>JAPWTK010000012.1:4645000-5075350 GCA_029963805.1 Aromia moschata
TCGCAATTTTTTCGACTCTAATAATTAGACCACACACTTCATCAATTAAGGTAATATAAATAGGTTTCACATTTGCTCCTCTGCTACTAACGATTCACATACAATTTTTTCATTGTCTCAGATAAACTTTAAATAAAACGGTTTTATATTTCCCTGTTAAAAAACTCACGCATTCAATTGTCAAGACCCACTTCAAACGAAGCATGGGTACCTACATCATGGTTCCACATAATTACCGTGACTGTTGGCTCTATTGAAAGTATGTACTCTAGAAGCGACACAATGAACACTGCCCTAAAAATATTACTTCTATCTCTTGCGGGTTTTACGTCTTAGCCCCTATCTTTAAATTATCCATCGACAGAAGGATCATAAAAGCATACGATGGTGGTTTCTTTATCTATTCTTGAAAGGTGTTTATTATTTCGAGTATGCCGCATCTGGTAACAGGCGAGGCATAGGTGACGTTTTCAGTTTTATAGGTATTTCTGGTGAATGCGATTGGATATAGAAGAAAGTTTTACAACACTTACTGGGAGGGCTTTACGGACATTTTTATGTAGTTAGTTTTAATCGCCTGTTTCGAAATCGATTAAGAAGATTACCTGAAAGTAGTAATCAAAATTGGTAGAGGTTTCTAAGCTCCTAATAACTATTAGGAGCTTAGAATATGTATAACTATGTTATGTATATTATGTATAACTATACATGTAGGTAATTCTAGTGGTTCATTTCCTCTTGCAAATCGAAGAATAAATTAAGCAGCATTTAGTAGTAGGTATGGTATTTGAACTAGAAGTGGCGGTATTAAAAATGTATCCAATTAATACAAACTAAACTCTTTAGAGAAAAGTCTGAGACATACTACATTTGAGAAATATATATAAAAAAATGCTGTATGTAATAATGAAGAAATTTGTAATCATTACATCATATATCTTCAGTTATCTCAAAGTTATAATGTCAGTTTATTTAAATAATACACCATAATAGCTCGAGAGATGGGAATAAAATACAAAAGACTTGAAAATACTGCGTGTATAAAATCTTTCGTTAGGTATTTTTCATGTATTGCTTTATATTTTTTAATCCACTCTTGACGTTCGCCGTTGACTTTAACTTTTCAACAACCACTCTTATTTAGTACACGCTAGGTAAATCTAGAGCGCGTACTGTGCGTGGATCAGTATCTTTGCAATCTTTTGTCGCAGGAAAATTAGTTGAAATATTGATACACCCCTTCATACAATATACTAAAGGGCTCCACCACCTGTCACACCACCTCACACCCACTCCGACGTACCCCACCCACCCTAAACCATAACCCCCCCCCCCAAAGCCCCCCCCCCCTTCTACGACACTGCTCTAGTATTACCGACTAGGGATGGGCACCTAACATCGATGTTTCTGAAATATCGATGTTTTCCACTGAACATCGATGTTTAAAACATCGATGTTATATTTTCAACATCGATGTTACTTGTAAACATCGAAACATCGATAAGTAATACGTATCCCACAAATATCATTTAATATTTCAGTACGAAAATTTTTAAGTTGCCAAGAAAAAAGAACGAAAAAATTACTAATTGATTCGTTTTACTCTTTGTACATTGTGGCTTACGCGACATATATCCATCAAGGCAGTAAGTATTAAATTCCAGCAAAGATCTCATTTATTAAACGACAGTACGCCGATATCTGTAGGCACATTTTCTAGTTTCTACTTCTATAAAACTAAACACTTTTTTTCAGAGAACATAAAAATTAAAGTCAATTTATACTGGGTGTAACAGGATTGTGGGAGAAAAGGGGGGTTTTTCTCCTTTAGTTTTCAAGATAGTCAATTTAAATTTGGGATATCCTATATACATAATAAGCGGCACTGTCTGACATACAAGTGATTATTTTTCCACTTCCGGTTTCGCCGGAAGTGACACTAACTTTCGATTTTTAAATGAAACGCCCTTTATATTATTGCATTTTTGAATTCTGCATAATTTTCTGAATCCAACGATACCAAATAAGTGACATTTCAAACGTCAATATTTTTTACAATTATAATTTTTAGTTTTCCATTTAAGTGGGCCATGACGGTTCCGATTTATTCTAAATGACCCATGTAATCCTACAAAAATCACAATCCTGTCAAAATACTAAATTATGTGATTTATGAGCAAATAAAGTTCATCAAATCATTTCTCTTAGCTGTATTTTTTTTTTGTATTTATCGCACATATTAATACGATATAAGAATAAATTACTTATTAATAGTAATAATAAATGGTACTACGGTACCAATATGGTTCCATTTGAAAAAATTGAGTTCTGCTCCAAAAACAATTTTGATGAACTTAATTTGCTCATAAATCACATAATTTAGTATTTTTGACGGGATTTTGTTTTTTTGTAGCATTACATGGGTCATTTATACTAAACCGGAACCGTCATGGCCCACTTAAATGGAAAACTAAAAATTATAATTGTAAAAAATATTGACGTTTTAAATGTCACTTATTTGGTATCGTTGGATTCAGAAAATTATGCAGAATTCCATTTAAAAATCTAAAGTTAGTGTCACTTCCGGCGAAACCGGAAGTGGAAAAAAATCACTTTTATGTCAGATAGTGCCGCTTATTATGTATATAGGATATCCCAAATTTCAATCAATTATCTTGAAAACTGAAGGAAAAAGGGTGGTGTACCATGGTCCTGTTACACCCGGTATATATTATTTTGAAACATCATGTTTCACAACATCGGTGTTTTCTAGCCGATGTTTTTACTACCATCGATAGCAGGTACCGATGTTGAACATCGATGTTAACATCGATGTTTTTAAAAATGTGCCCATCCCTATTACCGACCACTGTCACATACTAAATTACACTACAACACACGTCTAACCGAGGAGGGGGGGGCATTGCGTCAAGCATTGATAAGCGACTTTAAATTTTAAAAATAAACCTTATGGAGATTTAAAAGATAAGCGACTTTAACTTTTAAACAACCACTCTTATTTAGTACACGCTAGGTAAATCTAGAGCGCGTACTGTGCGTGGATCAGTATCTTTGCTCCACTCAAATTGTTCGCCGTTCACACCCCAAAAAGCAACCCGATATCGAAATTTGAATTCGCATGATCTTGATGGCAATATCAGAGACCTACAGGATCGACCAAGAAACGCTCTCGGGTAAAAACTCCATCCCGGCACACATTAACACCTCCCTCGGTAAGATCTATGTATTTGGTCGCTATCTCATTCCTTCAACCCATTTCCAGAGCTTCGAATCTACCCCTTTGCATTTACGCTGCCGTCAAAATCTTGCGAATTCAAATTTCGACATGGGGTCGCTTTTTGGGGTGTGAACGGCGAAACGTTTAAGTCACATCGTAGCGACTTCGGAGCATTCTAATAAACTCTATGGGCTACCGAAAATTAAAAACCGCAAGTCTCTAACTGGAATAGAACGCAAATGGCGCTAATCTAAAAATATTACGCTAATTTTGACGAGCAGCTTAGTTTAAAGTTATTTGGTCCGTTGATTTGTTTCATAATAAAATGATTTCGTTATTTAACGAAATTAGTTAATTTATATACTCTATAAGATTGTAGAATTCATTGAAACATCCTGAAATTTGAATCATTGATAGTATACGAGTATTTATAATATGTATTCATTTCGAAGTAATAATCTTTAAAATTTTTGGAGAAAAAAAAAACTTTAAATGTCCCTGTACATAACTCCGTGTCCAAACTTATAAAAATGTAGGTAGAGACTGTTCCAAAAACGAAAAACAAAAATATATGTGTTTTTCTGATTTGCGAAAATATAAAATTCGGTAATGTTTTGTCGCTTTTTCGTTTAAACCAATGCCATTTAATAAAACATTAATTTTCGTAAAATCCTTTCACGAACTAGCTATTATATGGACAAAATTTCATGAAAATCGTTTCAGTAATGCTCGACATAACGTGGACACCGCGTAGCTCCGAAAAAAATAAGGTCTTGGAGAAACGATTGCAGAGTTACATTTTTCTTTTTCGTTTTTGATTATAATGATTACAAAGAATGTTTAAAAGTATATACAATAATGTGATAGAAAAGTATGCAATAGTAACAAGAAGGGGGTATACTTATTATCCGTGTACTCGGTATATCTCCTACATTTTTTGCATATTTCTGAAATAAGGAACCAAAATTGGAGTATTGATCATGTTATTATGTCATAATTCACACAACTAATGTAAGCATGTCACAATCCACACCATGCGTGTAACCACATTGTGGGACAATGTAAGCATGACATAATGTAAGCATATTGTGGGACAACCTGTACAATATTTGGTAGCGAGCCGAAGCGATCAGATAACACAAGTATATACAATTATGTGATAGAAACGTAAACAATAGTAACGTATGTATAGTTCCGTAAAAAAAATACAAAGAAACGTTTTTTTGTCAACTCTATAACTAGTTGTAACCCCTTAATACGAGCAAATAAAAAAAGATAAGGGGTATACTTAGTATCCGTGTACCCGGTATATCTCGTACATTTTTTGCGTATTTCTGAAATAAGGGGCCAAAATTGGAATATTTATCATGTTATTATGTCACAATCCACACAATGCGTGTAAGCATATTGTGGGACAATGTAAGCATGTCACAATGTACGCATATTGTGGGACAACCTGTACAATATTTGGTAGCTAGCGGAGGCGATCAGATAACACCTAATGAAAGCAATCTAACTAATCCTAATTATTAGGCCACGATGGAGACAGACTTTGCCCATTGGCAAATTAAAAATTCTTGCATATAAAGAATAGGGATAAGATCGATGACTGAAATTAATCTAGAAGACAATCGTTTGCAGAACTTTGAATCGTTCGCGGTACACGCCAACGAAACAAAATGTTTTCATTGTATTTTATGAATTCCCAGTTGGACACCATAAAGGAATTATAATAATAATTGAGGCTGTGGCCATTATATCATCAACAATGTAGCCTCAGATATAAAAGCTCTGAGCACCGTGGTAAGTTTTATATTTCCTCTCGAAGCTGACGACAATAAACCGATACAAAGCGAAGTAAAACTTTCAATGTCAAGTCTACGTTATCTTCAAGGTACTTTATTACAGCCTCACAATTACGTACGTTACGTTCACACAGTCCAAAGATCCTAGCCTATTTAGCACAGTCTGTGAACAAACATTAGAACTAAAACAGTATGTCTGATTATAGTCTTTATTTAATTAAAACCATTTTTAAGACGTAAGTTTTGCTCTTGTTCCAATATTAACACCTTGAACCCTATGAGACAAGTACATGCATATGTAGATATTAGGGTGGACCTTAATATTTTTTTTTCTCGTTTTTTTCTCAGCGGGCCGGGTGAAAATCAGTTCTGGGTACCTAAAAAACTTGTCCGGAAACCAAAACTGCCCGATCGGAACCTTTTTTCCCGTGCCGCAAAACGTCGGAAATTTCTAATGGGATTTAGATGTTAAAAATCACTGAAAACGTTCGATAAGCTCAAAAGCTATGAAAATCATCAAATCTGATAGTCGCAAGGATATATGTCCATGTAATTTTTCCTCCTGAATCAGATGGAATGATCATATTTCGTTTATTCGTTGAGTGAAAAAAATTATGTATATTCGAAAAATTGCGAAAAAACACCAAATTAAACTAAAAAAAAGACGGAATAATTTATTATGGTGATTGTACCTGACTCTGAGGAGTATTAAGCATATCATGATTTAAAAGTAGAGGTAAAAACCTACAATTTGACGTCCGGTTAAAGTCTGTAGGTGCCTCTGAACCGGACTTACGATCATTTCAAGTTGTACGCAAAATTCAGGAGCGTATATGACGAAATATATAGCCGCTGAAATTTCTTCCTATTACCACCAACTTCAGGAGAAGTCGAGAGAGAGAAAGTTTCGAAGAGAAAAATTGAAATTGGCGACGGTCGTAAAGTGGTCGTTTGAATAGATTCGTTCGGGAATACGCCTCGGAGCGATCCGAGCAATCTGAACAGTTCACCCGATAAAAACGGTTTAGATTAATTTAGTGTTTGTTTACATTCGTGTGTTTGCGTCCGAATCACTCGGATCGCTTGGAGCGCTCGAATCGCTTGGAGCGCTCGAATCAAAAACGCGTGTTCGGGTGAACTGCTCAGATTGCTCGGATCGCTCCGAGGCGTATTCCCGAACGAATCTATTCAAACGACCACTTTACGACCGTCGCCAATTTCAATTCTTCTCTTCGAAACTTCTTCTCTCTCGACTTCGCTTGAAGTTTCCGGAGGAACGAAGAAATTTCCGCGACTAATGTCAGAGCGAATGAAGCTACCAATTTTAAGTGAAAAATCGTATTTTTTTCGAGAATTCATTCTTCCGTTCTTTCGTTTGCTCAAGCTTGAATAACTCTTAAACTACTCGATTGTTGAGAAACAAGCACATAACATAGAGATTTGTATTACTACCCGATTATACCACGACGCAACTCCCCAACTCCAAAGTATGATGCTAACGTTACAAGTACGCGTACGAACGTCGGACACTATAGTATGATCCAATCCGAAATTATCTTATAATCAATGTAAAATGACTTCAAGTTAAAGGTTGATTATTATCATCATTTAAGATGATTCATCAATTAAGATGATGAATTATTCGTATGATATGAAGTATTTCATACTATAGGTAAATTACGCAAGTCGATTCAGGAGAATCTATCGTTTGAGAATCAGGATTGAAAAAACAGAGAAATCGCCTTCCGCCATATACGCTCCTGAATTTTGCGTACAATTTGAAATGATCGTAACTCCGGTCAGTCAGGTACAATCACCATAATAAATTATTTCGTCTTTTTTCAATTTTTTTTTTAGTTTAATTTGGTGTTTTTTCGCAATTTTTCGCTCCTATTTTTTTTCACTCAACGAATAAACGAAATCTGACGATTCCATCTGATTCAGGAGGAAAATATACATGGAAATATATCCTTGCGACTATCAGATTTAATGATTTTCATAGTTTTTGAGCGTATCGAACGTTCTCAGTGATTTTTAACATGTAAATTCCATAAGAAACTTCCGGCGCTTTGCGGCACGGGAAAAAAGGTTCCTATCGCGGCAGTTGTAGTTTCTGCACAAGTTTTTAGGTACCCAGAACTGATTTTCACCCGGCCCGCTAAGAAAAAACGAAAAAAAAAAATATTAAGGTCCACCCTAGTAGATATACACTGTCAAAAAAAGTACCGGGAATTGATAATTTAAAAAGCCCGCTTAAAGGGATTGTCAACATTTTTTGGCACTAAGTTGGCATACATGTCCTGTACTGGACCCATACGTATACTGACGCCGAGTTTGAGCGCGATCTTTTATTTAGTTTGTCTACAGTACTCGATATTGTCAGTTATATCAAGTGTGTTTTGCGATTTTTACAATGGATAAAAATATCAAAAAGAATTTGCCTCAAATTTTCCATTGCAAATGGAATTTCGTGTGCTGAATAGCTGAAAATGTTACATAAAGCTTACGGTGAATCGACTTTATCAAAAACATGTGCATATGAGTGGTACAGTGCATTTAAAATAGGTCGAGATGTGGTGAAAGATTTGCCTCGCTCTGGTCGGCCATCAACGTCTTCAACTGAAGTTAACATCGCTAAAGTGAAGGAAATGTTGAATGAAAAACGTCTTTTAAGCTTGAGAGAGATAACCACTGAACTTTATGTGTTTCACGAATTAATTCGTACCATTTTAAGAGATTGTTTGGGCGGGAAACGCGTTGCCGCTCGACTAGATCCGAAACACCTGAATTTTCTTCAAAAACTCAATCGAGTAAAGGTCTCTGAAGACTTGCTAGAACGAGTTAATTCCGACCCCACATTCATAAAACGCATTGTAATTGGTGATGAGATATGGATTTAGGAGATTGACAAGAAAACCAGTCAACAATCTTCGGAATGGCGCCATCCAACTGTGTCGATCAAAAAGCAAGGTGATGTTGATTGTTTTCTTTGATTACCACGGTGTTATTTTTGCCACAGGTTAGACGGTAAATAAAGAATATTACCTGAGCGTTATACGACGTTTGAGAGAGCAAATTCGTCAAAAAAGGCCAGATTTGTGGAAAGAAAACTCGTGTATTTTGCAACACGATAAAGCACAATCGTTGTGACCGAATTTTTTGGCCAAAAACTCAACAAATACTATCGAACAACCACCGTATTCACCTGATATGACTCCGGTCGACTTTTTTTCTCTTTTCAAAACTCAAATTACCATTTGGCACCCGTTTTGAATCGATAGAAGACATACATAAAAAGAGAATTCGCAGCGAGAACTGAAGTCGATTCCGGAAAATGCGTTTAAAAAACGTTTTGATAATTGGATTATTCGTTGACATACATAAATGATTTATTCGGAAGGGGCCTAGTTTGAAGGCGAATTGACCAATTCCCGGTACTCTTGACAGAGAAATAATATTATATCTGTATTAGGACCTATCTACCAAGGAACTAACGCAAATTATGAATCTTGAGTGTGCAAATTATATAACACTATTCTTCGCACACCCGAGATCGTATAAATATACCTCCAGTAAATAGTATACTTATCCAAATATATATATTGACATATCCAATAATTAACTTACTTTTTACCATCGTATGGTTAAACCATAAGGAGGAAGATTTTGCGTTCTTTGATTTCTCAAAGTTCCCAAGTAACAATTCATATGTGGCTTCTCTTGCAGCTGCTTGAAGCTCATGTGACGTAAGATTAATTTCGTCACAGTTATTCATAATTGTTAATAAATGCAACACTAAAAATAAGTTAATTAAGCTAATTTGGCTTTTAACTCTAATTATAATGAATATTATACAAGTACTGCAGAGTGATAATACTCAATGATTTAATCTAGACTTGACAGGACATTTTAATAGTATAGCCTATCAGAGAATTCAGTGAACTTGGCATTTGTATTTATATGAATATAGAATTCCTGAATTTGAACTGGTAAGAATGAGAAAATAAAAAATCGTATTTTATATGTAATCTCTTTTTTTATTACGTCTATTGTTTTAATTTTTATTCAATCTGTATTTTACAACCATCTTATATTCTAAATTTGCTGTCAATAGTAAGACTTTTGAGTTTTATAATTGGGGGGAGGGATATTTTATTCCCAAAGGATTAAAATTCTATTTTACTCCCTCAAATGCGGCACTAAAATAGTTCTCTACTCTCGAAAGTATGAGAAAAATATGTATTCCCTGGAAGCTATCAACCATATTCGATTTTTTTTTTAATTTCTGTCCAGGTTTAATAGTCCAATATTGTTTATTACTTTTTTTTTGGTAAATAACATCAGTTTAATAAACTCATATAAGTTTAACAATAATAACAATAATAAACTAATATATTTTTATGTTTATTTAATGAACATAATTTTATCACATACTAAAGTTACAACTGTTTTATATAACCGTTTTGAATAAAAACTGGATTATTTTCTCCTAATAATGCAAGAAGATCAATTGTCCCTGGTTTCGGCATAAACATTTATTTCTTAATTCAGAATTGTTGCTCGATATCTTCTTTCTACAGGGTTCTTCATTATATTTTGATTGGGTCATTATTCCTTTTAATACAACAAATGTGAAAGATTTACAGAGTTTTGAAATCAGGATTTCAATGGGAACCCAAAAATTTAATAATATACAGGATATTTCATTTTAAATATATATATTAGGTATATTTTATTGAACGCACCCTGTAATAAAAGTTGTGGTAGACATATCATTTAAAAAAACATTTAACATATCAAACATTTTATTTGAAACCTTTTTTCATATTTGTCACATGAAAAGAGATAATGCTCCAGTCAAAATATAATGAAAAACCCTGTAACGATCAAAAATCTTGTACAGAAGGCTACATAACCAGAAAATTAAATTAGGATGAAAATGAAAACAGGAATAAAGTTGGTCGTTAGTTTTATTTTTTTCGTTTCTTCTTCGTTATTTTTTTCGTTCTTTATTTCGTTATTATTATTTTTTTTCAGAACAGCTACTCCACCGACACAGGTATCATATCATATAAATATCATAAATTGCCCCGCATTTGAGACTCACTTACTTGTTTTGTCTGATAACGTGGTAATAAATACTTTTTCATCAAACAAGCCTAAATCCCAAAAATTAAATTTAAATTTGATTTTTTTTGTCATTCAAACTCGTTTATCCTAAAAGAAACTATATATTTACAGTCTCATATGGATTAAATACTGTATCTAAATAGACTCGAATAAATACAGTATGCGTAAAACTGACATCGGCCGGTTATGAAAAAAGGACAAAGTCTACACTTCTCGTTCTAGCGTGGTTAGAAGGAAGGTCTTATTCCCTCACTACCTTCGATGCGTATGCGATTGCTTCTTATCTGTCGTCTCACTTCTGTTTGTCCTTTTTCATAACTGGCCGATGTCGGTTTTACACTTTTTTTAAATTTCAAAATAATTTTAACAGTCGCTGAAGTGAAAATTCCTTAGGAAGTCATTTATTCCTAAGGAATTTTCACTTCCAGATCTACATCTCTCAACACTTCAGCAAAAAGCGTTAAAATTGATAATAAATATTATGATACAGTGGCGACTTGCGAACTTGAAGTTCCGTATATTCGTAAGGAATTATGGGACCTGCACCAAATTTTAGTGGATTATTACTAGACCCAGGTGGAAGGCTAGAATCACATAAAAAACTACTTGTGTGATTCTCTTCTTATGTGAACTCTTTTTTTCGGAAAATTTCGAATTTTTTTTCGACGGATTCGGCGAGTTTTTTATTCAAAATGTAACCTCCAGAAAACCTAGGAAATAGGGCGTAAAACATTTTTTTTTCATTCTGATAATATGAAGAGCCTGAATAAGTTCGTCTATATCAATAATTTAATATTGATTCTAGAATATCTCATTTCCACAAACATAAGTATTTAGCGAAAAAAAAAATGGTTCGTTGTATGAATTCAACTAAGTTTGCAGAAGACAACAAGCCACAATATGCTAAGTATTATATCATCCAAGATTACCCTGTTTATTTCGTTAGTTGCCCCTATTAACCGACCAAGCTAAATATAAACAAATAAATCTTACCTTATTGGCTAATAGCTTGCGATCATTTTATCTAAATCGGCAGTAAAGATAGCACCTTAACGATAGAGACGTTAAAAACACATAGTAAAGCTGCAATGGCGGTAAAGACAGTTTAGTACAAATCTCGAAAATTTAATTACTTAATAATACCATAACAGTTTTATGCGTTCCCCTATATCTTAGTTGTAACCACGTTAATGTTTAAAGTAATACCTGTTGACTAATGAGATGCCCGTAATAACCGTATTTTATTGTCGGAGAATCGTTTAGAGGTTAAGATCCTCTGATTTCAGTGACACATCTAGGGGAAGGAACGTAAAACGACACAGTAAATACTGATTCAACACTTTTCTATTTTTAAATTTTAATTTCAAAACAAATTAGATACAAAGTTGTGACCAACTCGTGTATTTTCCAAACAATTTGTTAATTTAGAAAATTCACGATTTTCTTAAGTACCGGGTGGTTTACTATAAATAACCATTTTTTATTTTGCTTTATACAAAAAAATGTTAAATAGAAACGTTGTAGGGTATCACGTTAATGTTTTTATGACACAGTTTTCACTTATATAGGGTGTCGCAGAAAAGGGTGATAAATAAAAATATTTTTTTTCTTCTGGAACACCCTGTATATTATGTCACTAAATATTTGGCTTCCTCTCCCTGATTACGAATGTATATAGTTTATTATACTTATTTTAAAAATTAAGCAAAAAAACGCCTATTTAAATTTTACATGTCCTAGTAAGCAATGGATTCATGGCTTGCACTTGTTCGGATATATCACAAAATCTTAAGAAATAAAAAATGTTTTGCTTTTTACTCCATAACCTAGTAGGTGTAACACAGAAAATCAGTTTTTCAATTTATTAGTTAAGGACATTAACTATACAAAGTGGATTTGTATTTATTGTTTCACAGCCATTGTATAATTTCTTTTAATAATGCAATATTGTTGTTTTCTTTTAGATATATATTATTATTCAAATAAAAAATTGAAAAGGTATTAAGAGGGGTTAGGTTTGGACTATTCGGCGACCACCAATCAAACGTTTCCAACCAAATGTTTCACATTTTCCAATCTAGGTTTCACATTCTTCAGTAAAAGAATATCACTAAGCCAACATTATGGTGTGGTGCCCCATCTTGCTGAAAAACGAATACGAATGATTAAAAAAAATCGGACCCAAGATTTTATTCTTTTTTATCCCACCCCACACGTTTACAGATGGGCAGCCAGAATGTTTTACTTCAAAAAACGTTTTGGGATTGTAAGGAATGTAGTAATGAATGTTTTTCCAATTTGGAATTCCTGCATTGTTAAAACAAGACTCATCGCTCCATAACATTTTATAGAAGAAATTTTGATGGTTTTCTAGTTTTTCCAACACATTTCTGCAGAATGTCAAACGTTCTTGTTTATTAGCTTGGGTTAAATGTTGGACCCTTGTCGGCTTAAAAAGACGAAAGCTGTATTTTTTTCTCCAAAGTTTTATAAGCTTTTGCAACACTTTTCAGCAAATTTTTTGAGACAACCTCTTATTGAATTCTAATTCAGCTAATTTTGCAAGGTGTTCGAACAATTGCAAGCCCATTTTTGATCCATGCCTACTACATGTAAAATTGATATAGGCGTTTTTTTGCTTAGATTAAGTATAATAAGCTATTTATAATCGTAATCAAGGAGATGAACCCTATTATTTAGTGATACAGGGTGTTCCATAGGAAAAAAAATCAATTTTATTTATCACGGTTTTCTGCAACACCCTATATACATAAAAACTATATCATAAAAAACTTACATTATACCCTACAACTTTTGTATTTAACATTTTTTTATATAAATTCAAATAAAAAAGTTAGGAGGGGGGTCAATTTACATTGAAACATCCGGTATCAACACAATGACACGTCAATCAAATTTAAGTTAACGACAATTTTTTTTAAGAAATAAGAAATCATCTATGAACTCAAGAAATTGACTCCTTATTGTAGAAATATGACAATCCCAGCACTGAGCACATGTAATTTTACTCACATGCCAAAATTAGTTGTTAGTTGAAAAATAAATCCAAAGCATGTTAAGGCCAAAGCTTTTAACAGAAAACACATACAGCGATTCCTAGTTCAAGCTACTCCAGAAAAATCTTAACAATGGATTTCTTAAAGAACTTGAGATAAGAAATCGAGAAAATTGAAATGTGCAATTATCGGGGTAACTAACAGAAAGATTAAATTTGAAAAAACAGCCAGATATTCCATCATCCATATGTAGTAAGGAAAGCTTGGGGAATAATTCCACTACCCCGCTGCATCATTTTTGTCTATCTAACACGATGACGGTTCCCGCTAATATTCACCCATTAGCACTATTAGTTCCTAAACATAAAATATTTAATGAATCCATAATGGCCAAAAGCCAACTGTGTTACTTCCTGTGAAATGGAGTTGCACAAGAAGCATATAACATTACATAGGTAGAAATCGCTGGGGTGTATACATAACAAAGAAATCCGAAAATGTCATACTGCACTCACAGTTGCAGGAGTGTCTCAGATAATAAACATTTATACATATTGTATTGTAAAATATATACATACATATGTATGTATCTGAATTGATAAATGCGCGTACGCTTCGCTACCCTCGAATAATATATTAAATTTAATTACAGATAGTAACAGCGGTTATTATAAATCTTCGCGTTAGAACGAGTAGGCGGATATCCAATTTAAAAAAAAATCCTCACGCTGTACTAAATAGGTATTCATCCGTATTTCTTTACGTTTGTTAACGTTGTATAGATAAAGATACTGGAAATTCAACTAATTCCTGGTATCTCCTAAATCAACGAGTATCCGCCTATTGGAAACTAATATAAAGCAATATAGGTTTGGAAGGCACGATGGTCAGGAGAAAGTTCTCGGTGAATCATACTATTCATGATAGTATTTTTTTTAACCGCGCAAAAGCTTTATTGCTGCGTGATCGGCGGCATGTGGATGTAGTTATATGGGTAATAAATTTGCGCCGCAACTTTGAAAGTTAGAAGATTAGTGCACGCCGGAGTATTATTTTTAACGGATCATAATAAGCGGAATATCCTAGTAAGATAAATGACACAAAACCACCAAGCAAACAAAAATTGGTTGAGTGAGAAGTGGGAATATAATTTTCCGACTCAATTGGACCTCTTAAACACGAATCTGAGTTTAGTTTAACCCTATCGTCTCTGATTTTCCCCTAGGTGAGAAAAAATCCTAGAAAACTCAATTGCATACAAATATGTGTTGCGGATGAGAAAATTCATGACCAAGCAACCTCAAACCCGTTAACATCGCACCTCAGACGTCTGTAGGTTTGATCACTAAAGACTGTGTACACTCTATTCAACAAAAAACGTTCTTCGATATTTCAAAAATTATTCAAGGTGTTTTATTTTTTTTACACCAACGTACAGTCAATGCACTACGACGCGGATACCTAGTTTACCGTCCAATCTCCACCGTTGTCCAATATGGTCCGACATCTTCTGGGCATGCTTTGGACGAGTTTTTCAACATAGTCCAAGGGCATTGCACGCCATATCTTGTATTTTCTGGCTGCGCTGTTTCAAAGTGTATACGCGGCTTCCTACGAGCTTCCTCTTTATCAAGTTCCACACATTTTCTATTGGCTTCGCATCGAGCGATTGTGAAGGCCAATCCAGAGTAGCGATTCCATTTTCCTGCTTCCAGGAGGTGCAGAGACGACATCTGTGTTTGAGGTCGTTGTCTTCTTGTAGTATTCAGTTGTTGTTTCCTGCCCCGAACATCTTCTGTGCAGACTTTAATAGACGCCGTTTGTAAATTTTTAGCATCTTTGCAGCATCCAGGTTTTGGGTGAAAAGTTGCAAACATCCAAACCCGCGCTTTGAGAAGCCCCCTCAAACATGCAACTTTACAGGATGCTTAACGGTTGGAGCAATCTCACACGAGTAGTCGACCAGACGCGGTTTTTGGAAACCCATGCCCAGAACGACACTTCATCGGAGAAAATGACGTTCGACCAATCGCAGTCAATATTTGTCAAATCACAGAATCCTGCGTTTGTCATAATCATAGAACTCTACAAACCGGCTTTAGGAGTAAATATAACTCACTGAGGAAACTTGGATTTCATTTATCGGATATTCAGAATGATACAACTCAGTATCATTACCCCATAACACCCCAAAACCTCATAAACAAACTTCTATAACCATAAAACTCTGGAAGTGCAGACTCCTATGGCCACATAGCCCAGACGAAAATAGAAGTATTGCAACGAAGTAGGTCCCTTATAGATGTCTGCTCGCTCAGGATTATGTGGTTATTCAAGTCTGCACGCCCAGGGTTGTTGTTATAAAAGTAGGATTACTGAATAAAATGCTGTTGCATAAAATCCATGTTTCCTCAGACTATTCAGAGGTTCACAATATTCAGTATTGGGAAAACCATATTTAGTATTCAAACACTTCTAGCGATCATGATTTGGCCATTCGAACTAGCGTATGTTTACATTAATGAGACTGTACTGTATTTATACTATTATCAATATTTACAAATGTCCACTAGGGCGGTCGTTATTTTTTAAGTTCTGATACCTGAAACTGTTCCAATAGATGTAAAAAGCCACCTCCAAATTTGTTTATTTTTTACAGTCAATGTGCCAGTGCCAGTTTTTTTCGTTACCTGCATTCAATAATCGATACCTGTATTAATTACATTATTATTGAAATTCATACGATTACAATAAATTGAGGTTAGAAGTACATGCGACTGACTAATAAATAGTCGTGTTTGTCACGAAGTATCGTAGCTGTATGGGAAAATATATACAGATACAACTCTTCAAGAGAAAGGAAATGTTTGAATTTTGAGTTTTGAGTTTGAAGTGTTTAGCCGGTTAAGCATATGAAATGTGAACATCATCTAATTGAGTATATATACCTTGTATTTGTTACTGTATTTGTTACTCTTCGCCTAAGTCTTTATATCAAATTTCAGAATCCTACCCTTAAGGGGAAGGAAAATATGAGGGTGACAACCCTTACTATTAATATCAATTTTCTCAGAAACTATGTGAGATACTTCGATGGAATTTTAACCGTTTATAGATATATCATTGGCACATTTAATATATATTTTCAGAATTTTAGCTCAGTTATAAAGGGTGTAAAATGAGATGTGAAATATTTGGGGATGACTTTTTATGTTAACATCCAAAGTGACATATATACTAAAATTTTCAAAACATAGGTAGGTATCTCCGGATAACAACAGGAAACCGATCAAAGATTTTTCCATTACTCAAATTGATAATTTTTATTCATAGAGAACTTACCTCTAAATAACTCACAGATATAATCTCTTATTATTTTTTTTGCAACAGATTTCGACTTTCACTTCTAGTTTCAATCTACATCATCATATGCAGACCATTTCTCTCTATTATTGTTATAAAACAAAAAACTACTAAGCTCGGCACAACGTTGGATAGATAATGCATTTAAATTTAAATTGTTAGTTATTATTTAGTTGTCAGAGTTTGGTTTATTATTAATCGAATACATAATTTCGTAACACGAATTAATCTAATCTCTCTGGAATAGACGCGATATTTAAACAGCTGAGATATTGTATAATGCAGTGTAGTAATATTTCTTAGAGTCTTGTTGCAGTGAGTAATTTCAGATCAAACTGATCAAGGAAAACTAATATATGGTATGTTAATATCTTTAAATATTATGTGACCTCAAAAATATTTTTAGTTAATTTATTATATTTACTAATTTTATATAATATTAATAAACGAATATAGGGGAAAGGAAGAAAAATGCATGCTTCAGATACCGCAAACTGCAACTATCATGAATATGATACAAGTAGTCCACGTTGTTGTTACGTACATATGTAGAGGTCGTGCCAAAAAAAGCAAAGTGAAAAAAGAAACAAAATACCACTAAAGCTATTTACTAAATTTTTTCCATCGATCTATAAGTAACACTCGTATATATTCGGTCACTTATGCATTCTGGAGATAAACACCGTTGATTTTGTATAGCTTTCACGCTGTCTGCATTTATGCTAATGTATTGTCGAGCCATTAATACTTTGAATTTCTCTAATCTCTTATTATACCCAGAATCAACCTACTTCTGCGATGACGAAAGTTTAGAACTCTACAGCCGAATTCAGAACATAATATTAACAATCACATGTCAATATCACGTGATAAGGTTTCTCTGAAAAACATGTATTCACTTGCTTTGTAAAAGGCATATTTCGAATACAGAAATTGTTCTGAAGGTTGCATACTGTGTTACAAAAAGTGGTGTAAAGCACTTGTGTTACATGCTGATAATTTTATTTTTATTTCACTCTCCTGCAAGGCCCAGTTAGCATCAGATAAACAGAATGGGCATCTGATAAACAGAACGTCTTGTGTCCAAAGAACTCCATTTCATTAAAGTTATAGTCATCGAATTCAAAGTTTTAGTTGGTCTCAACGTTCATTAAACATCATGTATAAAACAATCTTTTAAAAACACTAATAGTACAAGATCCCGATCTAAGTCGACCTCCCCTCATCCTTTTTCCTAATTAAAATTACAGTAGCAGACAATGCCAGAAATATTTAAAAATTCAAATTCACATTCAATATACTTTCAAGTAATTTATTCCTTTGATTCTGATAAGGCATTGATATTTTTTAAGAATACAATTTTCTAAGACATCTGTACTTGCATATATCTAATTTTTACGAAAAGTGTTTTAGAGAGTTCTATGTTTAACTACAAAATTTGAGCAATTGAAAAAATGATGTACTTGTATATAGGCAAAATGTAACACTTTTCAAAGTAAACTTTTTTACAAGAAAAACGGGAATTATGTATATAACGACATTTTAATACTTAACTATTGGCCCATTATTTGGTCACCTTTAAGAAACCAATTAAAAAAATTTTAATTTTCAATATAGCTATCATAAAGGATTACTAATCCCATCAGATAAAGGTTGATTATTATTAATTAGGTGATATTTATATACACAATTACTCTAATTGTTGATACAACTAAATACCTGAATTAAAATTATTGGTCTAATTAACTTCATCATTGATTTACATACATATGTCGATTTTCTAGGTTTGATTAGAGAACAACACTAAGAGTGTTACTTGACCGGAGTAAAAGAAAATATTTTTTTACAGAAATATAAAAGATATACCTTGTATATTTTTCATGCTGTGAAAAAGTGTGAACTGTGACTACAGTTATGCATCGAATCTACTGAAAATTTGCAAGCCATGGTTCCGTTATCTATTCATTTTTGCCTCAAAAATGGTGTAAACCTAATTTTGGAAGGGAATTGAGGGGGGTCTACACATTTGATGGCCGAAATTTTATATTTCCACCGAGAAATTTTCAAATTAACCGACAGCATCTAGTCAGGCATGAAAAAATCTAACATATTCGTCTCTTGCATTTTTTTATACAACTAACTGTTTTTGAGAAAATAGCTGGTGAACGAAAGGGGACCTAAGAAATAAATTTAATGTAAAAAATGTAGACTTCTTCAATCCTCCCCTAAAATTAGGATTACGCTATTTTGAGGCAAAAATGAATATAGTGCCTAAAGGGACAGGGACTTGCAAATTTTCAGGAGATTTGATGTGTAGTCACAATTCGTTTTAATCGAATTTTTTTGAGCAAATTAGGTTTTAGTTCGGAAGGTGTGCATTTTAGGACATATGTTTATAGGAAAAAAAAGTATTATTTTGACCTCAAAAATATGCTCTAAAAATCTCGGTAGTGACTTTTGAAAACCGTGTATACCTATACTGCTTTGGAAGAATGGTGATTGTTCGGCAAACTCAGACTGACTGCGCTCTAACCCTCTAGCGACGCCAATGCTTGTAAAATCTTTGACGTATCGATTGTCACCAGCTTCGCCGGAGGGTTAATATCTAATTCCTCTCGGAAAGTAGATTTCGGTCGCACCCGATTTCTGGTAGCCGACTGACTATTTTCTTCAATGAGTTTTACGGTCGACGTTCTTGGGCAAACGCGTGTTCATAATACTTTTCACGAAGGACGGTGTAGTTCCCATGAACTTTTGATATCAATTTTCTACGACGACCTTAGACCGGAGAGTCGTTTTATATTTACTGCGGAAGTCCTTTTAGCCCGGGTCAATGATTTAATCTCCGCAAGCCATGCGACTACCGACGCACGGTGTTTTTCGTTCTCGATGTGTAGTCTTCTAGCGTACCGTTTTACGAGGTGCAAATATTGTGAAATATCACGACGGAGAAAGCAAACAGACTAAGACAACTAAAGCAATTTGAAGTAACGTGCGTTATAACAAAAAAGTTACTATATAAGTTAATATATAAAAGACTACATATTATGCATCCATGTATTCAGATACAAATGCTCTATACATGGTGTCCAATTGCGGTGGGCCTATAACATATACTTTAAAATCACCCGTACAATACACCCTTCAAAAGTTTTAATATAATTATGGGACACCCTGTATATTGAGAGAACTGGAGCTTCCGCTTATACCAGAATTTTCTTATATCAGAATATCTCAACTTGTTTATTTTAAATGGAACACCCTTATTATTGCATTTTTTTAATTCTGCAATGGATACTAAAGGCATTTCATGTATTGTGTCTTTTACCTACATATATCCAATAGTTTAAATATTTACCGTTACCGAAATATTTACGGTGTTTGATATCAAATGACAGTGAAGAACCTTAAGAAAATAATTTCGTACAAACTTTTTTAAGATCAGCGTTCGCAAACAAATAGAAACTGAAATTTGAAAAATTTAAAAGAAAAACAACTTTTAAGTGATAGCCCCTATCTTTCTAATGGATTTGTATTCAGCTGTCAAAATAAAGGCAACTTTCTGTTAAATGCCTGTGTCTAAGTTCAATCGTTTTCATTTTTTTCTCCAATTAAGTTTTTCTTTTGCTTCAGATACAATTTTGCTAACTTTGAATATTAATTATAAACAAAAAAAAAACATTCGAATACTATGGAAATGTTAAAAAGTTAAAAAAACCGTATTGTGAGCAATAGAAAGACTTAATTTGAAAATAAAACAAAAACGACTGAATTTAGGTATAGTACATGAAATGCCTTTGCAATTATCTACAGGGTGTTCCACTTTAAATAAGAAAATTGGCATCTACTTCCAGTATAAGCGAAAATCCCAAATATTTCAAAATATTTTAGTTAAATAGAACGTGTCCATTTTACTGTGTCACTAAATTTCTTAAAAAAAGTTTTGATATTCATAGCTTTTGAAATAAAAACCCACCGCAGTGCGACATCGTGTTTAGTATATCTAGAGAATCCAGATATTAGGTATAATAAATTGAGACAGATTTTCTTTCTTCACATTAATGCAAATTGTACCAAACCAAAATCTTAATTCAATTTTACCGTAATTTTCTTATGCACTACTACGAAGTTACTTATCGGAGTACTAAGACATAACAGTAGTATCAATCAAAATAATATGCACATTTTGTATTAAGTTTTTGTCAACACAAGTCTCTTTATGATCTACGAGTATATTTTATACGTACATACGTATTTATATGTAGTTACATCTGTTGTAGCACGAGAGTGTATTTGCATATTTTTATAATATTCTTTTAAAATAACTCTTTTTTACTCACATACCTTATTGTATCCTAATAAAATAAAAAAGTACCATCCATTGTTTCGTGCATGATGTGGTGAAAGCTGAGCTTTTAGCCATTATTCATCTTTTTTTATCTTTAGCCAATTTTAAGGACAAACGGATATTGGCAAAAAAACGTATATATTATATGTATCTTAAAAATAAGTCATCACTGTCATCAGTCACTTTTTATCATTTTAACTCCTCTCCAGGAAACACGAGTGTATGTATTTATCCTGTATATGTACATATACATATACATATATGGGACCTATTTATTCTCGTGACTTTTTAGAATTCGATTTTCTTTACCTACATACAGTTTGAATTTTTGTTTCATAATGCCCGATATCCCAATATCCCCGAAAATTTAATGTTACAGTAGTTTTTATAATAAAGAAAAAGGCAGAAGACTAAAATATATCGCATTTGTATTGATTTAGTAAATAAAAAAAAAAAGAAGTAGGCAAATATTTTACAAGCCGTTTCCAAGCTCTTCAAGAGTGAGTACGCTTTTTCGTACCCACGTGGATACGAGATTTTTCTTTGCTCTAACAAATAATTAACTCCTAAAATATATGATCACATGACATCATATATAGATGAATATATGTATAGATCATCATATATAGATAAATATATATAGATCATCATATATAGATGAATCATCATCAAATGTGTTATTTCACCACTTCTCTGTAGATTACGTCATTGACCTTTTTATAATAGAACGCCCTATATATTATCGTTTCCATTTACTTTTAAATTCTCCAATAACAGCCAATTTCGAACACTTGTGGTCTAAAGTTATTTTTTTATGAGTTAATTTTCAACTATACTCTCTCTAACTAACAAACAAATCACTAGTTTTGACCTTAAGAATTACACTTTTTTGAAATCGACTGTTGGAAAATCCAAAAGTGGAAATACAAATATAGGGTGTTCTCTTTAAGAAAAAGATTCATGATGCACAAAAAAGTGGTAATTTTCCAAAGAAATTTTTAGTTTGAAAAATATTGAATTTATGTGACTTGTGAAGCTTTACGTCCTCACTGTATAATAACTCATTTACATACATACGTATATCATGCTCATATGCATATATGTATGTATGTGACATATATAATTCAGTTCATTCAGTTCACTACAAATTATTCGGGGAAAAAAACTAATAGATTTTTTGGAAACACTGTGTCATCAGAATTCATTTCAGTTTTCGTATAATGTTCTTTGCTCTATAGTTTTACACTACTAATTATTAGAAATTGACCTGAAGTAATGACATCATAACTTTGCCGTTTATTAGACTTTCAACGATGATTTGTTACATCCCCTTTTAAAATCTTAATGGAAATTTGTTACTTTTTTGTTAATCATCGGAAGATACTTTCCCAAAGGATAATTCCCTAGCGATACAGTTCTCATTTTTCAACACTGACGAGGACGATAATGGGCAAATTAATGACAATTCAGTAACCCCGAATCCTCCTACGGTTCGTAGTTCCGCACCACGTGTATCGATTTTCTCTTAAATCCATAAACTTGCGGCCATCGCTTTTTTTTTCGTTGAACGCAACGTCGGCACCATTAAGTATTATCTATATCCAGTATGTGTGTGCACTCACATACACAGAGATAAATAATTCATTAACACAGAGAAATATTCTTTAGTCCAATAGTTTAGTTACAGTGATTGTTTTATCTTATTAACCATCTCATTCTATTCGTAAACTAATGTGCAGAAAGTGCAAGCAATATTCTTTAGTCCAAATAGATCAGTAGGTTCCTTCAGTCCTTCTCTCAATAGATCAGTAGGTATTATGTACAGGGTGATTGTTTTATCTTGACCATCCCATTTTATTCGTACATGCAAAAAGTGTACAATATATGTGTTTTGAAACAACTTTTTGAATAAAAAAATATTTAATTGAGTTAATAACTAAGTTAAGCTGTTATTAAATATTCTTTAAAGAACCGTTTAGTGACAAGAAATTGTCATTTAGTTACAAGAAGTCTCGAAAATACAAAAAATTATTGAGTTATAAAATGGGTTCAACTCGAATAAAATATCTAAAGACAGATATAAGCCAATATAAAACCTACATTAACCAAAAATATAGTGGCCTAATAGGTATAATAGACAGATTGTGTTTTATCATCCGTACTAGTACATTTTTGTGGTAAATTTTAGACCACTAGTCCTACATGAGAAAAAAGGACTCGCTTTCCTGAGCACAATTTGTTTGAAGTAATTTTAAAATTCAAACCTGAAAATCCATTGGTGTCGACATTCTGATTTAAAAAGGAGACACCGAACCCCCGAATGCACACCACTGATTCTGTAAAATGTTTGTTTATCGGTGATTCAGCTTTCATTAGTCTGCATCACTTGTAAAATTAGAACTTTGTATATCTCACCGTTATTGAGTAAACAGAGACAAAAATGTTACCATACAAAGTATCTAAACAGGCGTGTAACACTCAGGATACCTTTACGGACAAATGAAATAGGTAGTAACTTTAAACGACACAAAAACAATTCATATGTAAAATACATAGGAGTGATGCGAACTGACACGAACGTAGCAGAACGATAAAGGCACGCATCAGCATCACTTATTGGTTGGTATAAAGTAACGTGACCAAAACGCTCTAATTCATATTACAACATATTAAGAAGATACTCATTTGAAAAATATGAATTTAAATAAAAGTAATGTTATTTATGTATTTAATAAAAACTGGGGAAGGGATTATCCGCTATAGTTTTATATACTTTTTTTCTAGGAAGGAACTAGTTTCAGAAATAAAAAATCTAAGAAACCACAAAATTATAATTTTACAATTCGCTGCCTCAGAATTACAAAGTTCTATGTTACACACAAACAATTTTGAGATAAACGCATGTAAAATTTTTGGTGGCGGAAGAATACGGTATGAAGAACAATCGTATGCTTCTTTGAAGCCTTTACCTTTGAAGCCGTCGTTGGACTGAATAGCGATGTTGCCAAAGGTTCTAAGTTGTGCATAATGTGATATGTATAAGTCCGAAACCGATAAAACTGTAACATAGAAACTTATATGTAATTCTGAGGCAGCAAATTATCTTATTTTGTAGGTACCTAGAATCCGTCGACAGAACAATCTTTGTTTCAATAGTTTTGAGAACTTTGTTTCAAAGATACAACCTAATAATCATAAAAATGTTTAAACAGGTAGATAAGTACCTACTGATGTATATGATTTGAATTTATGTCTTAATATTTTCTACTTTCAACAGTTTCTAGACGGTTTTTTTGTTTCAATGGAACTGGACTCACAAAAAACGATGACCATTTATTTAAAGCAATTGTTTTCTTTGTGTACATTATCCGCCATTAGACTTTGTTGATGCATCGCCGATTTGGCACGGGAGAGCCGTAAAGAACTAACTGCACAGTTAGTCGATTTCCATATGCGTGCGCATGAAATCAACATAAACATTAGCTATGTAGGTTAATCCTTATCACAGAACGTTGGAAATAAAGGATCTGTTGAAATAGCACAGCAATCAATTTTCAATGGAGTTAGATATTGAACATCTAACCGTGGGTCGTATCTGGTGTTTAAATTACTCATATGATAAAATAAAAGACATACATATGTACATACATATATGTATATCCATTTGAAAAAACAGTGACACGGCATCGATACTCATTTTTAACATGCATTTAGAAAATCTGACATTTATAATGAGGGCAGTTCTTGACGGGACAGTTTTCGTATGAACCAGTTTTACAATGCTTGGTTAATCCTGTAGTCACCATTTCACACAAGTGGGATATACAGTATACAAATAATTAAACATTTATTATTACAATATTCGACAGATTACTGCAAATTACACAAAATGAAGCGACTCCAAAATTTAGTGTGAGTTTTCAAAGTTTATATTTAATTTTTACACAAAATATTTAAACAAAAGATTTTAGTGAGAAGTAATGTGTATGTCATAGTTTGGTGGCCATAGTTACATATATTATTTCTGAATTAATTTCGTGAAACCGATATCAAAATATGAAGGAACATAAAATAGTCAGTTTAGAATGGATAATTGACGTAAAAAGACCTATTTAATTATTTAAGAAAGAGTATTTAAAAAATCCCATCCCAGCTCTGACCTAGACATATTTTTCAATATTTATTCTAAGAAAATTATAATGACTAAATTCATTAGATTTGATGGAAGTTAAAATTAAACATGGAAAACAATAATTAGGAACCCTTGAAGAAGCTTGTCCGTATATTTCCATAGTACACAAAATGGTTTTAATCTAATAGGAAAAGCATTGCTCGCATTGCGTTAATTTCAGTTACCTATTATTCCAGCTACATTTTTCAAAAAGTTATATTTTGTATTTACAGCTATTTAAAAACACTACATAATTTGACATTTTGCATACACATGGAATATTTTAACTATCACAAAAATTAAAACATATGTTTACTTTTAAAAAAAGTTTACTGTATTATTTGTTTTTAAATAAATTATGCAAGTAGTATCCATTGGGAGAATGGAAGCACTTCACTATGTGCACTTCAGCTCTACTGTGCAATTTTTGTCGAAGACAATACAGTTCTTAGATCTGGCCACTTTTTAAAAATATGTGTTTTTTTCAAGTATGGATATTTTTAGTAACAAATTATTACTGATTAGTATGTTTCAATTAAATTGTATGTTTTAATACCAATAACACGTAGGATGTTTTAAAAAATTCGAAAATATGAGCGGTTACCATTATTTTTTATTTACTATTTCAACTGTTGCTATCTTGAATCTGAGATATAAACTCTTTTGAATGATTTATACCTTATTTGTGCTTAACTAGTCATTAATAAACATTTTAAATTAGGCCATTTGACAAAATGGCTGTTGAACTTCCAGACAGTGATTCTTCATTAAATGGTGAGGTTTTGACTCATTAAGGGCAAACTGGGTATTATAGGATTATTGGGAATGGTGACATACCCATGAATTACAAATTGTAATATAATATTTCATTTTAAGAGCTGCGCATCAAAAACGAGTCAATTCGTGACCATTTTTCCTTAAAGGTCAATTACTTACAAAAAAGTTATTAATGACTAATCACAAATAAGTTACTCATCTTATAAAAGAGTGTAGATCTCAGATTCAAAATATCAGTTCAATTAATAAATAAACAAAACATAATGGTGGTAGGTAGCTAATATTTTTAAATTTTTCAAAACATCCTCGGTCTCTTTGGTACTAAACGATACCATTTATTTAAAATATATAAAGCAATAACAATTTGTTTCTAGAAATATCCACACTTTTTGGACAAAACCTTATTTTAAATTTGACCACATCAATGAATTGTGTTGTATTATCACACGGTAGCGGTGATGTGCACTTAATCACTCTTCACACAAACACAAATTACGTGTTTAATTTATTTTTCAAAAAATTATGAAAATTTTTTTTTTACATTTGGTGTAAACTTTTTTGGCAGTCACTGTCTGTCCACATTCATATAACTAACCAATATAACTTTCTATAAAAGTATTTTAAGCTCGTAATATTATTCTAACCTCACTGTCAGTCTATTCCCTATTGTAACGCTCCTGAAAATCGGCACAACTGCACGTCTCCAGCAATCTCAAAATATTAGGTTAAATGTCAATAATTTAACGTTCTTACCTCAAAACTCGTGGTATTTGCGTTACAATCTAATTAATTAATAATTTCCAAACGATATTTCGTATATTATTTATTACGCCCAATAACTGAACTATGTATGTAGGTTAATCCTGACCATAAGCTAGAAGTTAAAGCTTATGCAAAGAGGACGACTCTTAAGCGGCTAATCCATCAACAGAATGCATTGAAAATGCATTCCCCCAGGCTGCACGCCTCACCGGACGTATAAATACTGCAAAATGCAAGACCCAGTTGCATTAATGGCCATAGGCCTGCAATTACCTCTTTGTTTCTTTATAGTTCAATGAAAATGAGGTCGATAGAAATTAATACTAGCAATTACTGTGAACGCTCGAATCCCGCGGTGGGTTTTCTTTTGTTCATTTTTTTTGTTTCATTGAGTCCTTTTGTCTTATTGTTTATAAGCGGAAGAAAAAAGAACTTTTCAAAGACTATCGATGGGCACTTAACCTGAAGAGAAGGCGAATCAAACCTTGTCGAAAAAAAAAAACGAATATTAAATTTTTTTATAGAACAACATACGTGTAAAAACAGTAAAACCTTCCTTGAGACTTTATATTTAGCCATTTTTACAATATTTCCAAATCGTTAGTTTTAGTTATAAAAATAATCATTTTGTTACAGCATTCAATATTTTTTTTTATTTTTCAAATCAAACTCAAATACTTCCTGGTTTTAAGTACTTATAATATACGTAGATAATTAAATTAAAGGCTCATACGTAATAAAATGGAAGACTCAAATACTAGACCCACTTCCGTTAAAAGACTACACACCCTCTTCAGCTTCCATACTAGTTTTCCTTTTTTTTATTTACTCACTATTCCTTATCAGTTACGAAAGTTATGTTTTATTGAGGACCTAAATCCTTCATAAATTGTTGAAGGATTCCATATCCTCCATTGTGGTGGCTCTATGACCACCACATTTTAATTATTAAATTTCAAAATATAGAGACAGTACCGATAATTAAAAGCTAATCACTAGAGCACGTAGGTTATGTTGAAGCTCGAAACGAAACATTGTTGTTGTCAAACTTTTGCCAAATGACTAAATGCCACAATTACTGTAAAATAAATAATGGCCATCACATAATGTAACTAGAGTTGCCACCTCCATGAAAATGACCCGGAGACTTCGGGTTTCCACGAAGTATCTCCGGGCTCCGGGTTTCTTACGTTATTCTCCGGGGTCAGCTTTGAAATTGAAATTTGTATTTATAAATTTATATAATTGTGAAAATGTAACCTAAAATGTTAATTTAGTGTCAAATTAATTAATTAAAATCAATTTAATTTGTAAATAGTATTTATTACGTCACGAAGATCGTATTAACACAACTCAACCAATTGTGTTCAATTGTGTTTCTTCAAAAACACAATTCGGCACAAAAAATCCCCTTCTTCAAATATTTCGCGCTGCTTTAAGGGGGTATTCTAGTATACAAATTTGAAAAAATCGAAATTTTTTTTGTTTCATATTTCCAAAGTTTAGACATTCAAGACTAGGCTCTTAAAAGTATTTTTCAAAATTTCAATTATTTTATGAGTTACATCCATTTTTGTGACGCGGCATCGGCTCCGGTCCGACCGGAACAAATGAACAATAGACGGTAGACGCTGCCCGAGTATTTTATTTGAGTTTAGTCGGAATCTTTTCGTCTTAGTATTTATTTCAAATTAGTTTTGAGCCAGCCTTCAAGCAAAGTGGACGTGCTAACTGAGTAAAATTGCCGGAAACTTGTCTCAAAACTTTAAACGCGTTTAAAGTTTTGAGACAAAAGAAAAAAGTAGTTTTGAGAACAAAACTACTTTTTTTCGAGTTGGCGTGCACGATATCTCAAGTTCTATTGAACCGATTTATTTGAAATTTGGTGTGAATGTTCTTTATACATTCCACTATCGCCTCAAGCATGCTCAGATCAAAATTTTTAATTTTACTATTTTTAAAAAAATCGGAATTGTTAAAAAAAACATGCAAAAAAACATTTTTTTTTCTTCAACGGCCGCCATATTATGAAAAAAATTGTGTTTGACTTTTCCAAGGTTGGTGCTATAGGGGCATCTATATTAATTAAGAATCCGTTCGGCTTTTTTGTTTCAGATGACCAGAAGGGTTGAAATCATGCACGCCAGGACACCTTTTTTTTAGACCCCCCCCCCCCATTTTGCCAGCTCATAACTTTGTCAATTTTGAGTCTTTTTGTTCAGTTAATTTTTTATGTTATTTTAAAATATAATAAACAAATGATAAAAAAATGGATAGTAAAAATATTTTTTGTTTCGTTTGTACAGAGCTTCAAAAACCGCCCGAAATTCATGCCTCTAGACTAGAATACCCCCTTAAAGGACCTAGTGTAGTGGTTGAGCGACTGAATGAGGCAAAAGCCATGGAAGTGCATTTGAAAGCTTCAAGAACATATACTAATTTAATCCACGTTACATGTTTGGCACACGGACCTCCAGAACAAACAACATCCAGAAGAAAAATGTTTTCGGACGTTCTACCAAAGACCACTACCAGCATAACCTATTATGACTTGTTGGGACACATGGGTATAGACAGTTATTTTAAGTGACAGGCGATAGAGCTTAACTCCTGAACGTAGGGAAGAGTTATTGATAATTTATGGAAACTCAACGGGCAGTACGGATATAGCATCGGTTACCGTGTATGCAAGTTCTGTGTCTTGTGATTATGGTTCCTTTGCCGATTAGTTAGGCTACAACAATCACCATCATATGTATAAGGTAACACCTGTTCAACATTTCGGAATGCACTAATAGTGGTATCCCGGAGCCGCCCCTGGTAAAACACGGATCTATTATTAACCTCCGAGCTCTATTAATCACTATTTATTTTTAGTATGGAAATAAGAATGTATGATGATATATTACTGATAAAGAAAAATAAATTCGCGATTAGTGTTTTTAAGTTATCAATATCCGTACTCAGAATTTAGGGAGTTGTCGTGGTATAGCTCTTAAAACTATTTCTCCTTGATTGTTTCCGAATTATATTAAAATTTGTTTTTTTTATGTCTTCACTAAAGACACAAGACACAAGAAACAACAACTTCTATTTTCAATACACCCTCAATTCGATTATGATTAAATACGTGTACATATCTATATATTCTTTAACTTTACCATTTGATTGTAGGTTCTTTAAAATTCATGTACTGCTATAGATAGTAACTGAATGTAGAATATGTATCCTGTATCATGGCAAGACTGATCACATGAACATATTTAATTAAAAACAGACACCCCAATAAATATATATTTCGCTAACTCACGAAGAAACACAAATCGATAAATTATAATACGTAAGGTAAGTAAATGAGATTTTGCACCATATAATAAAAATTATGATTATATTTCAACAAAAAACCTTTGCCAAGGCTTTGGATATTAATTAACATTGTCTAAGGTTAATAATCTTAATAAAACAGGGTAACGTATTATACATATGATGTAACTGTTATGTCAACAATTTTACAATTTTTCAATATTTTTGTATAAATTATTTCCCATTTTTTTTCTGCATATCAGTAAAAATCGTGGCAACGAAAAAAAACGAATGTGGAACCAACGTTTTTATTTGCCTTTGACGGCGAGTAACATATCTCTTACATTTTCCACCTATTTTTCCATAAAAAACATTATGTTCATCAAGTTGAAGGTAACTATAACTTTATCAGTAGGTACTTACTATTACACCTTAATATTGGTAGGATATCATACCTGAAATAAAAAAGAGTAAAATTAATAAAAAAATGTAAATCAATAGAAAAAGATAAAAATGGTCAACATGTGTAAATAGTTCTGATGAAAATGTGTACATATCTATTGTTTATTGCCTATTTTATTTGCCCTCTAGGTAGTTAGTTGTAGCATAATTTTCTCAAAAATTAGCACATAATACTGTACCACGGTTTTTAAATGAAAACAGCAGAAACATTTTAACATTTCAACGTTTAAAAAAAACACGTTTTCAAAATATTACTTTTTGGATTTTGGATTTAGGTTGTTCTCTATTGGTAGAAGAGGCTCAATAGAGGCCCGATACCTCTATTGGGCCTATATTTAGTTTAACGTCGCATCAACATTTGACGGTTGACAAAAGTGTAATTTCACCTTGGGTACACAGCAGGACGAAAATTTCAGGATTTTTTTTCGTTGCCATGGTAACAACTAAAAATAAGAGCATCCAATTGGTTTGATATAGATATAGATATAAAATTGTCTTTAAAATGTTCTAATGTATGGTGGCAAAATTGTTATGCAGTTGTTTTAAATAATACTAGATTTAACCAAAACCAACGCCAAAAAAATCGATCGAAAGGTGATCGAGAACGGTTGCATTGAAAAATATGCATTGAGTTTAATTTGACTTGTTTTGGGTTTTTGGCAAAAAAATTTTTATACATTTGTCAACAGCGTTTATATTGATTTTATTGAATTTGTGCGGTAATTTTACTTCTCCATGTACATACATATATGTGTGAACTTAAACAAAAACACTACAAACGGTGGGTAAACCCTTGGAGAGTGGGTAAATCCCATTAGGATATTTATAAGGATATTATTATTCATTGACATCAGGTTCCAATGAAATTGAAAATTCCTTAGAAATTTTCCCACAGAAACTTTATGTGAAATACAAGAATTTAGCAATTCTCGAAACAAGAATGCGTATAATGCTTAAAAAACGAATTGCTTACAATAATAACACTCGGTCACAACGTACAAAGAGATGGTACACATATGCTAATTAGTGGCAATTAGAGTATAATTTGCCATTCACGCAAAAAAATCGTCCTTGATATTTAGAGGTTATATGGATTAAATCCTTCAGATGGGTATAAGATTTTTTTTAATTCTGACAAAACCACTACACTTAATCCCTCTATTCAGAACACGTGTGAAGTCATATGTACCTACCAACACTGCTTAACGATTACAAAGATTTTGTCTCTAATTATCTTATGGTGACTTTAGAGTTAAGTTTTTATAATGTCAAGATCTTAACAGTGGTTTAGCAAGATCCCTTTTTTGCAAGGATAAAAACGAAAAAACTTAATTATAAACACAAATTGCAGGTAGAAAAACTAACTAATTATTGATTGATCAGCACTTCACATGGCACTTTATTTCGCTAATTTGACGTGGGCTTTTTTGGTACTCCTTTAAACTCGTTTGAAATAGTCGCCAAATATTTTACACAAATGTTTAAAAAAAATATATCAGCCTAAAAAACTCATTGACTGAGAAAAGTGTGATAATAGCTCAGTATGGACATGATTATGTTTATCGGTCCCTGAGGATGCGCTCTTTCTCTATATAATTTAAAATATAAACTATTTAGATGAAGGTTAATACACACGACAAACAATTTAGAAAAGAATAATATCTAGCCATATCTAGCCGCTAGGTACTATCTTTTATTTCTAGATATACAATATCTAGATCATACTTCTTCAAATTTTTTTCTAAATCAATGGATACAAAATGATAAGGTTACACTCTTATAGGAAAGGTAATTGTGATACCTGACATACACATGAATGTAACCATAAAAACATACGCATCTAGGTATTATTTATGTTTACTTTAAGACACCTCTTCACTAAAGGTGCCTATAGTAAATATATTTTCAGCAACAAGAATTTAAAATCATTATTAGAAATTATATATCCATATTTTTATATCATTAGTGATTATTGTCTAATTTTTTTTTTTGTTTAATAAGTTTAATAAGTTATGAAAGTCCAATGTCTCGGTTACCAACGTCTGTTTATATTTAAATGTTTCAAAACATCTTATGAAAATATTTCTCCAAATTGGCACACATGTATAAAATCCGATGACATTTTCTCTTAATAACCTCGTATTTCCGATATTTTTATCAGATCAGATCAAATCGATTTTCCGCATTTTTCTGTTTCAAATGTCAAAGTATATAATGACAACTTTCATGGACACACTGTATATATTATAAACGCTAAAAAACGCATATTACTTTTTTCTAGAAAACTTGAGAGTGCTCTATTGTGAAGAAATCCTTCTGAGTTTGAGCAAGGCTATAATGTTCCTTCTGTATCAAAAGTATTAAGTATATTTTTTATATCTTCAAAATGAAAATTAATGTCAAACGAACATAAATCTCGATATATATGGAAACAACTAAAGATAATGATGAACGAATAACGAACGTTCGTAATTAAACTTCATTACGACACAGCGAACAAAAAAGATTATTGTCTCCATACACGCGACACTGAAGTCAGTACCGCCATAGAATTAGCAGCGCTCTAAAGGACAAAATTATTAAAAAACCATTAGCCTCGCCTTCTAATGAATGAAACTCTTCGCTTAACTGAAATCATATCACTTTGTCGATTATAACGATTAGTTTTCCAGCTCGCCCCACCGAATAGTAGATGCTTACAGTTTATTTATTGTTCAATGCTAATTGGATTTAAAATCTCATAAATCATGAACATCTGTTAAGTGGGGGCATATTCGGAGCATAGTCATTCGATAGAATTAATATTAGAAAAAATATCGTGAAACAGAAATAACTGAAACAGCCTCGAAAATTACTTACACATTGATTGGTTTGTTTGCCGAGTGAGAAATAAAAAAATGATTGCACTTCCACTTCATAGAATCTCAAGGTCATACCTATTAAAAATTATGTATTTTCTATTACACAAATTAGAGGTCAGTCACCATCTAACGTTTATTAACAATTTATACACATAGAGACACCAGCAACGTGCACGGTTATTTTTAAGAATGATACGCCTTTGCTTAAGTGGTTGGCTATTATTTTCTTTTAACAAAATCCGTATACAGGGCTGTCCGAAAAGAATTTAGACCTCCTTTAATGGCGAGAATACTAGAACAAATAAGAAGCAAATTGTAATGGACTTTCTAAAGAATAACTTCTTTTGGTGATTTGAACTCAACGTGGCCAATATCTGGAAACACACGTACATACATATGTATATTATATTCGGCTACAAAAATAAAATTCTACGGCAATAACTTTATAGTGTGGCTAAGGAAAGCTGCATTCTTGAAATAATATCCAGAAGTCATCTAACAAGAGTTGGATTACATCAGATAATATGAAGTTGCCTAACATCTAACTCCATCTTGCACATTTTTTTAGGGGGATATACTGGTACTGGTATATTTTAAAAATATAACCCGAAAATTGGAAAGAAGGTTTCTCAAAACACATCAAACCGTTTTAATAATTAAATTATTTAACCATCATCAGTCATACTCTAGACTGAATATTCAGTTCCTGAACATAACCTTAATGAGATTGTTACTGCAATCTAGAGTATTTTCATGAGAACCATTCGAGTCCGATACGTTGGTGGTAATGTTTAGTTAGCTTTCGTTTGCACATGAAGACCAACAAATTGTATTGCTTTTCACTCGCTAAAGCCAGTAATATATTCAGTATCTTTTTTATAGTCTTAAAATTGTAAACCATTTTTATAAAACGTTTTCATGACTACAATTTATCTTCTCTCAAAATATTTTTTACCTCCCCTCTCCTAGATTTTCCAGGAACTACTGAAATTTCAATGTCACCATTGAATACATACTATTGCTTTTCCTATTATATGTTATTTATATATATTATCTCGTACGCCAAACTATGATCAGCATCCATTTCTCTTGCTGCTGGTTTCAGAACTCGATATGTCCAATAACCGCTTCTTCTGATATAGCACTGTCGTCAACGAAGGCGAGAATTTATATACACTTTATATGAATTTATATGAAAATTGTGTCTCTGTTGTTTCTTTGGTATATATCTATTAATCTCACCAAACCTTGTTACTTTTTCTAAGGCTATATTGAAGAGCATACAGGAGAGACCATCGCCTTGTCTTAGTCCATAAATGATTACAAATTTGTGAATCCATCGTCCTGAATTCACACCCTGCATTATACTCTGTGTAGTGTTAGTTTTGTAAGACTTATGGGTACAAGGTGTTAGGTTTCCTTCATTCTGATCTGCCGCATTTTCCATCTTTTTACCCAATGTTACTGTTGTGACCCCCAGATTCGTCAAACGTTTTCTCTTACAATTAGTTCAAGGTATAGTTCTACATTTTGTGTGTTGTAATTTGTTTGTCAACAAGCATTATTAGGTACATGTTACTAAAATGTGTATCACAAGCTCTATTTTTCAATGAATTTAGTAAACACTCATTTGAACATTTGATCTTCAACATTTTCTTCATGCATGATGAAGAAAATGTTGAAGTTCACCGTCCTTGCTTTTACATTTAGTTTCTAGTTGTAACTATTTTCTGAGAAACCTTTTTGTGCAAAAAGGTCTCTAATTTTATGTATAGTTTTCTACTTTCATTGGCATTATTCAGTCTTTCAGTACCCTGCAGCTGCTCCATTAATTTGACCTTAAAAAAAACTGTCGAGTCATCTAAAGAAGGCAATTCCTCATTTAAAGATCGCTCTAATGCGGCTATCGTCAGGCCCGCGCGGAATATTTTCGTTCCACCCTGTATACAAAAAAAAGTAGTTTCGGCCATGTGTCTGTTTACAAATTGTTCTCGGTCTTCCTGCCGAATCTCGACGCTTTTCTTGCGGATCTTCGGTCGCCATTAGTGCGTTTTTTCGTTCCGATTCAGACGAAACACTTTTGTGTCCCACGAACGCGGACGGGCACCATAATTATAAACAATTTAAAATAATTGTTTATTTATTCCGATGTAATTTTTTTATGAATCGTTAAACAACTCTAAATCATTAGGTACAGAGGTTTAAACGGCTAAAATATTGGATCTCTGCCAAGGTCAGTGGGCAAAAAAAAATCGCGAATTTCATGGTTTGAGGCTGTCCGTAGAGGTTATCGTCTTGATGTACGTTTCACTCGCGAGTCTGTTAATCGAGAGAAGCATGCTGTTCGATTACGTCGGGTGGGCCGTTCGGTAGGAGTTGAAAATTTTCGGTCGCGCCATGATACCAGCTGTGATTCCATAAACTTGTATTAGCAAAGCGACATTTTGTTTTGAGAAAAGTTTTAAAAAAGAATCCATGTCTAAAATTAAAACCGAAAGGATGTTGTCATGTTTATTTTAGATTTTCTTCTAATGCTGTAGTAAAATAAGTGGGAGAAGTTTTTGCGTCGATTTGTTTTATTTATATCTTGAATGGAAGGTATTTAATTTGCTTATACCTCTATATATAATAGACTATGAAATTCAAAAAAAAATCGGCGCAAAGAAACAGTGACTTCAAGGCCTTAGAATGATGAAATATATCACAAAAACGCTGAAGAAATAAAGTCTTCTTAGAATTCCTGACTCTTCTCATGTTAATTTTATTTTATTATAGTAGGTCATCAATATATGAGGGGGTATAGATGCAAAACTCACATTATCCACTTTTTAAAATTGTTCAGGAAGACGGAATAACTGATTTCTCACTTTTTTAAGTGACTTGACGCTCTGAATTTTTTTTGGTATTTGTATTAGAACTGTAACTTTGCTTCTCAATTGGTGAAATGACAGCACAACAATATTTGACTCCAAGAAATTGAATGAAAATTTGGATAATGTGAGTTTTGATACACCTTTTTGGATAATGGTAGTTTTGCTCCAAATTATTCTACATAATATTATTTTTTACAGAAAAATTCATGAAGTTAAGCTATGAAAAGGAACTTCAGAAACAAACAATAGGTAGGAAACAAACTCAGTGGTATATCGGAAAAACACGGAAGCAACCATCTAGGAAAGCAAAACAAGAAGAGAAGCAAAACTCACATTCTCCTTAGGCAGGCAGCCATATTGGTTTATCGATTTAAGCTTTTTCATTGGTGGATATGGATAATGTGAGTTTTGGCACCTTCAGAGCGTAGGAGAATGTGACTTTTGAAACAATTCACAGATTTCACAATTTAAAATAAATACGAAAATGTGAGTTTTATATCACTTTTAAGATTTAAAATGGTGTAGTTCAAGACGATGAACAAGATAGCGCCACTAACTCTTTTTCGAAAAATTATGGATAATGTGAGTTTTGCATCTCGACCCCCCATATGAGTAAGAACTACCAGTTCACTAACTATTTTTCCTCAAATTATTATAACAGAAACACTGAATGAATCCTGTAACTATTATATATAACCTGTAACAAATATATTTCTATGACCAAGCCAATATTTGAATGTATAATAAAATACTTCAATTCGGTTTTTGGCTCACCAGGGCTCTGTACCTCTTTTAATTTGGAGGTAATAGCAATTTACATTTGCTAACATACAGGTAAGGTGCGAAATTTGTGTGGAAGTCTCAGGCCTTGTACTTCTTGTGATGGGTGCAGTTAATGTTGCACAGTTTGACATGTTTCATATTCTCATATTACCATATCGTGAGTGTGAGCGCTTTGTACCTACAAAAATCACTGACGCCCGAGTTATCTCGGGTACAGTAAAATTGAAACGGCACCATCACCCGAGTCACTTCGGGTACAGTCGTTAGGTGGTTAAACAAAAATTAAAAATAGTTTCTATAACCACTGTTTTATTTTTTTATCAAATTTCGGTGTTCTGTGGTTTATAATTCTCGAAAGAAAAATCTGTCACAAGTTTTATTCTTAATGTATCTTAACAAAAATATGTAATAGAATTTAATGACTCCTGCCAGTTACACAAAGATACTATTACCTATCTAATTTCCGCGTATTTTCATTTTTTTTTATTAGATTATTGTGGTGAAACATTAATTGTAACTGACAAATGAAAGTTAAAAAATATTCCAATTTTAAAATCTGGTGCTTTTCCAAGCAGTAAGAGAAATATTACATATCCTAATAGCAGCTGTAACGCCTCTTCTGTGTAAAGAGTTTTCATTTCGGGTGTTGCCTTTCCATAAAAAAACATTCCACACAAAAAAAATACCAGCTTTAGTCACTCAGCCAGACTTCCTTGCACAACAGTAGTAATTATCATTGCCCATCTTAAAAAAATCTATTAATTTTGGGCATAAAAAAACTGGTAAAATGTGTTTTCGTCTTTTTTATTAATTGGCCTGAAATAACAGAAAGCTGTACATACGTACATATTAATCACACAGGTGGGCGCCAGAGGTGGAACAAAAACTTCAACAGATTGTTTCGACTGTTTACCGGCTTATGCTTATGAGTCTTGCTTAATTTGAATAGTACGGAGATATTTTTTACCTGTAAACAATAGGTGGTTTTCAGTAAAGATTTCCTTTTATGAAATGAATACTAAAGGTAGGGTTTTATAGGTTTTTTCAATCTTCAAGATTAGAGAACTTGAGATGACTAGAGAAAAAAAATATTTCACTTCCATAAATGACCATGAGCAAAGCGTGCTGATGACATATATTTCACCGACGAACACGTACAGGAATTTGGAGCGAAATTCGAGGGGAACGGCTAAAACTACCTGCAGTCACAGGTCAGAAGCTCAAGATGAGAAATATGGCTATATTATGAGAGTGTTATCTGCGTATAGGAATGATAGGATTGATATGACTGATAGTCTGGACTGATAGCACTGATCAGTTATCAAGACGTGAAGCTCCTTATCATGCGCACAGGATTCATTTCTGTTTCATTTCTTTCTGTTCATCATCCACCAAGATTTTCTTAATGAAACTCGGAGAAGGAAAGTCACCAAACAACCTGTTCTTCGTCCAACAGTTTCCAATATTCTCAATCTGTGAAAAACTCTCTTCTATCTCTACGCTTTTAGTGATTGTGATACGCGCTTCTCACTTTAGAGGTAAAAAAAATAAATTTGTTATGCTGGTAATTCTGAATGAGAAACTTCTAGAAAGCAAATATGTGCATCCGGGTAGAATAGTAGATGCAGGGCAAACGTTCTTGGTAGCTGTATGGCTTAAGATTTCAGTGGTTTGCAGAATCCCTTGTGAATTCTAACTTCAATTTTGTTTCCCTACCTTGAACGCTAGAAGCTGCGCGCTAACAGTGCTTGGGGACGTATGAGCAAGTTCAAACGTAGTTAAGTAACCATTATGGATCTGCTGATCTGAGACTGGCAACTGGCAACTACGAAATAAGGTCTGGCTCCTGTTACCGTCATCGAAGAACTTGCTTCCCATGCGAATTTAATGACTATCCTGTAAATTTACTAAAATATGTAAAGTCACCTCTAGTTGCACAAAAGCGGGAATAAATTGCTCGATGATTTAATACTTATTTCAGTTAGACACTTTTTTTACTTAAGTTGTTGTTAAGTTGTTGTTGTTTTTTTTTTTAATAGCCAGTTGTAAAATAGTTGCAACTTTGACTAGAACTACTGGTACTACTGCATCAAAATATATCATATACTCGTAGTTACTCATTTTTCGCAGGATATCCAGCTCTATAACTTTTACAAAAAAAAAAATACATTTTTTATTTTATGATTGTTTTTGGAGTAATCTTAAAAAATACTGCAATAACCTCGATGGAGGGAGGGAAAAAACTCAGATTAGTTGTATTGAACCATAAATATTGAACGATGTGTTTAAAACCATAAAAACATTACCATCAATTACACAGACCCACAAAAAAATTTTTTTTGGAACTGCTATCGAGATAACTGTATTCCTATGTAATTTTTTTAAGCTGAATCCGAATCCGAAGTCAATAAAAAACGTACACCCCCCAAAATCAACCCCTAGCGCTAAAAAACGGTAAAAATGACTTAACGCTTCACGAATAGTCTTAAATCTCAATAATTCTAATTAATTATAAACATTCAAGTATATAACAGAGAAATACAGAGTTAACACTACTTTCCATTGAAAATCACCCCCATGAGTGGGTGAAAACTACCCCTCACACAACAGAAAATTTAAAAAACTACAGTGATTGCAAAAAAAGCTTACGATGCCCAGTTATTTTAGAAACAGTATATAACTGCATTAGTCGCGAATGCGATGCTCAAAAATTACCTCTATAGAGTGGCGAAAACCCCCCTAAATTAAAATTACAGTTGCTTAGATGACTCCTAAAAAGAATTCTCTGAAAATACTATTAGTTATTTAGGTATATGACCTCTAAAAAAGAATCGTCTAAAAATTCAGAAAAACATCTACATATAAAATTTTCTGATTATACAGTATGTCCCCGGATCGAGTTTAAAAGAGGAAAAAATTTTGTGTTTTTGATTTCTCAGAAAAAGTCACTCTTGATGATTTGCCCTGCTTGATTTCAAACCCCCAAAACCCAAATTACTTTTTATATAACTCAAACGGTTCTCGAGATAATACCATTTTTCTTCATAATTTGGACTGATTCGATGCTACGGAACTGGGGAAGAGTGCTATCGTGTTGTTATTAATAAATTTAAAGAAATATATACCCGGAAATTAGCATTTCTAATGTCGGAGCGGAGAAGTTGGTGACCAAGTTCTTCGAAACAGGCTCTGTTTCAGACATTAAAAAAATCAAAAAAAATTGTTGAATGAAGATGATGCTGCTTGCCCTCCAAGCCGTGAGAGAAGCTCCAAGATTATCACTTAGAAGAAGGGCAATTGAAACTGAAATAAGTATATCGCATTTACAGAGAATATTCAAGCAGAACCGGATTTTACCATTTAAACCAAAATTCAGGCACACCTTAGAGGAGGGTGATGAAGCCAAACGTCTGGATTTTTGTTTGGAGATGGGCAACAGAGTTTTAAATGATGAAGGATTTCATAAGCGAATTTTGTTCTCCGATGAATCTACTTTTTCAACAAACGGCGTCGTTTCCTCTCAGCATTGCCGGTATTGGAGTGAAACAAATCCCACTTTACTATTTCTTGTCGAAGACAATGGTGCGCGGTTTCATATACAAATGGCATTATTGGTCCATATTTTTTCAAAGAAAATTTAAATCGTAATACATATTTGGAGATGCTACAACATTTTTTAAGAGATAAACTTGATGAACTTCCTTTAAGTTATCGAGAGAATGTTTTTCCAACAAGATGGGTGCCCTGCTCATCATGCCGTTACTGTCCGTAATTGGCTCAATTCTGAATCTAATGAACACTGGATAGGAAGGTATGGTCACATTTTGTGGCCGCCGAGAAGCCCGGATCTGACAATATTGGACGTCTATCTATGGGGACGTTTAAAGCAAATTGTTTTTCGTGAACCACTATAAAATGATGAAGAGCAATTAAAAACAAGGATTCAAAATGCAATCAAGTCCTTGTCAGTTGAGGAAATTAGAAATAGTCTTAACAAATTTAGAGCTCGAATTGAAATTTGTGCAGAAAAAAGGAGGAGCATTATTTGAATAAAAAATTCTGATTTAGTTGTGATTTCATTGTATAATCAGTTATTTAATTCAATGATTAAAACATGAGACTAAGTAATTCGAATCATTTTTTAGCTAACTAATTAATTGAGTTTCTATAGCATATAGTATCCTAGACAACGAAATTATTGGGTTAAATCCGCCAACTAGAATTACTTATAAAATTTTGCAAGTCCAAATTATGAAGAAAAATGGTATTATCTCGAGAACCGTTTGAGTTATATAAAAATTAATTTGCGTTTTAGGGGTTTGAAATCAAGCAGGGCTTCATCAAGAGTGACCTTTTGTGAGAAATGGCCCAATATGGCAACTTAAAAAAAACATTTGAACTGTATTTTTTTATACAAATACATGGCATACCTCAAAAGCCATAGTGTTTGCTTGGTTTTCCATTGGGGATAATTGCCTATGGAGGTGTGACTCGACCCTTTGAGGAACGAAAAACTATAATTAGAGCCTTCCTAGAGAGTGCCTACAAGATTTGACATTTTTAATGACTAACGACGGAATCATTCTTTTTAATATTCCATAAAAAAACATCCTGGTAGTAGGCGAGGTTATCGCTCGGCTGCCATATGGAATTTACGATACGTGTGCATATTCGATTCATCACCTTCAAGCGTGTAATTACGGGTCCGCTTCTCCATCGGAGGCAGTTATGTATTTATTCCGTAACGTCGAAGACTGACATAAACCAGAGTCGATCCAAATAGAGATAACCGCATAGCCGTCGTAGAAATGAATCGGTTACCAAAGTTTAGATCATAAATATACATTAAGGTTAACAGTTAATTGGATATCTGTCACAAACGCTTAAATACCACTCGGCGAATGCTAGTGGTTTGGACTAGTGACATTATTTCGGTTGGCATATTTTATACTAGCGTCGCTTTTCGAAACTGTTGCGGTGTATTTGGTGAATTACGTTCAAGAGAACATTGAAACCGCTATGGTAAATATTTTTAAACGATTTGCTTTATTTACAATGGTTACTGCTGGAACAGTAGATTAGAGATACCGATCGCTAAGGTAAATAAAACGACAAGTATTTTACTTACCGTTCAAAGAAAGGTATATATAAACAGTAGGTAATTTTATAAATTAAAGTTTGAAAATTAATACATCAAATTCTTGGCATATGAAACAGCTCCACAAAAAAAAAATTCGTTTGCAGAGGTCTGACTATATGTGTATACTATATGTTTTTTGGATCGCTGAAACCGAATCCGAAGTCCAAATTGGTCCACCAGATCCGGTTCTTTTCCTAACCTCAAAAAACAGGCCTGAAACCATGAAATTCAAACTAAAAATTATATAATTTGATAAAAACCCAAACTAAATCCCATAATCATATAATCTCAAAACTCCATAAACTTAGGCCCCATAACCTCAAAAACCCAATAACCTTATGATTCTAAAAACCCCATAACTCAGTAAAAAAGAGACTTATACGCGCTTAAGCAGTGTAAATCGATATGTTTGAAACGGATTTGCCCTTCAATCCCAGTGCCACTTAACCTCAAAACCGCATGATCCTAAAACCTCATAACCTCAAAAAATCCCATAACATTGTTATTGAAAAACCTTATAAACCAGTAAAAAAGAGACTTATAAGCATTCAAGCAGTGTAACTCAATATGTTTGAAACGGGCGTGCCCTTTAACCTCTCTTACCCTTTAACCTCTCTTAAAACCTCATAACCAAATAATCGAATAATCATGTGGCCAACAATGGTCCACGTATTTTCTCCACAAAACCTACATTTTGCCGAATCCAGGAACAACGACGTGGACGTAGCAGGCTTATTTTCCCTTCGGGGTGGTTTATTTACGTGAGGTCCCCTTGCCTCTCACGTTACGGGGTGCTTTAGATTTAGAACCGTATAAGATTATGAAGTTTTCAAGATTATGAAGTTTTCAAGATTATGAAGTTTTAGGATCACGTGATATTGAGGTTGAGTGGTAGTGAGGTTTAAGGGCACACCTGTTTCAAACATGTTGATTTACACTGCTTGAATGCGTATAAGTCTCTTTTTTACTGGTTTATAAGGTTTTTCAATCACAAGGTTATGGGATTTTTTGAGGTTATGGGGTTTTAGGATCACGCGGTTTTGAGGTTAAGTGGTACTCGGATTGAAGGGCAAATCCGTTTCAAACATATTGATTTACACTGCTTAAGCGCGTCTCTTTTTTACTGAGTTATGGGGTTTTAGAATCATAAGGTTATTGGGTTTTTGAGGTTATAGGGCCTAAGTTTATGAAGTTTTGAGATTATATGATTATAGAATTGATGAAATATATGATTATGGGGTTTAGTTTGGGTTTTTATCAAATTATATAATTTTTAGTTTGAAATTCATGGTTTTAGGCCTGTTTTTTAAGGTTAGGAAAAGAACCAGATCTGATGGAGCAATTTGGACTTCCGATTCGGTTTCAGCGAGCCAAAAACATATAAGATACATAGTCGCACCCTTGCAAACGAAATTTTTTGTGGAGCTGTCATACCTGTTTAACATATAAACTATTTTTCAAAAAAAACTAAAATTCACTAGGTGATTTTCTTGTAGATATATTAAGCTCTCTTTCAAGAAAACTTCGGATACTTTTTTAAAAAAGGTTGAAAACTTTTGAAATACAAATAGAATTATTAATATTCTCTTCTCTGCAAGACTGAACACTCAACTAATAAACCTCCAGGATATTTTAACTTTTTTTAATTATTTTTTATTTCAGTTTCAGTTCGATCGCAGAAGCCCAGCCTATGTGCAACTATATGTTACCATTTTTCCAAAAATTCCATATTTTGTGTCATCGAATCAACAAACGCCAATGAATCTTTTGAAAGCGCAAAAAATACCCATATTACTTATTTAACAGTAATTATCACTGACCTCATTTCACAAAACCTTTTATTGTACGATATTGCTATATCTTATTTTTGTTAATTCCTTAAATGTTCGACGTTTAACCAAGCCCCCAGGACTTCACGGCCGTCGACCAAACAATGTAGAATAAATCATCGCCTCAGAGTGATTCCGATCTTTCGTAATTATTGCTGACTTCATTAAATAAACATTTGCGGGGAAAAATCATCAAATTGTAGCAATTTTCTCGTTAATATTAACTTTGGATGGCACGTTCGACATATTTACTTGTTCACGACTGACGAGCGAAAGAAGTGGAATCACGACTGTCATGGACTCTCATAGGCGTGCGGTACAGGCTGGCTGGCGTCTTTAATTTTATGAATTTTAATAAAGGAATAATAGCTCTGGTCTTCTTTTTTTGGCGGTCTCTCTGTATGATAAACAAAACTCTCGAAAAATAAAAAAAAATATTTTTACATGTTGCCGTTTTACTCATCTACTATTTTACTTTATATAATACTTGTGTTAAGAAGTACAAGTACTTATATAATTACTTCGAAACAACTACATATCTAGGTACTTTTAGGAAATACCCATGGTACCTAGTTAGGGCACTGCATATTTTAAAGAACACAAAGTACAACGTTTAAAATATTATGAAATAAATTGTTTTTAATAAATCTTCATTCAATATTCAAAGGGGTTGCATGTTTGTTCACAAGAGATGGATTTAACTATTAATTTCACATTTACTAAGGTCTTGTTATCAGTTGCTGTCAGTTGTTGTCAGTTATTGTGGTGTAAAGCCCGGTCCAGATGCTACGTTTTAAACAACTTTTTGTCTGCGCAACGGAATGAAAATGTTGCAAATAAAGAGCGTCCAGTTGATACAGACTTGTCTGCGCAATTCACGGATAACTATGCCCTCTCGCCTCAGTTGTCGCTACAATTGTACATCTCCGCACAGTTCTCAAAACTGCACAGTTTTCCTATCCACACGCAACGTTTTCTCTGCAACGTGTAGAACTGCGCAGACAAAATGTTGTTTAAAACGTAATATCTGGACCGGGCTTTACTTTCATGAACACGTTAGTTAGTATTATTTTAGCCTTAATATAATTATTGTTGGCACTGAATTGCAACAGTATAACAGATTACAGTCAATTCTTTGCATTATACGTCACAATTAATTTTCCTCCCTTCGTTTCCATTTGGAAAATCTTTCTACTGAGCCTACATGATAAATAACTATACTACTGAGCCCAATTCTTTAGCTTAATTAAATTTTGCCTGATATTATAACGTTTTAATGTTTTTAAAATGCTTTAAAAAGTAGTCACTATCAGCATAAAACTGTTTTAGATAATTTACGCAATAATTTAGCATAATTTCCCCATGTTGTGTATGCTAAGTCCCGTTGACCCCTAAAAATATGGAAAAAAATTCTTACAATGAAGAGACAGCTGTCACCGGAAGCAAAACTTTGTGTAAGATTTCGTCTACAAAAACAATCATTAGCTTTTCATTATCTAACGTGATTTTCATAAATTAGACAATACATCGTCATCCAAATTAAGTGCGCGTCATTGGTAACTTAGCTATTATTGAAGATACAAAATGAGTTAAATTAACAAACAATTAGATTTTGTTACGTCAGCTGAGATGAAATAATGGTAAATCGATTGAACTTTGGTTATTTCTGAATCCAGGATCAGCTATTATTGAAAATACAAAATCGATTAAATCAGTAAACTAGTAGATTTTGTAACGTTAGTCTAGATGAAATAATAATTGTAAATCGATTGAACGCTGGTTGTTTCTGAGTTCTGTCCAAAGCAACATTTTGTTTTTTTTAAGGAGCACCATATGTATTATATTTTTTTAAGAAAGATGTAATTTAGGTTAAGTAGGATAGGTCAAGTATCCTTTTTCCTTCATCTTAATTTGACCTACTTACAGAAGGTGAGGGAATAAAATTGGTTTAAATTTCATCGCAACGAGATCTGAGCATTTTAATTTGTAGTTATATTAAAAAGTGACAAAGTGACGAAACCCATTCTCTGACAAAAAATGTGGTTACGTTTTCCATATAGTAAGATTAATACACCAATGTGATAAACTACATATGTTCTATTTAGAATATCTATTTAGAATATCTACATTAAAAGAAATGTAGATATGCTAAACATGTGGCGGTGAATCAAACAAACATGCAACCAAAGTCAAGACGTGAACCGTTATAAATGAGTAATTATTTTTAACAAAAGCAGTTCACAAATTGTGGTAAATATAAAACCATATGCAAAGTTATGGATTGTGTAGTTTGTAGGAATGTACTATACAGAATCAGTCAAGGAAATTGAAATTAATATAAAACAAAATATTCGATTTTATCCATTTCTTTTAAGATATTAAAACTTATAATATTTCTGTTGGCACAAAACTGTATTGTAAACAACTATATATTTTATCAAATGTAAATAATTTTTACATAAATACATTATTATTTATCTAATTTATATCATCTACAGGTGAGAACTTTTCAATATCTTTTTTTGTATTTAGCTTCTCACTACCACGCGAAAGTTGAGCTCAGTGTTTTGACAAATGTTTCATTAAGGTCGATGAAGATTCGAGCATTCCGCAAAATTCTACGACAAAAGTACCCTAGAACTCCCACTAAACAACGCCTCTGTGAACTGCATGTAGTTAAATTAAGTGCCAAACGATCGGTTTCATGTTGCTTGTAAATACTACTTATGTATTTTCTTAATATAACATTACCTATGCGATTCTCTCTTATTACATTCAAAATTACTCTTTATTTTTTATTACATCACACGTCTTCATTAATCTAAATTGCTGCATGCGCTGGTTGTAGGTAGTATATTATTGTCGACAAACTACAATTAACGTCACATGCCAAAGCAGATAGTTTCGCATTTTACTAGTACATACATATCTCTGTGTTGTACCTAAAATTGACAGACTGTTAATATGGTACCATCATCAACAGATTCCGAATTTAACTTACAATGAACTTTGTATATATAGCTACTGATCTAGTAGGTATATCACATTTACATGACAAAACAGTAATTGATAAATGCAGAATTCACAGTCAAAAAACGAAGTAATGAACATACATAATCTATTGAGGGCCCTAGACTACCGATCACAATTTAATTTGTGTTTCTTATAGAGTCAGCGACTATAGTATTCATACCACCACTTTTTGAAGGTTGCTTAAATTTTGATAACACTGTTCTGCATGAAAATCCTCCCCGCCAAACTAATGAGTTATTTCGATAATTTCTACCCATGTAATCCTTCCACTGACCTGTAAATTGTCGTATCACGTAGCGAAATCTAGAGATCAACAACATGTTTTGGCCTTTCCTATAAACCTACCGAGTAGCGACTGTTTATTGACTCTTCCAAGACATTGAACATACATATAATTTCTTCAAAGCTTAAAATACGAAGATTATAAATGGAATATCTGTGCCGATCTAAAAGTTGTTGCACTACTTAAAGAACTGCAGAGTGGCTACACCAAATATTGTTGTTTTTTATGCTAATGGGATAGCAGAGCCAGAAACCAACATTATGTCGATAAAGAATGGCCGTTACGTGAAAACATTGTTCCCTATCTGAAAAACGTCCTTAATGAACCCTTGGTAGAGCAGCAGAAAATGTATTCACCTGCTCTGCACATAAAACTAGGGCTTATAAAAAATTTGTTAAAGCCTTAAATACAGAAGCAAATGCTTTTCTTTATTTGAGATGGAAAATGGCGTTAGGCAAAAGTTGAAAGAGGAAAAAGTGAGGCAAATACAAGTTGGGCCGCAAATACAAGAAATTTTTAAAGACGAACATTTTGAAACTACACATTCGAGAAAAGAAAATAGGACATGGACTGCCTTCAAAAATGTATGTAGCAACTTCCAAGGTAACAAAAAAATCGGAGAACTACAATTATCTAATTGAAGGATTTATCCAATCTTACAAGACGTTAGGTTGCAACATATCACTTAAGTTGCATTTTCTTCACTCCCATTTGGAATTCTTTCCTGACAATTTAGGTGCAGTTTCAGACGAACACGGCGAAAAATTTAACCAGCAAGCTAAAAGGTTTTTAGAAAACATCGCAATTTTACTTTTTTTAGTAACATCTTGCACACAATCGACAACTTGGGCTTAGACGCTGTACGTTTCTGTTGGGCGTAGACGAGTTTCACAAGCTGTAATCCTATCAGACGCAAAAAATCAATATTGTAGTACAAAATTATCAGAATTTTAGCAACCTTCAAAAAATGGCGATCTGATTGATACACTTCATATTTTATTTGTGTTAAAACGTTTTTTAACAATTTTGAGGAAAATTTGTCTACCTTCTAATAGACTCTTTTATTTACTTTAACAAACGCGGTCTCTACATAATAGGTACAAAAAAAAGGAAATTCAAAAATTATACAATAAATTATACTGATATATAGAGAACATATAAACTTTTGGAGATATTCATACATACATACATACCGACAGCCTCTTTTGATATTAACAAATTGTAAAAGTGAGTGAACCAATTGCCATAGAAATTCTCAAAACTGAACTTAGCAATGTACATCACGTTACTAATAGGAACCACTATTCAATAAGAAGCCACTAACCATAATCACACCTACTCACATTATTACCACTATCTGTTAAACTCAACGAACGCAATTTGTATGTCTTCTTTATGTTTTACTACAAATATTTTATACAGTGTCAGAAATTCTACATAAGTAAAGCGTTTCTGCGCAAATGCTCCTCCTCTAAATTCTTTTGTTTAGCTGTCCATATTGTATCGTCCGTGAGTTTAAATCGTGCAACATTAAGTGCACCTGTCACAAAGGCTCAAGGTGTGGCCTATTCCCTGCCACACCCAATCTTTCAACTGTTTTTCCACTATCTCAAAGTAAATGTTTTCCCTACCTGTATATTTCGTTATATCAGATAGAAAAAGCAACTTCCAGATGTCATTATGACTTACTGACTTCTATCCTCATTTACTTTCCATGCTCAACTAGGCAACGCGTATACTAAATACACGTAATTACGATTATTACTATTAGGTATCTTCTTATCTGGATACTTGCGCTCCTCATTTGCGGTCTTTCGCTCCCTACGTCTTTGTTTCGAGTTGACAAACCGATTAATTATTGCGACTCTTAATCAAAATTATTAACTGCAGGGATACGTAAACAGAATTGAGGATATCTCATCGAGTTGACGTAATGGTGTTGGATGCTTCCTGCGAACCAGACATCACGTCGGGCAACTTAGTGGCAATTCAAGATTAAATTACCGCCATTCAAATGACGGGACGTGATAGAAATGTGGAAAACATCTTAGGAGCTGTTTTGGGATCATACGGTGCATTCGGGCGACGCGGGTTTTTTTAGTACAGATGGCCCGCAGGTGGTCCAAGCGCTTTCGTAATTGTCGTCGAGTACGTTAACTTACTGCCAGAGCAAAAACTTGTAAGAGAAATCAAGAGGTTGTATTGAGCAATTCTGGTAGTTACCACGAATAAAAATTTCCGGCACATCCTGCGGATAAAACTTCATGACCACACTTGAAATGAAGAATCATCGCGAGTAGGCCAATTTATTCTAAACGCCGCCATGATCTCCTTCAGCAATCTATTGAATCACTCTCGTTATTTCAAACTACCTTCTGCAGACCAGCTTAGTCCTTCCCATTTATCGGCAGACTCCTTTGTATATTATATTTTGTTTTTTCTTCTCCGAGAATTTGAAACCCCTTTTTGTTGGACCTTGTCACTTACACTGTACTGAGGTTTTGTATATCTCCTCTGCCAGACAAGTACCAATATATTTGTTCGCTCGTTTGATAAACTGCTTTGCCTACCTTTTTTCTTGAAAATTTTGCCATACCATCAAATTGTTATTTGTGCATTTATGTATTGATGCCAATAAATTCTGACTAATTTTAGTGCTCTTTGGCTATCGAAAATGATGAAAACTGAATTATTTACAATTAATAATTATTTCCTTAACACAGTATAGTATTTCGGTCTTCTAAGGTGAAATTCGAATGAATATTTGCTACACTGAGGCAGACATAGACATATGTATGTATGTATGTAAAAGTTCCATTGATTTCCATACGACTCAGCGAGACGTTGAATAATATACACAATATGAGTGTGTGTTTAGTGCACATCATGTAACAATTGATACTATTTAAATAGCTGACTACTGTATTGAAATAGCTAGATCACTGTGCAACTATCCACTACATATAATTCAACCAAAAACTTATAGGCGTTGTAATGATGATTGTGGAAAATTCTCTCTTCTCTCGTTTTTTTTTTTACGATGATAAAAGGAGCTATTGGGTGCATGAAAAACATCTCATTGTGACAAAGCGGAGATATGACAAAATTTCACAGAAATTCCTCTTGTTAAAAGAGCATCCAAGATATTTTTCTAAAACATTGGTTGTAAACGTCCAATTGATTTCGTCCAAGTAACTATAAAATGAAGCTAATTCTCCATCAATGATATCTTTTCAATTTCGGTCTGACCAAGAAAAGAACTACAAAAACAGAAAAACAAAAAGAACTTGTCTATTTAAGACAATTCTGGAACCCGGAGAGAAGAGAATAGTTGAATTTTACTAGTGTGATACAATATTTGTAACCATTTTTATCTGCCGAAGTTGGTTCCTACATATGGATATTTCCACATTTTACGAATACAGGAGTGACCAATTTTAATATTCCAAAAGATATTAAATACATACTTATGTTGTTGTTATAAAATGTTATGTTGTTGTTGTAAATCTTGGTCCAACAACGTATCTTTTATTGCACGGAGATTTTGCTAAAATTTCCTAATATTTTCCTGATAGAATCTAATATTTTCCTGGTCATATTTTAAAGACAACTATGGCGTATGTTTAGAGGACTGATTTTATGAAACAAAACAGTGATATCATACGCGGAGTAACCTAATTAATTATGTAAATTTATTTCCCACATAATCAGTATTACTGGTTAATTATTCTCGGCGTTAGCAATCAGAATAGCGAAACCGCAAAAGATATGAAAAGATAGAAATACACTCATACAATTACAATGTGCCTAATGGTACGAGGTCAACGCACCGTTTAGCATCTACTGTTTATATTTATCAGATTTATGACAAAACAACAGATAGTGATTAATAAAAGCAAAACTCTGTAAACAACTATAAAACTTTTTTTTATAAAACAGTTGAAAGACCTAAAAAAGAGAGATACCGTGCGGTTTCGGTGTCGTCGCGCGAGAGAATATTTTTCCGGAACGGTGAATGGCCTGATTTAAAAAAAAATAGCGATGTCACATTTCGTTATTCTTGATCGGCGGATAAGCCGTTCGCATGGAAAAAGTCATCAGTATCTCGGTACCGAACGCAGAGAGTATGCGTGAAAATATTATAAGAGGTTAAATAACCATTCTTCTGGATTGTAACCAGAGAATTTAAGTAAATATCTAAAAATAGTACACCACTTTTCAACATCTACCGGTATATACTTAATGTACAAAGCTTTTATTATTAGTTAACAATAGAGTAAAAATTTGTGAAACGTGTCACGGATTTTCCAACTATTTAGAAATTTAGAATGAGGGCGCATTTCAAAGTACCTGATGGTACTAAACTCTACCTAAATTTTTTTCAAAAAAAAAAATTGTTATAAAAGTTATGAACAAATTAAATTTTATGCAGCGATTAAAAAGAATTTTTTTATCTCGAAATGGAAGGCTCTAATCGAAAAATTTTATAGGACAACTTTTTTTCGAAAGACATTGAACTTTTTGGAAAAAAATGTTAGAACCTTAAAAATGGTTAAAAATGAACCTTAAAAAAAAAGCATTGTTTATAATAAAAAAATGCTAAAAAAGTCAATGTTCTCCATCACTTATTTAAATTTTCTCGTTTTCTAAATACTCGTTATACGTTTCCAGATATTTAGAAAAAACAAAATTTTTGGGATCGCTGTTTGCAAATAAACTGCACTTTGTTTTGTTGGACGTTACACCCGCGCGCGGTGCCAGTGCTCGCGCCGTATACGCGTCTAAACTTGAAAAAAAAACCATGTTATTTGTCGTTTCTCAACTGTTTTATTGAATGAGTTAGCTTTTCTAAGCTTATTGCAACCATACCTCGAGGTAATCGTTGTTACAATCCTTTAAATAAATCGAAACATAAATGTGTGTATAAAAATGTGATGCAGTAACGAATAATTGGAATGCAAAGTTTTCTCATTTGATTGGAAACTATGTGTGTGATTCCTGTAAATGTTCAATTAACAACAATAAACTGGATTCGACTACGTAAGTTTTTTTTTAATTGGGTTTAATCAAATTTTACCGATGATTATTATTTAACATTAAATAGTAATCTTATTTATTATTATTTAACATTAAATTATTATTTAACATTAAATGACAGGAATCACACAGATAGTTTCCAATCAAATGAGCAAACTTTGTATTCCAATTATTCGTCACTCGTATCATATTTTTATACACACATTTATGTTTCGATTTATTTAAAGGATTGCAACAACGATTACTTCGAGGCATGGTTGCAATAAGCTTATAAAAGCTAACTCATTCAATAAAACAGTTGAGAAACGACAAATCACATGATTTTCCAGCGATCCCAAACATTTAGTTTTTTCTAAATATCTGGAAATGTATAACGAGTATTTAGAAAAAAGAAAATTTAAATAAGTGATGGAGAACAATGAATTCTCAGCATTTTTTTATTATAAACAATATTTTTTTTATTTGTTTAACCATTTTTAAGATTCTAACAATTTTTTCGAAAAAGTTCAATGCCTTTCGAAAAAAAGTTGTCCTATAAAATGTTTCGATTCTTTTATGCAGCGATTAAAAAGAATATTTTTATCTCGAAATGGAACGGTCTGTTCCATTTTTTTTTTGGAGTTTAGTACCATCAGGTACTTTGAAATGCGCCAACTCATTCCAAATTTCTAAATTGTTGGAAAATCCGTGACACGTTTCACAAATTTTTACTCAATACATTAGAGTTGTATTGTTAAAACTCACAATCACAGTTCACAAATTCACAATTAGTTCGTCACAATTTTTAGTAAAAACTAAGAATTTACCCAAATTTTATGAATATATTCCAACGCAGTAGATTTTTCTGTATCAGAAAGTCTGGACTTATGGAATGATTCTTACATGTGTGTCTGAGTTTACTTTAATTGTTCACATTTAGGTTGTGTTACTTTAATTGTTCACATAACACTTTTTGACAAGGGTAAAAAGTATTTTTTTTGTGCTGAAAAAAAAAGCAACTCCACTCTGTGATCCGTTATCTCTTCAATTCCAATGCGGGTAAGAAAATGTACTTATGTCTGGGAATTGTTAGGTTGCAACTAGTGAAAATCATTATTAACAAGAACCGTGTTTAATCCCACTATACAGTGTCATTTTTACCCCTACCTGTATAGTAAACTCACCCCTGGTGTATGGGCTCGGCCCCAAGTTGTTCGTATCTTGGCAACAGAGCTGCATAGCGGAAGTAGGTCACTTGCATCCGTAAATTTTACGTAAAACTGGATTATTCCGTAGTGCAGGCCTTCGTAATCTTTAATTTCCGTGTTTTCTATTCAGTTTATTAATTTATAGAAAAAAATATCTGTTTATAAGTAAACAACACCTTGAAAATAACAAAAACAGAGTATGTGTTTAACAAAAGAAAATATCTTCATAAGTGATTCGGTATTGTGTATGGCATTGTTCAGCTTTTGTTGATCATTTATCGTTAGCTATATTACAAATAATGCAATGTTCACTTACATTATTTGAACACATATTTTGAAAAGCAGCTTCGGAACTGACGACAACACTTTGTTTAAAATAATTCATTACTGTATTTAAAATTGGAGAGAACTTTTTAGATTTTCTTGTTTATAACAGAACCATCCTCTAACGACTTATGATACATACATACGAGCCCAATCACATTGTATGTATTGGACCAAGGAAATATGTGACCTAATGTTATATTTCCGTATTGTTATTTAAACAAAAATGTAGCTGAAATAAAAGCAACTCAGTTTATTTGGTACTATGTGGTAGTTGGTTTTGTTAGATGTTGTTGATTTTCAACCCAAAATTTCATGTAGAATTCGAAAATAAAATAAAAAATAGCATGTTCCATTTAAAATAACAAAGTTGACAGCAACTTCTGGTATAACCGAGGCCCTTTCAATCTTAATATATAATTTCTTTAGGTCAACTACTAAATATTCTTAAACAGCTGGGAATTCGTTAGACATTTAGCAATAGCAATTGATCAACATTTTTACAGTTGTAGATAACTTAAATTATCATAATGTTCCGAAACTTATCCTAAGTACAAAGAAATGCTATTGAAAACAAGGACATCTACAAAAATTTGATCATTGAATTATAGGATTTTTTACATTTTGTATATTTTTCAGTGTGTTTAAGTTTACGCAGGAACAGTATCTGCATTTTATTCTTCGCTATTCCTCCTGGTTTGCAAACCCTTTGGCCTCCATACAAGCAACAAGATCCAAACAAGTAAAATGGAACCAAATCTGAACAGCAATGTAAATGTTTTAAGACCAAAAATTTCAATACGCTGACTTTTCAATACACTGAATTTTCAGCTGTTGAAACATCCACCATCTCTGTCACTTGGAATACTCGTTCGGACCTTTACTTGAACAGTTATGGAATGGGAAGCTGATGGAAACGGTGCGCAATTGACCACATTCTCTATTTTCTGATTCTCTATGTCTTTATCTAAGTAATATTTCTGATATATCAAATACTTTTCCAGATATTCGACTTTTCTATCTAGTAATTGCGTAGACATCGTGAGTTTGATTACCCTAAAATTCCATTGGAATCTTATTTTTAGATACACGTTATATTTTGGACAGATGTATTTCACGTTTATCCATATTATTCAAGAACCTGAATAATATCCTGTACATGGAATGCGTATGATAAAGTTATCTTAACACTTCTTAGAAATCAGTTCTAGATAGATATGTATCTACATACTGAAGCATTTCAGTTCTAAAGTTAGCCACACCAGTGCACCAAGCGTTATCATTGTAAATTCTAATACTCAAGTTATTTAATCCCTTAATTTGTGCTTGAATGCCAATGCTACGAAGATGGGAAGCAGCAGGCCTCTAGAAGTTAACCTAAAAGTAACGTCGGATCGTCCGCAAATCCGAGTACCCACCAAAGCCGAGTAACAGGCTATAAATAAGGTACAATGTATTTAGGTTCTGCGAAGAGAGAGAGTGACAGGCAAAAAAGAGTAGGTACGCGTCTGGCGAATTTTAACACCCAGCATTTTAGATGGCCGTAAAAGCAAACATCCGAAAGTTGCCCAAAATGCATTTTACGACTGCGGCCGGATGACGTCACGCCGGTCGTCCTGCTAAGTGTTACGGGCTGGTAACGACTAAACAGAACGAGTACAAGAGTGCCGTGGACCAAGAAGTAACTACTCCTAAAACAACTGAAACCCGAGGTCGCTCGGCGTCCGGTCGATCGAATCAACGGTGGCTGCGAATGCAACAAACTGCAGCGCGCGCGGCGTTGCCGCTTCTAGCCAGTTTCATAAATCAATCGAGGTGCAAGGAAATTCCCTATTTTGCAGGTATGCATGTGGAATGAAAGAAAGCTTATAGTGAATTATAAAATTCATTTTTATTTACATAGAAATTCCACCCCTTGATGTTAGCTAGAGTTGCCACCTCAGAGACCGCTGACCCGGAGATGTGTCCGCGGCGTGGGAGGGAAATTGAAGAAGGGTGTTAAAGCAGCGGACAATAGTTGAGTTGTGTTGAATACGATCTTCGTGACATATAAACACTATTTATATATTAAATAGATTTTAATTAATTCATTTAACATTAAATTAACAGGTCTAGATTGCACTATGTACCGATACTGCCCTCTAGAGACAGAAACGCGCCAGAATTCAAACAAACAATCTATATTTTAAATGACATATACATGGAACTATTTATATGATTCACAATTATATCAATTTATAAATACAAATTTCAATTTCACAGCTAACCCGGAGAATAACGTAAGAAACCCGGAGCCCGGAGATACTTCGTGGAAACCAGGAATCTCCGGGTCATTTTCATGGAGGTGGCAACTCTAAATTATCTTAGCAGATTGTAAAACAATCAGTATATACGTAAATAAAGAGGAAATATATTACTTTCTTAGTTATTATAATTTCTTTCGAAACCTACACCGTTTCGAAACTTTCCTTTGACTAAAACTTTCATACTCCGTCTATCCCATGACAAATGATCCATTCACAATTGGTCCCCTCACTATTTACAGTTTGCTAAGATCAAAGGAAGTTATCGGTGTATCCAACAAGAACCGTAAGTATATGTGACGTTCTAATGAAAATCTACAATTTATTTTCTTAAATGTTCTTCATTTAATTCCAGACTTTACGATTTCATAAATAAAAGTATTTTTTAACGTCGGCTGACGAAATAAAAAAAAATCAGTTAAGAATATTCATATTGTAGGTATTATCATAATAATATATCATTAATAATCTCTTAATACAAATGTAATCATCTCAAAATTGTTTTTAAAAATCCACATCTGATTTCAAAGTTAGTACGTATATTTTTCAGTACACTTGATAAGAAAATAAAGATGCTGGAATGGAAATGTAAATTTTAGCAAAGAAACAAACATAAACACGTTTTCGACTAACACCGAAACAAGAAGATGCCAACATGATTGGCTAAAGGCACTCATTGACTAAAAGTGTAGTGCCTCAGTGTTAGTGATAAACGTATCTTAGAAAATGAAAAAGTCTTTTAATGAGATGAGATGAATGTATTCTTTGTATTAACTTCATAGCAATGTTCACTTCTTCAAACCTATATTTTAATCAAATTTATTTACATAATATGTTGACAGATCTTAAATCATTATATCAGACGATAACTTTACTACATCTTGTCGAATTTTCCTATCTAGACTATCACTAAAAATATTATATTTGCCATTGTTTCTTATAGTAATATTGGGGCAGATACTATTAGCGAGGAGATTACAGCCAAATGTATAACATCGGTACATGGAACATAGAACACTCTGTATATAATGTAATCTGTATGTAATGTCCTAGAGCAGCAAAACGTTGTGTTACGAAATATCAACATGACTTTCACTGGCATGTAGCATTTAATAGCTTATTAATTAATCCTGTTAACACAATAAATAATAAAATTCGCCTTTAAAATTCTAATCGATCTATTGATCTATTGACTGTGTCAATAATTTACGCCCTATTTACCGACCCCTTGCAATTCATTCCATCCGAGAAAAAAACGAATTCATTCCGCTGCAATTAGTCCGACTGGAATATTAGTTGGATAATTAACAGAAAGAAAGGATAATTAGTGGCTGCTTAAGACGTATCCGATTTCAGACTAGATAAATCTTTATTCCGCAGACACATGTCTAATTATGATTTGCATACTGCATACCGCAGTCGGCCTAGTTCTGTTACCATCACTTGCATCAACGTTTCCAAGAACATACCAAGAACATACTCGTACTTAGAATTGACAGAATATAAGATAACGTTCAATTTGCTTTCATGTCCTTATTGTAACAGACAGGGTTCATTAATTGTTCCGCAGTTTTTAGAACTGCGGAAAAATTGATGAAAAGAAACGCATTCCCTTTAGACTTTGGTTGGACTAAAAAGCCATCCAAACAATACCAACCTAGTCATTTGGAATGCATGAAAGAGATGCCTGGCAGTTTTATTTCTATTTTCAAATGTTGACTCAGAGCCAGAGTATTCAATCCATCGTTGAAACTATTAGGACCTACATTTGCTTAAACATATGCACGTGCAACTCTATTTTCACCATTCTTCATACGTATTTCCGTAGTATAAGTTATAAATCTGCTAATATCCGATACCGATTTCAGAAAGTAAATTATCAAGTCACAAATTTAGTTTACACCTAACAAAGGAGCAAGCAATGTATTTTTCTTTACATTTATCTTTTCCATTATTATCATCTTAGTATTTAAACTAACATAAACTAGTTACAGTTATCTAAAACTAGTGTCGCCCTTAATTACTCATAGTTAAATAATTCGTATGAAAGCAGGATTTCGAAAGAATTTTATGAGGTATTACTTAAATAATAAAATTATCATTTCCCCATTGTACCAATTATTCTAAATCGACTAAAAAACAATAGTGTTTCGAAATACGTTTATGTGGTTTATGGATAATCAAGTAGTACATTAATTAATAATTGTTGTTTACTTTGACTAAAAACTAATCAACTATAGCTGTATTTTCAAAGTTTGCTACATTTTGGATATGCTAGAACAGAAAAATAAGTCAAGGGCAAGTAAGTTTAACATTAATTCACAAAAGAGAATAAAAAACCAATAAACTTGTTGGGAGTAATTACAGGTTCATTGGTTAGCAAAAAATGCGATCCCTCTATTAGATTTTAGAATAACTTTGGAAGATACTGATACAAGAAAAATAATAGTAATAACCAGATTGCGTTATTTTAGGATATATGTATATTCCTTCCAAGAATTAATTATTTTGCTGATAGTGTTGGCAGAGCTTTACTTGCCTTGCTAACTAAGTATTTCTTTAGTACTCATAAACATAAAATCCAGGGTTAAAATGTCTCTTTCTATTCAAGTAGGGAAAATAGTGTATACTAACTGCTATTATTAACCAACTGACTTATTTATTGATTAAATATAATGTCCTTAACTAACACCAGCTTCAAATTTATGAGACAAAATTAAAATGAATGAGATTTTAGATATATGTATATATGGAATATGCCTTAATAGAACTCAACTCTTATATGGAATAAAATTAAATGCAATGATGAAATTAATCAGCATTGTTCAAATATTGATTATGCAGTGTATTAGTTGAATATCTATACGCATAAATTATATTTCTTGTCCTTACATCCTTACTTTTCCAATTTATTAACAATATTTTCCATTATTTCACTATTGTTTCTATGGGGACGAGGTCAACTTTTGCTGGCCTTACACCTAACACAAAAATTAGTAACATATCAAGTAATAGAAAGCTATTTAGTGTGAGCTACATACCTAATTAGTTACATACAATTTGTATCTGTGAAATTTCTGTTAGGTAGGTACGCGATGATGTAGATATGAATAAAATTGTTCTAATATTCAGAGATGGCTCATTAAAAATTGATTTTACACGTAATCTACACAACCATCAATCAGAGTAAGAACCAAATGGTGCTGTGTGCAACAAATGATTGTGGTCGACATTTTGCCAATTGATCTCAGTAAATACATGCTGAAAAGTCAATTATCTTACATACAGCGTCCGCATTCGTGCCATATCTCACGAGTCTGTGATTACGTCACGGGAAGACCGCAGTCGTCCCAAAGGAATATTCTAAGGGAATTGTCTAGGGGTATCTTTAGTTGTACTAAACACAATTTGGTTCTCATTCTCATTCTACCAAAAGATTATTGGAAAGAAATCAGAAACTAGATCTAGACATGCATTCACCTCATTCAGTGTCAGTGAGATAATCAATATGATTGTGACAGGATAAAAAATACCGTTTTTAACAGGTTAGAAAAATACAGAATCTCGAAACTATCCTGAAACCTTTGTAACCACATTATGGTATAATCAATATGATCTACTCACTACTCCGGTGCATTATAGGGGACCCAAGGAGAGGGAAGGATGATTTATGGATGAAAAAGAACGTCCTGGATAAGTAGGAATTAACTACTTATTGTGTTTCCCAAAAATATTGGATAAAAGTAATCCAATAGTCACGGATTTGTTAAAAAAAAAAAACATTCGCACACGTCAAAAGATGCATTTAGCCACTTGCCAAAAGGCGTTAGATAATTTTCATGGCGGAACTAAAAGGAACATTTTTCTCGTATAATTGAGTAAATACATATAAATAAATATTTTCTATATGGGTCACATAAGGAAATTAAAAAAATATATATATATATATATTTAAAGTTAAAAAACTAGATCCACAAGACATGAATGAAAATTAGCAAAAAACTAATTTCTTCTAATAATCTTTAAAGTGTGCAGTCTGATAGCACGTAAGGCGCTCAATAAACTCTTGTTGAACATTATCAATAACTGTTGGAAGTATGCGTCATATTTCTTGACAAATTCCTACTTATAAATGAACCAAGTCCATGACCAAAGTAACGTATATTTTACTTTTTAAGTAGGTATCCCCACAAAAAATAGTCTAGGGATGTCAGATCTAGCAATCGGGATGGCCTCTCAATTTCATCTAAAATTGAAGTTATCATTAAAAAAATTGTCAATGACATCATAATCTTTTGACAAGTGTCACACTATTTTACGAAAACACTGCAGTATGTGCATACATGCATACAAACCTACAAACTAAGTACATTGATCTGATCAGATAGTAAAACTGTGAATAGGTTTGATTATAGTGGCTTTTGTGACGTAATGTGACGTAATATCTCGAACGTAGTCACGGGCAAACATATACATTCATCCACGCCCTCGTTCGTGAATTCTCATAGCAATTGGTTCACTCACTTTTACAAATGGTAAGATCAAGGGAAGCTATATCGGTATGTTTGTTTGTGTCTAGACAGGCCTCAATATAGACCTTGATAGAGACTGCCAGCGGCAGATGGCATCACAAGAAAAAAATATTTCAAACTCTATCGCGAGAAATCATTAATCACAAATTTTCGCTTTTAGGAAACCGCGTATTGACCGGAAATACGCATCGTTGACTGGCGCGTATCCATTTCTATATACACTTCCGCAAACTCAGCCTTGCACGATAAACGACTGGAAAATATCGGCGACGACTACAATGAGCGCGACGTAAACAGTAAACAAATCGATTTCCCCGGATCCGCCGCGGATCTGGGCGGAGCGGCAACGCGGCGCCGAGCCGTTATATTTGGCCGCGATGCGTCCGTTGGTGCAGTTGATGTGTGCCAGCGGTGGGGCGGCGGGGGAGGCGGCGGCGGTGCGAGTCGATGACCGCTGAAAGTGAAAAGAGAGGAGGAGTTCTGCACAAGGATACGGCGACCAGAGAGAGTGAGAGTGAACAGACCGAACCGCGAAACCCCAACTCGGAGAGACCGGAGTCGAACATGAGATTGTTAGATTGCTGGGCTTTTGCTGCTATTTGCCATTTAACTGCTATTGTGTACGATTATTTCGAACATCGCGTCGGTATTGGTATTTCTGTCGAGCTCTGTATATACAGACGATAATATGTATCATAAACTGCCAATGTTGTGATCCAAGTTACGATAGTTTACAATTAAAAATACGCCTCCAAAGAAACAATCTGTTTAGAACAGGTACAGTTTGTTTCAGAATGTTGCGAGTGTAAAAAAACTATTCTTCCAAAGAATCCAAAAAGGGGGAGAATTTTAAAACAATAAACACAGATTAAAGGCCACCCAAATCTTATTGACCATATAAACCTTATGAACCGAAAAAAAAAATGAAAAATCCTATGACGATTAACGTTCCATAATTGAAACAATACACTTGGCTAGACATAGCACTTAACCCGGAAAATGTCTAGTTCCCTAGTTGTAATTCAAGTTATGATAGTTTACAATTAAAAATACACCTCAAAAAAAAAACAATCTGTTTGCAAAAGGTATAGTTTATTTCAGTACGTTACGAGTGTAAAAAAACTCTTCTTCCAAAGAATTCAAAAAGTAGAAGAATTTTGGAACAATAAACACAGTAAAGGTCATCCCAAGAACATTATTGACCACATCGACCTTATGAACCAAAAAAAAATTGAAAAGTCCTGTTACGATTAATGTTCCATAGTTGGAACAAACACGTGGCTAGACATAGCATTTAACCCAGAAAATGTCTAGTTCCCAACATAAACTAATTTCAAATGGCTATAATATGTCTGTGGTTTTATTTCTAACTTTACGTTAATTCAAAGGATTCATCTTTAATCTTTAACTCGGACACCAACTAAAGAACTCAGAAGTTTTTGAATATGTGTGAAGTTGGCACCCCATTATTGAACATTTAAAGTGATTTGGTTTGCGACAGTTTGCTCTGTGATTACTTTGTTTTTGTTTGCCACGCCGTGGTTTCCCAACAACAATGAACAACAATAATATTGTTCATTTAACCAATAACATGGTTCTGAAAACGAAAATTATACCAACCATTATATTACTAATTTGTGAAAATTCTCAAACGATACAAAAATAATCTTCGAAAACTTTCAGTATTGTGATACCATCGTCAATCATTCTCCTATATTTATGACTAGGCAAATGAAAATAGTAAAATCACAAACAATCGCAAACCAAATCACATCCAGTTTTCAAACACGGGGTGCCAACTGCATACACATGTGTAGGTTCTGAAAGTATTCGTCAATCGTCAGTTTCTCAGAAAAAAATACTACAAGGGATGCAAAGAACCATATACAGCAGTAAAAAATAAAGATCTTTTCAATGACTATATTAGTGTCATGAAACATGTTCAGATTATATTAAATTATGTACGTTTTGTATGTAAAAACAATCTTGCGTAGAAAAGTTAATGTAAAAACATGATGTTTTACCAATTTACCTAGTTTCGCATATTTGCATTCAGTAGGTATTTGATTTCTACGAGTACACTTAGGTTTTTTAGTGTTTTATGTTTTACACCATTTGTCTCATATTAGTTATTTGATACATATACCTGAACATCTAGGAAATAAATATTTTTTATTTATTTTTATTTAAATATTTAAAAAAGTAGGACCATCTATCCCAGAGTTACTCTATAAAATATCTAATCATCTAATACCATTTTAGTGAAACGTATGTATGTACGCAAGAAACTGGTAAATCCTGTAATAACTACTGCAATCCTATATGAAATGCTGCAATAAACTTCGAAGTCTTATTTGGTCTTGGTCTCTACTATATGATAAATTTTATTTTTACTCGGGTCACCTAGTTCGTTAAGATTTAAAGAGGCCTACCGACAAGGGCAACTTAAATATTCTTTCAGTAGGCAGTACAAACTTCGGAAAAAAGTAAAATACATATTTAGACAAGGTGGAAGAAAGTGGTATAATATTTACATGCTCGCTCAACTTACCCAAAAGTCTGATTAAATCACTCACAAGCCATTACTATTAATTATTCTATTTTTCCTTGGAGACTGGTGAATTTCATTTAGTCAACAAATCAGCATTAAGGTTAATATTGTCATCAGTCACAGGTAAAGAGAATATAAATGGATTATTATTACTTACCGAGTTATAAGAAATCAATATTACATGAATGGCATACCTGAAACAAAAGAATACTTTAGTTGTCAAATATATTGTTTTATAGTAAGGAAATTATTGTTAAGTTAAAAGTAAATATATTGTTTAATAGTATAGTAAGAAAGTATAAGTAAAATAAAAGTATTTTAAGGGCGCATTTTTGAGGTCAAAATAAGACTTTCTTTCCTGTAAACTTTGTCTTAAAATGCACCCCTTGCGAGCTACAGCCGTCGCGTGGAACAAAATGTGGGTGAAAAAAAAATCGATTATTTTGAACTGTGACTACAGTTACACCATCAAATCTTCTGAAAATGTACAGGCTTAGACTTCCTATTCCTTTAGGAGTTCTATTCATTTTTGCCTCATTCTTCATTCCCCTTTTGTTCAACTGCGATTTTCTCGAAGACCGTTGTATCAAAAAAACGCAAGAGACAAAAATGTTCAATTTACGCATGCCTAATTTGATAGTGTTTAATTTTAAAATTTCTCGGCGGAAACATAAAATTTTGGCCATCAACTTGTGGACCCTCTTCAACTCCTCCCCCCCCAAGTGGATTTGAAAATTATTAACGCCTAAAGGAACAGGAGCTTGCATATTTCCAGCAGATTTAACCCTTAATTGTAGTCACAGTTCAGAAAAATCGATTCTTTTTACAAATTACGGTGACTCCAGCTCGGAGGGGGTGCATGTTAGGACACATGTTAGGAAAATAAAGTTTTATTTTGACCTCAAAAATACGTCCTTAGAATTGTTTTAATGAATTTTGAAACACCCTTCTGTATTTTCACAATTCAAATGTGCTTTAAAATTGCTAGATTATATGAAATGAATAATTCACAATTAATCTGAAAGATTTTTTATCCATAAAGGTAACTGAAGCGACAAAAAGGAAATATATAATTTTAACCAATAAAAAATATTGTGTTTATATTTATTAACATATACGTATTTTTTTTTTTCCAATATGTGATAAACTGATATTTCTTATTCATTTAATATAACGCTATAACGCGGTATAATTGTTTATTAGCAGGCAAATTTATACAACAAAAGAATAATAAAAATCCTTCGTATCATAAATTAACCAATCTACTATTTTTAAAACTCTCTAACTCATTCACACACACTCTACTTTAATACCTGTACAGGTCGTAAATTACCAGGCACATTTTATTGTGGTTTGTTGAAAAATGATCTAATAGCTACAGTAACCATTACCATTACCAGTTTACCATTTAATGCATAATATTTCAAAAATCATGTGGAAGAAAGTATAACATATTTTACATCGCTCAGCTGTTATATTTTTCTTTCAATTGTTTTTAAAATAGATACCCTTATAACATATTTTTTCATAGATTTATAATTAATAGAGATAAAGGAGGGGGAGGGAAGAATTCTCACTCTGTGCATATGTATGTACATAAAACATTACCTAAACATTAGATAATTATAATGTGTTTAAAAATGTATACCCGGAAGTATTTTTGAAATATTAATTAACAAATTAAGATATTAATACAACATCATAAATTTCGATTCTACTGTTTCGTTAAATTTAATTAAAATATGCTTCAGCTTGCCTTTCTTCGTTCATTTCCGTTCTTTATTATACTTAAAAATGAAGTTGTTGTTTAATTTGTAAAATACACACGTCTAGAATTTCATCCTAATATCTATTTAAACAGAGAATACCTCTACTGTTAATTTAAACACAAACCAGAATTACATTTAATTTCACAAAATGGTAATAAAACAAAATTAATACGTCACTGTTGTTATTCTACCTTCATCAAATTACTTAATGGATTGTTTTTATTTTAAATGAAAAAATTATATCGAATTTGTAAAGGGAATTCAAACATGGTGATATATGATATAGGTACTATGTACATATGCCTTAACTACTTAACCTATAAATTCAGATATACACTGAAACAATATAAATGTGAATCTACTTAATATAATACTATATTTTCTTATCGACCTACCTAAATGAAATTAATTTGTCGGCCAGACTCGTCCAAAAGTCCACACTACCGAATTTTTTGTAAAGAAATTAATAAAATTGTCTTTGATACGATTACTGAGACAATATGAAAATGTAACAAAAAATCGTTTGTTGTTCAAAAATATATTTGTAATCCCAAAAATATCACCGTCACCAAACATGTTTAATGATGGTAGTGAGTGATTTGCAGTTTGTTAACACAAAGTGTTGTGGTCTTTACGTTACCCGTGGTATATTTTTAGAACATACATTTCTTCACATTTTTTTACAACACATTATTAAGATACACTGTTAAGTATAATTTAAGAAATAACGGGCCATCCAAAAAAAATGTCATCGAAGTTGGCCGAGAAAAAACAGACGTATTTCTATTCTTAATCGAATTTATAACCTTATTTACTTGTCAAGACTGCCACATCATATGACAGCCATTGTTTATTTTACAAATTGTGACAGTCACTTGTCAAAAGTTTGACATAACCGAAAAGCTTAGACATGACCGCTATTTCCATCTCTCTCGTCCATAGCCAGAGTTGATGACGTTTTTTTTTTTGGATATCTCTTTATTTTACCCACACTATGGTGGGTAAAACAGATATTCTTAATTCCTGAAAATACCATGTTTGTGTAGGTGCAAAAAAAATAATAATATGTATGTATTATTAGTTTTTTTTATTATACTCTTTTATTCAGTGAAAAATTGCTTGTTAGGGATGATGTTTACAATCCATTTGCCTAACAAAATCAACACGAAATTGAAATGACCGCATCGCATGACACCTAAAATTTGTCGACATAAAATCCGATAACGCATCAGTTTTACTACCTTCCTACCGAAAAAAAAATGTTTTTGTCAGGACTGACTGCTTAATATACGAAGGGAGTAAATGACCTGACGCACACGAAAGTGCTTTCATAGTTTGCTTTCGTCTGCTTCTTTTATACAAAATAGTTAAGAGCTATATAATGATGGTCATACGCAACCAATACATAATACCGCCTTAAATTCTGCAACATCAAAAACTAGAGACAGCTTTAGAAGGAGCTTTAAAACATTCAGAACTAAGTTTTTTCAGAAGTAAATTGGTCTCGATGTAGTCGATTATTGTGGCTGTTAATTGCATTATGCATTCTATTTCCATTCTAAATTGAAAATAGGTAGAAAAAAGCAAGGTTGTCAGATATATTTTCTAAAATTGCTAAGCTCACTATACAAGTATACTTCATACTTCAGTAAACTGTTAGTTGGTGACGGTCTTAGAAAGCTAGTTTGGAAATATTTTTAAAAAATACATAGATATAAATTTATTAGTTAGCATTAAAATAAAGCGTTTAAAATTGCTGGAAAAAATAATTATAAATTAAAACAACTTTATGTATATTACTATACTTAAGAAAATTTTGAAGAGCTAGCAACGCCTAAGCTGCCGGCAGCCGCGAATGCACCAGCAAATGCCGACCATTATATGTACTATAGGATTGCTTTATATGTATACATCCAAATACTTATTCGGTCCACTGTGCCATAAATTTTTTACGACGTCGTTAAAATGATTTACGACTTTAGAAATTCTACGTGTTTAAGGCGCCAGTGACGTGTATTTCAGCTAGGTTTATTAACGCAGACAATTTTTTGAGATTGTCTGGCTAAATGAGCATTATTTACAGCAAATTATATTACAAATATTAAGAGTTTTGTATGCAGGCTAATTTTGATATCCCATATTGATTTGAATGAAAAAAATTATTTCACAATTTTCGAATTTATAAAAGATATATGCACGCACATGGAATCATAAAGTTGCACCGCTTTTTTCCCCAGGCGTATTTATCATTTTCAATTAAATTTAGAAGGACTATATGTTATTATTGCAATGGTTGAATATACTTAGGTATGTATAATAATTTATTGATAAAAGTATGGAAAAAAATACAATTTATACAAGCTATAAATATGAGTATCTAAAGTATATATGTATGTAAACATACATATGTAAAGTATGCAAACAATTTATACAAGTAATAAATAAAGTATTACATTACAATATTAAAACAATGTTTTAATTCCTTCTGAAAATCTGATATTGTAATTTTACATTTAAGAAATACCTACATATACCTACATATACAAACCATTAATTTGGTAAAGGTAAAATAACAACAGTCACGCCTGAAATAAGATTCAGGCGTGACTGGTGATTCTTGAAGTTAATTCTATTGAGCAAATAGTTAAAAAGACATAAACATGATTCCAATTTTTGCCAGACCTTCTGTAATTAAACTTTATTTAGAAAAAAGTCACCTAATAGGTGCAAGAAATAATAGGTTTAATAAAGAATGTAATATAAGGAAGGTATTTGCGAACGCCATATTCACGGGTATTTTCATTAGGTTGGTGCAAAATTCATTAGTGTGGTCTTGGTGGTCACAAAATCAAAATATAAAAAATCAAAATATAAAAAAAATCTTACGATACCCTTCAACTTGTTAACAATCGAACGTCCAAGTAACGGTATAAGTTTCAGGAAAATTTTCCAAAATATCTCATATCTTCATATAAGGATATGACGATATGAATGCAACAGAAAATCGTACTCGAAAATGGTGCAGTTTTTTTATCTAATATACGATATGTGTAAATTAAGTAATGAGACTGGCAACGTAGCGCCCGATCTAGCAACACTGCGGAGACGGGACTTGGAAGGTAGGTTAACATGTAATGCATCTTCAGTACAAGTTTTAATTTGTTAAAGTCATTTGTTTCTTCTCTGTGACTGTTTTCGTAAACTGTTTTTTTAGTGCGTTTTAAAAATGAGTGACATTCATTTTAAGCAACGATGTGCTATCAGGTTTGGCTTCGGACTTGGACGCACAACGGATACTTTTTTGCAAAACTTCAACACGCCTACGAAGACAGTGTTTTTTTCATGAACCCAAATTTTTCGGTGGTTTAAGGCATTCTCAGAAGGAAGAGAGTCGATTGAAGATGAACCACGGAGCGGAAGATCTTCATCTTCAAGAACCGATGAAAACGTCAATAGAATTCGGGATCTTGTAAGTTCAGATCGTCCGCAAAACGCTCCGGGAGAAGTTTTTTTTTTTCCCCCCCCCTTTTTCCCCAAATTTTTTCCGGGGGGGGGGGGGCAAAAAGGGGGGGGGGAAAAAAACCCCCCAAATTTTCAAAAAACCTTTTGCAGGAACAAAAGGACATTAGGAGATAAAGACGTCTTGACTTTTTTGGAATCGATTGAAAATGATCCATGAAGTTGATGAAACTTGGATGTTTGAGTACGTCCCGGAAATCAAGCGCCAAAGTATAGAATGGCACACTTCAAGCTCTCCAAGACCCAAAAAAGCAAGAATGAGTAAGTCGAAGACTAAATGCACGCTAATTTGCTTTTTTTGATAGCCAGGGAATTTTCCACAAAGAGTTTGTGCCTCCAGGCTAAACAGTAATTCAACACTTTTACAGAGAGGTTCTAGAAAAACTTCGAAAAAGGGTTCATGCGTGTGGCCCCCACTAAGAATGACTGCATGTTGGATCACGACAATGCGCCTTGTCACACAGCCATTTCAGTAAACGAGTTTTTTGGCCAGTAAAAACATGCCTGTGGCTCCTCAGCCTCCTTAGTCGCCTGACTTGAGTCTTTGTGACTTTTTTTCTTCCCGGGATTGAAAATCACCTCAAGGGACGTAATTTTGGACCCCTAGAAAACATTCAAACGGCTGTAACCGACCAGCTGAGGGCTATTTCAGTATATGAGTTGTACTGAGGAAGGGAAGAGCCATCTGCAGCGCTGTGTGGTTTCCCAAGGAAGTTATTTTGAAGGAGACGACATTGAATTGTAAAATTCAATGTCGTCAAATTCGAATAAAATTAAAGAAACCAATCTCATTTCCTAATTTACACACCTCGTAATTTACTATGAACTATGTCAAATTTATCTAGATTTCAATTTTTTTTTTGTTTTTTTTTTCAACAGTTTCGATTTCCGTCAGATTCCGACCTTATATGACAGCATAGACAACAAACACATCCAGAGGTATTCTCTATTTAGGTCCGTTGCCAAAGGCAATCCATCCGCTACTGCTGCACGCCATCCAAAACACGTATTCTTACACCTACTCACAGACAGACGAGTTTTTCGTATCCTCTCAGATATCGGCTGTGAACTGTGAAATATAAAAGAAGTTGTTTACTTGCGTTTGATCTTCGAGCCAAGAACAGGTGTATAATATTGTATAGTAAACTATTAAGTCTTAGGGAACTTTCCTCGTTTCGTAACATTTTTTATGTATTAAGTTACGCTGATGAAATCAGAATGTGAAAAGCATAAATAATCTGCAGTTTAGAAATTGAAGCGACGCAAATAACAAAGAAAATGGAGTTTAGAAAACGTTTAACAAATAGGTACCTTAAATTTCTACCACTTCTACTTCCTTGAGAGTGAGCCTAAGAAAAAAATATTTATTTTAAACTAGTCATGGCGTACTGTAATGTGTGGAATATCTCATACAACATTCGACTTCCTTACATACCGAAGAAATATCTCGTAAAATGTACGAGGTGTGTAAATTAAGTAATGAGACTGACTTTTTTAATTTTTTTATTCGAATAGAATTACACTTCAGTATTGTCCTTGAAAATACCTTCCTTGGGAAGCCACATAGTGTTGGAGACAGTTTTTCCATTGGAAGTTTTTTGAATGTTTTCTATGGTCCCAAAATGACGTCCCTTGTGGTGATTTTTCAACCTCGGGAAGAGAAAAAAGTCACAACAACTCAAGTCAGGCGAATAAGGAGGCTGAGGAGCCACCGGAATGTTTTACTGGCTAAAAAACGCTGGTTTACTGAACAGTACTGGTTTACTGAAATTATTTGATCTTCGACTTGCTTATTCTTGCTTTTTTGGGCCTTGGAAAGCTTTAACTGTGCCATTCCACGCTTTGGCGCTTGGTTTCAGTGTCGTACTCAAACGCCCAAGTTTCATCACCAGTAATGACACGTTCCATAAAATGCGGATCATTTTCAATCAATTCAAAAAGTCAAGACACCTCTCTCCCCTGATGTCCTTTTGCTCCTTGCGAAATGTTTTTTTGGAACCATTTTTTGCGCGGATTTTTCTCATCTCCAATTCGTTAGTCAAAATCTGATGAACAGTGGTGAGATTCAAATTTAACTCTTCCCCGATCATTCTTGTCGTCAACCGCTGATCTGAACGCACAAGATCCCGTATTCTATCGACATTTTCATCGGTTCTTGAAGATGAAGGCCTTCCGCTGTGTGGTTCATCTTCAATCAACTCTCTTCCTTCTGAGAATGCCTTAAAGTTCAAACTTGTACTGAAGGTGCATTACATGTTAACCTACCCCCCTTCCAAGGTCCCGTCTCCGCAGTGTTGCTATATCGGGCGCTACATTGCCAATCTCATTACTTAATTTACACACCTCATTTACCTAATATTTCAAAAACACAGTTAGTTTATTATTATTTATTAATGCAGTCCCATACTTTTCAAAATTTCAAGATTTACGAGCATACAAATTTAGTAACAGAGAATCAGAATAGAACTAGTAGATCAAACTACAAACACGCCAAAGCAAAAATTCATAGTTTCTGCAAGGAAAGGGAATAACCAATTGATAACATTACAGATAACGTTGATTCAGGCCATTGCTCTTGTGCACAGTAATTTATGTAATTGAGATGCTTTCAGTTTGACTCAATATTTCTATTCTGACTCTATACTAAACTCCTTGGTTAAGAAGAGAATAATTGCTGAATGTCCTATAACAAGATTCCCTATAATATAAGTTTCAAAACCGATCCGGTTAACACAAAACTGTAGCAGGACTAGGCTCTGTTGTGTTGGGTTGTATTTTTATTTGCTTCACTTGTCTGCAATTGACTTATTGTTTCCTCTAAGAGGTTCCAGGTCACGAATTATGTTTTAATAGTATTTGTAGTATTTGTCTCTATTTCTATTTATCAATTTAGAGGACGGAATGTAAGCTCATCTCTTCTTCTATGAGATATCTATGATCGCATGAAAAAGGAGGAAACATCAAATAATTGCTTTTTCCAAAAACCAAGCCAATTACGTGGAAACTAATATTTCAAATTAATACCATGGCAACACTAATGGCAAATAAAATACTAGTTAAAATTACTGAATGAAAAACTGTGCTTTTTCAGCATGCAGCTGTATCTGAGTTTCCTTTATCTTCTGATCTATACATACCTAATTAAGTGAATATACCTAATTAAGTGGCATTGTACATACTGAGGTTGTTATTATATCTTCCATAATTTACCAAAAACAGCCATATTGCAAGTTTTGACAACGACATTTAAATGAACTACTGGTACTCTTGGGCTTAAGCACTAAAAATAATGTATTAGTTGTATTGCAGTCCTCTGAGTTTCAAGCATTGAACAAACGAGTTAATTACATTATGTGCTATTACATGCTAGTCTAAATTATTCCGCTTATTGTTAGTATTTTCTCAAGTGTCCTCATCGATCCTTGAACGTTAAAAAAAAATCGTTCGAAAAACGCTTTTACATGCGTCTTATGTTCTACACTTCTACAAACTACCAATTGTTTCGCTCATTAGTTAATCGTATGTATGTGGAAGAGGTACCATCATGAATAGCACATACATCATCTAAATTCCTCGAACAAGGCACCATGTCCCGTCTATGAAATGACCTTAAGTGACTCACGATATATTCCAAAATTTGCATATTGTTATTGCGTTGAAAAACCTAAACTAGACTCAAAAAATCATAAAACCGTATAAAGGATTTTTTAAAATCCGGTTGGTCGTTCAACCAATGGGATGTTAACTTCCAAAGTAGACCCTACGGTGTATTAATAAATAAACTGTAAAGTAAATACTACTAGTAAGTCCTGCGATGAGATGTAAGGGTCGGGAATTGCAGGTAAATTATGAACAATGTCTAATTAGGAAATACCTATATATGTACGTATGTACATATGTATGTAGGTGTTACAGACGCGTTTAGGAAATATTGTTAACAAATGAGCACATGACAGAATTTAAACATTCGTGTTTACTTATGATTTACTAGTACCATTGAAAATTACCATTTAGTTCCCAAATTATGACCCACAACACACGTCACAAAGTGCGTTTTTTTTGGATAAATGGAATTTGGGAATAAATTTTCACTAGTAGTCTCCATAATGCTTGAATTATTTATTACCGAAAATATTTTCGAGCTCTCGAACGTTGTGGTTTGTGGTGAGTCGAAGACGAGGGATAATTTTTCTACAACATTCAAGACCGACAAAACATTTAATTTAGTCTTGTAGGAGATTGGATAAGAAAATGTATATACACTCGAACCCCTCTTATTTCACCTTCGCTTAATTCACATCCTCTGTTATTTCACCACGTTTCCCCCTATTAGGTCGCGAAACCGTCCCGGTTCAGTCGCCGCCTGTAAAACTTTTAGAACTACGTTTGGAAATTGGATTCTCGCATGAATATGTACAATTTTTATTGAAAAAAAATGATTGTGTAATACATTTATTGATTTAAAATAGATTAGGTGTCTTTTAAAAATATTTAATCTTTAAAATATTCATTCAAGTGGAAAATTGAACTTTGTCATGCACGACTGGGTATACTTACATTGATTTTTTTGTTCAGTTGGCTCATTTTTCGTTATAACAAGTGCTGTGGTATATGTCTAAATATTTCTTTTTTGCAATTAAAACACAAAAAAGTTGAGGTTATGATCGCGACTTAAGAGAGGCAAAATTTCGCGACTTAAGCGAGGTAATGATGCACGGATTTGGCGACTTAAGAGGGGTTCGAGTGTATAATGTAAATAGATATAACATTTGTTTATAATTTATATTGGTGTAGAAATACAAAAATATAGGACGTCAATAAATAAGCAAACGACAGTTCAATGTCACGACAACATGTAACAGAATCTCCAGTGTAATTTCGCCTACACTACCCAGTAAGACAAAAATTTCCGGATTTTTTTTCATTGCCATGGTAACTGTTAAAAATAAGAGCACCCGATTGGTTTAAGGATATAGATGTGACATTTTCACTGGTGATATCCCTAGTGCTTGAATTATTACCGAACAATTTCCGTCTTTTACCGAACATTCGAGAGTTGAATAATTTTCCTACAACTTTCAGACCGAGAAAAAATTACGGTGACGAATTCCAACACGTGGGAGATTGGGTAAGAAAACTTCACATCTAAATATATTTAATTAAGAAACACTCACATCTCGTTGACGTTTTTATTATACAATACAATATTAAACAAAATTAAGAAATGGGTTAGGCATGCTGACAAAAGCTTTGTAGGTAAAATGTGTCGTTTATTGCATTAACCTTCGTATTCACATTTAACATGTAAAAATATATTGTTGTTTTCTTTCGACAATTTTGTTATTGACGTAAATAATACAAATAAAATTTGTTTATAGTAATTTATGTTCATGTAGAGATAAAAAATAGGACGTCAATAATAATCAAATGTCAGTTTAATGCCGCGTCAACCGCTGGCAAAAACATTTCCAGTGTAATTTCGCCTAGGGTACCAGCAGAACGAAAATGTTTGAAAATGTTTTTTTTTTCGTTGCCATCCGATTCCATCAGAACATCCAATTGGTTTGAAGATATAGATGGGATTTTGTCAAATAAATTGTGAAATTTTCTGAAAAATATAATTTAATAAAGAAAAAGTAGAAATATGTAGCCTCTGCCACATATAATCTTTTTAAGTGAGATTAACAAGAAATAGGTATAAAAAATTGTTTAAATAACATTAATTACAATAAAAGTGCGATCAAAGCCTTTACCAATCTTTTTTATCTTATCAAAACGAATTATGCTAAGAATAATTTTCATTGTCTAGCCTATTGTTTATGCTCAGCGCTTGTTTTTTTAACAATAATAAGAATTATCACCACATTCTGCCAGTCAGCTCGTTCTATCAGTTAATGCTATTTTTTGTTGCCACTAGACTAATATAATGTGAGGTCTGTTCGAATATTTTTTTTATTTAAACAGTAATGCTTTGTATTCTTCTGTAACGGCTAAAAGTCGCCACATTCTAGGAAGCTCTCCTTCTACCTTTATCTATTTTAACGATGCTAGAAAAAACGCTATGATAACATCGCTAGCAAAAATTTATATCTATGATTTTTATTTTGCATCAATACCCCGAGTAATACCCTCCACGAGAGAGTTTGCTTCAGATTCTATACTATTTCATTAAAAGTCGCTGTTCCTAAATTGTGTTAGCTTGTCTGTATGTATGAAAATTTGAGGTTACAATATGAACTCTTCAGAAGTTGTCCATAAGACAATAAAAAATGTATTTCTTCAGTTTATCCTCCAACCTCATAAGTAACTAAGCACAACATTCCCGACTTTATAAAAAAAATCCTGCAATATTTGTACGTCAAACTGGATGAAATGAAACAGTTTGTCAAGGTACTATCGAAACCTGGCAACTGTTTCTCGTTTCATTTTCCAGACATAAGGAAACTAATGGCAGACGACTACATCGAGAAAATATGAGACATAAAAAAAAACGTCATCAACTGGGTGATGTATTTTGTCAAACTTTTGACAAGTGACTGTCACAATTTGTAAAATAAACAATGGCTGTCATATGATGTGACAGTCTTGACAAATAAATAAGGTTATAAATTCGATAAGGCTAGAAATACGTCTTTTTCTTCTCGCCCAACTTTGATGACGTTTTTTTTTTGGATGTCTCTATATAAATAACGTACAACGAGATGCCTGAACTACGTTTAAGAGTATAGCTCACAACTTTCCTAAAACCATCATAACACTGACTATATCCGCATAGTTGAAAAAGTGCCAACAAAGTTCAAAATCATGGGTTGCTCAATGAGTGTGAAACTCCACTTTTAAAATACTTGTGTGGACTTTTTTTCTTGAAAATCTCGGTATGGTCAGCTAGAAGAGCAGGTACAGTGTTCTCACCGGCACACAGTGGTCAATTTTGCGATTCTAGAAGGACAAAATTATTTAAACAAAAAAACGTGTTTATTTTGATAAAATATCATTTATTTTGAAAGTTTAAGGTAATTACTGTGTCATATATAGCACATAAATAAATAAATAAAAAATAAATACCTAATAAAAAGTACAAAGTTCCATAAAATGATACAAATAGCTCTATAGCTACAAATGTTTAATAAAAATAATTGGAATATTAAATAAAGTTATCTAATCACTATCACTACTCCCATCGGAACCCCATTTAAAAATTATTTCAACATCGTTTAGTTCAGCTTAATTCTGCTCTAACACGACCCGTTGCACTTCACAAATCCGTCTCGTAGTATGTTCTATTAAAGATTGTAAATCCACTTCAGCAGCTGTTTCTGTAACTACGACATTTTCGGGATAGCACTTTGCCTTGGCTTCAATCAGGAAAAGATATGATGGACATACCTTGGAGCCAATACTTCTTAGGCGTTGTTGCACAGCAATATACGATCTTTTGGTCATTTTCCCGTCTAAATAAGTGCTTCTTCATTATTTAGCTTTCGCCCTGTAGTATCAGGGGAGTGAAAATACTTCTTGATACGTGTAGCACGTTTCGGAGAAGTAGATACCATTTATTTTAGCAATGTTGCTGCATCACGGTTACCCTCAGACTGTAAACTTGCTTGTACCGCATAAATCAATTATTTACTAGTGCTTGTCTCTAGCAATGGCTGTATTTTGCGTATTTTGGTCTTTTCACTTGATTGTTCAAATAATGTTTTTGGCCTCCCTGGACCACTTGACCTGGAAGCTGCAGGTTGGCTCTGAACATGCGGTATATATGGTTGTAATTCAGGTAAAACCAACCAGGTCTTCCAACCATGTTTTGTGTTTATTTAAAAACCTCCTTATTTCTATAACATTCTCCCCATCTTTGAGACAATTTATGGCTAAATGACGATTTTTTTCATAAGAACATCTTCTAAGTTAGCATCAGGGGTTGCAAGATTGAAGTAATTAAAAATATACGAATACATCTTCATACATATTTTGCCCTTTTCCGGTTAGCTAATCCATATCTCGAACAGGCTTCTGCGAGGTATGACATACGTTTCTAAAATTAAGGATAAAATAATTAGACGCACTTAGACGCAGGCAATTTTTTTGTAATTTAGTAGAGTAAGTTACACGCAATCTATGGAAAAAAAGATCAACGCGGAAGAAAGCGGAAATCAAATTCTAGCTCTCGAGAAACTTTAATATTGCAGAAAATGTAAAATTTTTACAGAACCAACTATAACCGAAAATTTTCTGATTTAAAAACAAAAAAAAACACAAGTTGTTTTATACCAAAATAAAGGACATACCTTCCACTAAATTTTCCATCGAGAACAAATTCACTTCACACAAAAACAACGGAGATTCAACTGCGCACATTAGGGTCAAATAGACTACTAAAATATTCTCGAGCAAGTACCTGGTTTTATACATATTTCAACCCTCGTTAAGGGTCATAAAAATTTATAATATAATAATAAATTTTACAGCATTAAATACCTTAATGGGTCTATTATACATTATTAAGGAAACAATTTAATTCTGAGAACATGAGTCCTCCATTTTGTCCTCCTAGAATCGCAAAATTGATCACTGTGCGGCACCAAATAAATGAACGATGAAATCAGGGAAGGTAGGCCATTCGCATGATGTATAACTAGTGCTGATACTTTTCCGTATTATCACGTAAGAGATAAAGCAGTACTGGCTTATCATGATAAGAGAAAGAACACGGAAATAATACTCCACAAACCGTAACATGTTCTTGTAGCCATGGGAACTGATTTTATTCAAACTAAGCGTGTTGAATAAACTCGCTGGCTGTCAACCCCTCTACAATTCATGATTTAACGTTCGATCACAAAAGCTTTTTGTTCTGCTGAGAATATTATATTTAATTTTCTTAATAATAAAAAACTGGTTTGTTTTTTGTTGGTCCACAGAATTAAATATTTTATCCAAATTTTGCACCTCAAATCAACGCATTTTCTGGTGTCATATTTTTACCTGCCACGTAGTTCATAAATAGGTGGAATCTTTTGACATATCTAACAATAGTTTGCGTTAACATTCCAATAAATTTAATTTTATTTAGTTAAAGTGCTAATAACGGTATAGAATGATTTTGTTGTTGAAGAAGTTGATAAGGAGATGACCAGTATTGGTAAGTTTCTTACCAATATATTAAATAAAATTTTTATCTCTTTTTCTTATCGTCAATAAAATTTTTTGACAAGAAAAAGCTTTTACGAAAAGTGACTTTTTTGTCGAAAAAAATGTTTTGTCCCTTTACTATTATCTTAAATCACTGTACCTCCCACAAAAGATGTCTAAGAAATTCTTCAAAAAGGTTTTTTGCCTTCAACGTGTTGTCTAATATTATTAATATATACGCAGTGTCTCAGAGGAAATTGCAAATAAGACCACTTCCTAAGTGATTTTGTACTCCTTCCTCAATCTCTACCGCTTTTACGCATCATTGTCACCATGTCGTTAGATTATAGCTCCTCTCGTATTTACTCGTGCTCAAATGGCCACCAACAGCGTGGTGGGCCAGAAAACTGCACACATATGTATATATGATGCAACCATGAATGAAATAATCCATATTTTTAAAACATTAATTTTTCTGAGCGTCACTTTTCACGTATTAGCTCGAATGCGACCGATTTCCACGAAACGTATCAAACATCGCGTCTATCCTAATCACCGAAAGACCAAGTCAATAAATTTCACCTTAAGGAGTCACACTCCTTTTGTTTTGTTTGCCCTGTCGAGATACGCCACAAATTTTACAAAACAATTATAAAGATATTAAAGAACAGGTATACAATTAGACCTGTGTGTTTTTTTTCGTTTTTCGATAAAAATAAATGGACATTCAGGTAGAGGTACTAGATATGATTCGATGGCGGTCCCTCACCATTTGACCTTCTGAACATATACCGATAACGAGTCATCCAAAATGAACGTCTGCGCGGTCAACGTTATCGAGGGAAACGATAGAAGAAACTAGAAAACACATTTCGATTTTGTCTGGAAAAAAAGCTCGGAAACTAGTTTGTTACAATTATTAGGTATACATACACGGTGTCAATTTGAAAACGAACAGCATTTAATATTGCCTAAACTAATGACAGTATCAAAATTTGGCGAAACACGTCAATTTACATATCAAAAGGGGACCCAAAATTTGGAAGGTATAATTTGGATTTTTATTAAATTGACTTTCAAAAACAAGAATAAAAACCCTAAAACACGCAAAGAGCACGAAATTTTCTCAACCCCTATTTTTAAATAGTCAATTTTTGCAAAATTTATAAAATTGCTAAAAAATTTTGAAAAAACAGTCACTTGATGGGAATTTTTTTACCATTTTTGAGTTTTCCAATAAAAATGAGAATTCTAGATAAGTCCCATATTTCTAAAATTAAAGGTCAATAATTGGTAGTTAACCTCATGAATGTGTGGAATGTATTTAATCTCTGGATTTATTATTTAAAAATGATGCACTTTTACAAAAAAATTGTCAAGAATAAAAAGTTCTTAAAATCACGCAAAGAATGCACTGGACGCGCCCTCCCCTAATCCCCCCCCCCCTTCTCCCCCCCCTCTCAAAACATTTTTTTCAAAATTTTTGAGCAACTTTTTGGATTTTGCAAATCAGTCAATTTTTGCAAATTTATAAAATTGCCAATATAAAAAATTTTGAGAAAATTCAGTGCATATATTGATTTGAGTGGAAAATTTTAGGAATTTGTATTCTTTACAAGTTATTTCGTAAATAATTTCGAGAAATTGGATTCAGTAAAATCCAATACGATGAAATTCAGAATATAGCAGCAGAGTCAATGCCAGCAATAAAAATTCGAAAAATCATATACATGCCTCAACATGTCAGAGGTTAGGCACTTTTAAAACCAAAACACAGACACTCCACAAGTTAGGGGGAAGTTTTTTTTCCCCGCCGGGTTATGGCATGGCCAAAATTTAAACCCCTTTAAAAAAAGGTTCTAAACTAAGTTGTTTTGTTGTGCACTTATCTAGAATCGAATTATATCTTTTTTAAAAAACTCAAAAACTTTTAGAATTCGTTTTTTATTTTTATTTAGTTTTTAAATAGACACATGTCAAAGAATTTCTTTTTTTCTTATGAGGATCATTTGTTTATTTTTTATCCAGTTGGTAATAAAGAATGGGATGCCATCCTATAAATTTTGATGCCAATCACAACAGTTATCAGCAATTTATTTTGTAATAAACAAATACGTAATGTTATCTCGCGCATAATGTGAAACTACCCTACGTCGGCGACAAGTTACGATTCAGGCAATTAGAATTAAATATGATCTGTACGAGACAAACGATGGGCGTTTTCTACTAATTGCACGGACCAGCCATATAACCAGACGCAACTATGTAATATGTTGCTGATAAAGATAGACAGTTGTAAATGGTACATACAACTAATAACATTTTTAAAAATAAATGAAAAAGCGTGTATAGTAGATGCCTATAACGTTTGGTTTACAGAAGTTGGAGCAATGAGTTTGAGCATTGTTGGATCATTGAGAATTGAGCAGAATAAGTGGACCACATTTATAAATATTATAATTTTTTTATTGTTAAAGTTTTTATCTTGCATACTAGAACACGTGCAGTGCATCAAGAATAGCTCTGACCTTGGCCGCAGTAGACGAGACCTGAAATTGTGCTCATTTCTGTTGTACCACAGTCGTGAACTCTTCAGGAAGTACAGGCGGGTATGGTCGTTTTACCTCGTACTACATTCGTTGTGCGCAATTTCCGGCCAAAGCTATTGGGTGTATTGTACTTCTGGGTGTACTGTAGGTAGCTAAAGTAAAAATAATCTACTTGAAAAAAAAAATGGATGGTATTAATTCTACAATCGTTTTCGACAAAAGTATAGAGCCCTACTACTTCATAGTTAACGTTGTTTCGTTTTCACCCTGTTTTTTGAAAAGATTAACGACATAATTTGATATTTGTTAACACAGAGACGGTTTGTTATAAATCACTAAAATAGGAACATACATACATATGCATGTATTTACATGTTTGACACAAAAATGACTTGGTAATAAATTAATGAACTGGATGATATCATTTTTCCTTCGTCTCCGCCTTTCTATTTTTTTTGTGCCTTTGATTTTTATGGGGGCGAAGTTCACCCTCGCGAGGTAACCCTCGGCGCTCTTCCACTTAACCCCGAAAATTTCGAAATTTCTTAATTTTCGAAAATTTTCTTTTGCTTCCCAAAAGCGATATAATTTTTAGGAATAATTTACCCAGTTACAATATTTTTTATTTATCAATTTACAACAAAAAACAACTCACAAACCTGTCAAGAATGAAATATTTCGACACACCGACACCTTACTGTTACTATACCGTGATTTTATTACAGTATATGGAATAATTATACTTTCAGTTATCTTAATGTGTTATGACACTGTGCGAAAACCTTCATCTCTTACAAAACCTTCAAAACATTTCTAAATATTTTTATAAATAAATTGGAAATATCTTGAGGTTAACGAAATAATTAAGAGAAGTAAAACAATTACCTTTGTAATTAACGAGTTTTATTATTCATGCAATGTCAACAACCTGCCTCCGTTAGCAAACCTCCGTAAACGTGTAGTATCAATTAAAAATGCAGTTTTCAATTTTAAATTGGAACATTTAAGATCGACTGTCAGCTATTAAAAATATAAATATTTATATGCTTTTTTTAAGAGGAACGTTTAATTTTTATTCTCCTTACATATTGTGGGTAGTAGTAGCTAATAGTTGTTTAATCGACGAGTGATATTTAAATTATATACTCGTATATTAAGAAAGGTGTTGGAGGAATGCCAAATTTTTCCACTACAGAAAATATTTTCCTAATTCACCATTCAATGTTTCTTGTTAAAGTGTCTTGAATCATTATCTCTAAACTGTCAGGTTTTCATTATTATGAAAATTGCAGTACTCATAATACATATAATTAATAAAGAATATGCACAACAAAAAAAACTAAAAATCATAAATTTAAATTAAATGAGTCCACCTTCCACTTCCAAACATTTTCTCATTCTTTTCTCATGAAAATCTAAAACATTGGGAAGCACGAGAGCACTTGGAGGGAGTTGTTAATTCCTGCAATTGACATGTAATCCTAGCCCTAGGCTTCTAAATTTTCGCAATGGGTTTTGAAAACCCAGTTTTTAATGTATGACCATAAAAAGAAATCGCATGGCCTGCAATCGCAGGACCGTGGTGGCCACCTACCTATAATTAATTACCTACTACTAATGATTTGGTCTTCCAAAAAATTTAAACCCACTAGCCATCATCCTTCTTCCTAAACTATTTCTAAAGTAACTTAGATCATAAAAGCTTTTTATTCTGTCGTGATGATCTTATTTAATTTTCTTTGATAATAAAAACCTCGGGACTTGACAGTTCTAAGAGTAATAACAACACATTGGGCGGGAGATCGATTCCACGTCATATTTTGAGGAAGTTTTTTTTTTATCTTGCAACATATATTACTTATACCCTGTAGCAAGAACGACTGTTCATTCTATCGTATAGATTTGTACCGAATACAATTTTATATTTTAGTTTTAGCTTCCAGCATTACAGACTTCATTGTATCTAATTTAAATATGTTCTGGTGAATTCATTTAATTGACTCTAAAATGGATGCTACTTTGTGCACTTTAGACCTCGAAGTCTCTCTTTGGGATAAAAAGTTGTAGTTTGGTATGCTAACAATCGAAGTCCAATTTTCTATGACTCCCGAATAATATAAGGAAGAAATTATTCCAAGTTTGTATAAATATGTTCCAGTGAAACTTATTTCGCCTGAAAAAGTTTTTTTTAGTGTTACTTTTTAGATAACCGCTGAAGGGCGCTCTGAACGCGTTCCCACTACCTAATTTTTTTTCATCCCTCCTCTCATATTTGGTTCACGTTTATTTGAGCGAGAAATTATCAATCCCCCTTGATTCTGCAATGCCTCTAGTACTGTAAACAGTACTGTATTATTGACGTATATTGCCAAGTGTCCTTACGCCGGCCCTGAATATAGATCACAAAAATTCGCGAATACCTACATGTCTAAATACACACTTACTTTCTTCACTTCGCGGCTAACTATGCTACATTATATTATGTCTTTTTTATATATACGTCGTGTAAATGACTATGTCGCTCTGAAAACTGGAACTACTAGACAACGGTCCGCGGATATGTTTATCGCCAATAAAGTTAATATCGTACACGTGGGAGCCAACTTTTTACGCCGTCTATATAAATCCTGTTCTACCGTGAAAGCTGCCTTTAATAGCGGTTATCTACTGGTACGAAAAAAAGTGGACGCGGTGTTTTGTATTCCACACGTTTCCGTTTGTTCTAATTTTGAAACGAGGCGGCGTGATTTTTTTCGTGGACTTTATGACGTTAAGCGACCCTAACACTGCCAATATTGACAATATTTGGGATATTGACGATGCTATTGTTAATAATATTGATCGTTCAGGGGCTCATATTTCATCATTACCAATACCGGATGGAGTTCTCTTTAAAATTTGAAACTACAACAAATTATTTCCCTTTACGAAGAAAATATCTTGGTATAAATTATCTTCTCTCGTGGGGCTTCATTTTGGAGATACAGGGCGTTAAATTTTTGAAGTTTTAAAGTTTAAATATTGAAGAGTTCCATAAGCGTCTCTCGTTACAATATACCTTTGAAACATGTCACTCAATGAATATTAAAAATAAAGCATAAAAAACAACAAGGTTATGAAAAGTTATTGGAAATAATCAGGAAAATATATGAATACGCTGACATTGCCGTAAAAACAGCATTGGTAATTCTTTCCAAAACGAACTTCTTGAAAAAATCTTCCTGTTGCCTGATATCTCAATGCCACAGCAATCCTTTTGTGTGCTGATTTTGCTGCTCTCATATTCATATTTATATTTTCCTTTTTAATATATGAACAAAACCAAATCCAGTAATTCTAAATACATATGTTTCTGAATTAATTTTAAAGCAATTTTTTATAGTCATTAGTTATATATCTTTAATGTGCTGGTAGTTATACAATGGTATATTTCTATCTAAATCCATAATAAAATTGATTATCGGTTCAATTCCATCCGCGCCATTTTTTATATATTTTTTAAAACATCCCTCAAGATAATATCAATTTACGATTCTTTTACTACTTTCATTTTAACTTCTTCAATAAAATCTGTGAGAAAGTAATTCTAAATACATATGTTTCTGAATTAATTTTAAAGCAATTTTTTATAGTCATTAGTTTATATATCTTTAATGTGCTGGTAGTTATACAATGGTATATTTCTATCTCAATCCATAATAAAATTGATTATCGGTTCAATTCTTCACCCAACGCCATTTTTTTATATATTTTTTAAAACATCCCTCAAGATAATATCAATTTACGATTCTTTTACTACTTTCATTTTTAACTTCTTCAATAAAATCTGTGAGAAAGCTAAGAATTAATACAACTATTGAATGTGTTAGGGCTTCTTCAATGTGCTGGTCAATGACAGCTCGTATTAAAAAAATATATGGGAGTTGCAAATGGATACTTATGAGAAATATGGCGAAACCGAAAACTTTTAATAATCCAAAGTCGAATCTGAAAATCTGAAATGTTAAGTCTCTTAAAAATGTTTATATATCGCTAAAACCTTTTTTGTTTTTACATTATTTGTATTATTGTGTCTAGCTGCACTACAATGTTTACTTTTTCAAAAGCGTAAATGAAACATATTTAATATGTAGCAATTCAGTCTCTCTCCTAAATTATTTAAATCAGCCAATCCCTTCTTTGTCCGTAATAATTAGAGAAGCACCAATTAATCAAAATGCGGCAAATGAATGCATTTTTTCATAAATGAATTTTGTATTAAAATTTCACTGGTTATTATAAGACATTATCTGAACAATATCTAAAAAAGTGACAAACTTTCAAATTTCAATTCGGAATGCAACCTATTGAACTGCAAATGCAACCGTTTAAAATCTGTTGCAGAATGGCTCTGTTTTTAAACTTTGCAGCAAATTCATTTTTATTTACGACGAACAGTACCACTAAAACAGTAAATAGTTGCATTAAAATGCAACCTATTGTATCTCAAACGTGCTTTAAAACGTGTTAAAAGATGCTTTTCAGCGTGCAACTCTCAATACAACAAGTCATGTATATTGAATCCTAAGCGGGTGAACTGGTAAAGTTAATTGTACAGATATTGTTACGATGTCCATACAAGTATAGGACGGCTAGTATACAAATATGTACAAGGTTAGTTTTTATAATTTGACAAGTTATTACGAGTTTATTATTAAAATTAGAAAAAGTTCTTCAGACAAAAGTTATAGAGTTTTACTAAATTTTTATAACACGATGTGAGAAAAAACAATTGAACTTCAGAAACCATAAAACTGAACCAAAGTTGTGTTTTTTTAAACGGAACACCCTATATATTATTGCAAATTCTGATTCCTCGAATTTTTCCCTTTTCAAAAATATATAATATGTCTATGTTAGCTTCAGTAGATCGCGACATATTTCTTCTAACAATAAATGAATAACTTCAAAAATTTTTCTATTCGCTAAACATTATTCTAGTTTTAAACAATTAGTAATAAATATAAATTATTGAAATATACCCAATACTTTTAAATGGCAGTTGTTCTTCTTTTTTTGCTTTTTCGTTCTTTTTTTTCTGGTCTAGTCGTCAATGGTAGGCTGCGATCCGTTGTCGCTAATCACTTTTTAAATAAAATATGTCCCATCCTTCTGAAGCAGACATAGACATGTTTTATATTTCTGAAAAGGGAAAAATCGAGGAATCAGAATTTGCAATAATATATAGGGTGTTCCGTTTAAAAAAAAAAAACCACAACTTTGGTTCAGTTTTATGGTTTCTGATGTTCAATTGTTTTTTTATCACATCGTGTTTAAGTAGTAGTAGTAATACAGTAGATAAAAATGTATGCAAAACTCAATAACTTTGTCTGAAGAACTATTTTCTAATTTCAATAATAAACTCACAATAACTTGTCAAATTTTAAAAACTAACCCTGTACAAACAGGTTTGCGTTCGTTGATGTTAAAGGATAACATAAATAGGGAGTACGTGTCGTTCTGGTTAGCGATAATCTTATTGGATGGTGTTTTTTGACGTATGCTGACGTAATGTCGACCACGCCCTATATCCAATGAGATTATTGCTAACCACAACCACACCTGTTTGCTAAGATTGAAGGATGCAGTCTGTATGTTGATATAAATGAACTACTTTATTACGATTGAAATTTATAAATAAAAATAGCGTTTTTCGATCATTTTTTGGAGGTTGTGCAACTGGCAAATCTTAGCACCAACCGCCACTAATAACACAGGCACACAAAAAAAGTTGTCTGTCCGAGAGGTGCCACATGTATATTCCCATGTATTTTTGGCTGCTGAACACGATCCCGCCGTCAGATTTGCTCCATATCGTCCCAGATTTTTCCTAACCTCAATAAAAGCATTAAAAACCCGGAAAATCAACAAATGAGCATAAACGATGTAAAAAATCTGTTGGTCGGTGAAAATCATGAATTCCCATGTATTTTTGGCCGCTGAACACGATCCCACAGCCAGATTTGCTCCATATGGTCACAGATCTTGCCTAAACTCAAAAAAACCTCAAAATCGCACAAAATCGAGAAAATAGCTTATTTAAACTATGTAATATCTACTGATTGATGAAAATCGTCAAAAATTGGTCCGACACACATTTGAGGTTTGAAGAGGGAAGGGGAGACACCCCATAAGGGACCCCATATCCCAGTAACTTTACAATTAAAGCTTTTAAGCTCCAATAACCGCATACCTCCACTTTTACTTTTAAACCCCTGACCTTATAAGATAAGTTGTCAAAACCCCGTGACCCCATAACTTGAAATTTTAAACCCCCATAACCCCACAACCTCAACTTTTAGACACCCATCTACGCAAAAATCAACTTTTCGAGCCCGATAACTCGAAAACTGAAGCTCTTATGCCCAATATCTCTATAACCTAACCTTTCAATCCACATGACCCCATGACTCAAACTGTCGAACCCCCATAACCCCATAACCTCAACTTTTAGACACACATGTACACAAAACTCAATTTTTCGAACCCGACAACTGAAGCTCTTATGTCCCATTAGAGAGTTATTATGGAGAGTTGAGGTTATGGGGTTATGGGGATGTGAAAGTTCAAGTTATGGGGTCATGGATATTAAAAACTTAGATTATATAGATATTGGGGCATAAGAGCTTTAGTTTTAGAGTTGTCGGGCTCGAAAATGGACTTTTCCGTAGATGGGGGTCTAAAAGTTGAGGTTATGGGGTTATGGGGATTTAAAATTTCAAGTTATGGGGTCACGAGGTATTGAAAAGCTTATGTTATATATTTTTTTTTGGCTGTAGGTCCTATACCATGCAGCCAGTCACAAAGCTTATGTTATAAGATCAGGGAGGTTTAAAAGTTGGAGGTATGCGGTTATTGGAGCTGAATAGCTTTAATTATAAAGTTACTGGGATATGGGGTCCCCTATGGGGTGTCTCCCCCTGTCCAAAGCCTGTAAAATAAAAATGTAAAGTAAAAATCACAATGATTGGAGTTTTCTGTGGGGAGTTATCTTATTTTGTGAAAATTTGACGTTTTCGCCCACTGTGCGGCATCGTATTCAGCGGTCAAAAAATATATGGGAATACATAATTCTGGGCATGATTTTCACCGACCAACAGATTTTTACATCGTTTATATGCTCATTTGTCGGTTTTCCGGGTTTTTATGATTTGTTTCAGGTTAGGAAAAATTTGGGACGATATGGAGCAAATCTGACGGCGGAATCGTATTCAGCGGCCAAAAAATACATGGGAATATACATGTGGCACCTCTCAACAGACAACTTTTTTGTATGCCTGTGTAATAAACCGTGTAAATGAACCGTCAATAAAACATATTGACACTGTTATTTGGCGTGTGAGGACCGCTTTAGCGGTGATACGCCGGCTTTCTAGTTTCGGCTCCCGATTTCTATATTTATACCTACTCCTCTCCATGTTTTTTTTTTACGTTTTGGCGCGCTTCGAGCAACATGTGGGTGTAGAAGACGGATGGCGATTTAAAGCGGGACTCGGATTTAGTCGTTGTAAATTTTTTTATTGATTCTGTGACAAACTGTCCACCCATAAATTATTGGGTTAGGAGTAGCGACGGTCTAGGCCCTCCCCCTCTTTTTTTCGGAGGATTTAACATGCCCGATAGCTAGGAATACACTTTTGGAAGGAAAACAGATGAGCTGACAACGCTTCGAGATGACTCAATGTGATCTTTAATAAATGTGTTTTGTAACTAGTTTAGATATTTCCTACAAATAAATTCAAAAAATCTGCTCTTATATTTATAGAACGCCGAAATTCCAGTTTAAAACATAATTAATGATTATAGTGGCGATGCCTCTGAAATCCACACTTTTTATAGAATTGTTCGTTTCTACATATATAGGATTGCCAATCTAAACGTATGTCTGATGGATTCAAGTCAAAAATTCTTGTTTTGTGTTCTGGCATCTGACAGCTTTCAAACTGTGAAGGTTAAAATTTTAAACCAAAACAGTTTATGCAGATGCTAAGAAAAACTTCTTACGATAGTGTTAACATACCAACAATAAATGGTGTATAGTCCTACTTCCGAAACAGATGGAATGGTATTCTCTCGAAGACTCTTTTTGTATTATTATTATTATATATGGGGTAGGTGCAAGCCCTGTACACTAAAGCCGATGTTTATTGTGCCCTTTAGGCTACTCATTCCATTAGTCCTGTTTCCTTAAGAAATTTAACGACAGTTGTAGTGGAGCGTCTGTTACCTCTTTTGGTTCTATTGTTGTAGCCCCAAAGTTCTAAAGCCTAACAGCTACTCAGCTAGTTTCTACCCAGTTTTATAAGATCTTTTGTCTTATTCCAGGACGATTCGTCAATGAACATCCGCGATTGTCTCAACCCGGGGACTTCCATCCAGTGAGATATATGTTTTAGTCTTAATGGGCCCTTTATAGCCCTCCTACCTGTCCGGTAGGCCAGACCACAGGTGGGCTCCGGCTCTATCAGTTGAACCCTTTCTGTGCGAGAAAATCCCTCTTTCGTTCCCTTCGTAGACCTTGGTGCCCTCCGAAGACTGTCAACTATCAAGAACAGTTTCCCTGGTGCGGTTGTGAATAACGACTAAAACACATTAAGCATTGTCTCCGCCAAATTATTTGAGGGTTTAGGGAATGCGGAACGAAAGGACGGTAGTGACCACTACAGTACGGACAGAAGAGCTGAAAGAAAGTGAGGTGTGTCAATTTATGGAATACGCGCTTCTGTGCGTCTTCTGTAGCAGTTAACCAGTGTGTCTTAGTTATAGTGCCATACTGATTCAAAAAAAGACTATCCTACCAATTAACTTGTTATCAGAAACTTCGAAAAGTCGATTACCCTCGTAGAGCAGAATTTTGTCAGTGGTTTTTAAATAATATTGGTGACAACAACCTGGACAAAATTATTTTCTTCTCCAACAAAGCGTGAAACATGTCAGTGGTTATGTGAATTCTCAGAATATGAGAATGAGGAGTTCCAAGAAACCAGACAATTTTTTGCCGACATCCCTTTTATATGCAGAAAATTGGCATTTAAGTGTGCTATCAATCGAAGGAGAATAATTGACCTAATTTTCTTTAATGAGACTGCGACTGCAGAACTATATAAGGAAGAAATTATTACACCTTTCATAAATCAATTGGATAATAACGAAATTGCTACAATTTCCGAAATCGTGCTGCCACACACTGTGGGTGAAACAGTGGTAAGAGTATTTTCGATAATTGGTGCCGTACTTAAAGAACACAGTTTTCCAAGTTCCTATTAATAACTTTGATCAACATCAAATTTTGGGAAAAATTAATGGGAATTTTGAAAAAATGTTTATTTTGAAACGTTTTTTTTTTCAAGTAATATTTTTTTTATCTCATCGAGTCTTTAATTAAATGAACCAATAGGAAAATTGGTAAAAAATGAAATAACGAAAGTAAATTCGAAATTTGCACACACAGGAGGAAAGGAGAGATTGTAATTGGGGACTTTTCCAAGTTCCTATTAATAACTTTGATCAACACAAGAGTTTAAGAAAGAATGAATGAGATTTTTGTAACAAAATGTTTATTTTGAAACGTTTTTTTTTCAAGTAATTCCATTTTTTATGTCATTGAGTCTTTCAATTAAATTAATCCAGATACCAATAACGAAAATTGGTATAATAATGAAATAATAACGAAATTGCTATAATTTCCGAAATCGTGTTGCCACACACAGTGAGTGAAACAGTGGTAATAAAGAGTATTTTCGATAATTGGTGCCGTACTTAAAGAACACAGTTTTCCAAGTTCCTATTAATAACTTTGATCAACATCAAGAATTTTGGAAAGAATGAATGAGATTTTTGTAACAAAATGTTTATTTTGAAACGTTTTTTTTTCAAGTAATATGCATTTTTTTATTATTGAGTTTTAATTAAATAACAAATAGAAAGGATATAAATGTTAATTGAATAAATAGAAATGGTATATTTTTTAATTTGTGTATAAAAAAAGTTTTCCTCACTCAGTCTTTTAACTAAATTAATCCATATACCAAATAGCAAAAAAATATAAAAAAGGAGTTTTTTGATTTAAACACAAGCCATCAGATTAACTATGTAACAACACCAAATTGCCTGTAGGTCAAGCTGTCAAAATGCTGTACACATTAGAAAAGAATTTGGCTGATATACGTTTTTTTTCCACAGCCAACTTGAAGTCGAATTTATATAAACGCCCGATATATTTATTGTTGTATCACATCAGTTTTAACTTCTATATGTTTTAATTGTAGTAATGTAGGTAAGCATAAAAATTAAATTGTCTGATTGCTACGAGGATTGCTATTTGATAACGCTAGCTATGATTTGATTTTACATTCTTCTCCAGATTTATTAATTTAATTAATAAACATGTAAAAAATGAATTTCAAAATAGCCAATCCTTAGTAAGAGGTCTTTCTATACAGTTCTAGCTTTAGCCACATGCTTGAAAAAAACCTATTCCTGTGTTCCTATTTCCTTTTATTTATAATCTTTTAGTTACTAATACTTATAATGTGAGTATTATTCGCATCCGTGTTATTTATTCTTGATGTTCATTTATATTGTGTAAAGCGATATGTTCTTTTTTCATCTCCTAAAATGTCTACAGCTGTAAAGTACTTTGTATGATGATGCAGGACACATATACATATACGCGTTTACGAATTTCAAATATTTAACTCCCTACGTGATAATACCGGTTTACTAAAAATCAGTATATCACTTTTATTAACTGCAAGTTTTTTCTCGCATCTTTTCGTAACATGAGAGAAAGCTGATTTCTGGAGATTACGGTACCTACGTCATAACATGTTTTATAAAAATTGCTACAATGCTATACGGTAGAGTTTTCGACATGCCGTCGATCACAATACTTATATACATACATGACCGATTTATTTGTTAATAAAACAGGGTCTGTTCAATATTTTGTTTATGAAAAATATTGTCCATAATTTTAAAGGGCTACATCCACCTAGACACTTTGAAAAAATCGAATTTTTTTACATTTTATTATTGTATTTTCATTTTAGTATTGTCTTAATAATTACCCCTACATAATTCTCGGAGATACAAAGCTTTGAATAACACGCGGCGGAACGTCTAATGCTCCTACCTGGGCGCAACAATTGCCGCCTCCCATCCCTCTAGCTAGGACGAATCAACCAAAGAAGTTCAAAATCATCCTCAAATGATGCCTAAATTGCAAAGGAAGGGGCCCTGAATGGACCCGGAATTGCTGATTAGATGTAAAGTGCATATACAGGCTGTCTGATAAAAAACGCCGCGAGCCATAACTTCGTTATTTGTAGCCTGATGTTAAAAAAAAAAAAAAACACATGAAATGGCTCTAAATGAACTATAAGGGAGACTACTGCAGTATTTTTCAACTTTTTTTTCCTGAAACGCGATAGTTAACTTTTCTTTTTTCAAATGGCAGTATAGGATTTTTTTTTGTAAATTACAATGCAAATTTGTTTTCTGAATCCAACGATGTATAACAAATTGACTTTTGTGAAACATTATTTTTTTCTGCTAAGCTTATTTCACAAAAAAATGACCTAATGCAGAAATGACATAAAGTAGAATGCGAAAAAAAGACTGGGACGCAGACGCTGAAATGACATGTATTTGCTTTGTTGTATTATTTTTTTTGTTTTCCACGGTATACTTTATTAGATTAGTCAAACTACGTTTGGTATCAGTTAGCCGATAGGACGCCGATTGCGATAATGACAAACATTTTGGTACTTTTTCTGTACAATGAATGTTTCACAAAAGTCAATTTGTTATACATCGTTGGATTCAGAAAACAAATTTGCATGATAATTTACAAAAAAAAATCCTATATTGCCATTTGAAAAAAAAAGTTGACTATCGCGTTTCAGAAAAAAAAAAAGGTGAAAAATACTGCAGTAGTCTTACTTATAGTTCCTTTAGAGCCATTTTATCTCGTTTTTTTGTTTTTTAATATCAGGCTACAAATAACGGAGTTATGACTCGCGGCGTTTTTTATCAGACAGCCTGTATAATACGTTAAGGCCTATAAAACGGTACCCAAAACTTTGCGTTTTTCTCAAAACTGTATTTTTCAATGGCGCCCCTTATATCTCGAGAACCGATCGATAGATTTTTATGAAATTTGGTAGAATGGCGTAAAAAAACCTTTATCTCTTGACTGGCGATCCCACTTTGTTGAAAAAATAAAAACTAACTTTTTTTCGGTGTTTCGTGGAGAATGTCCAGTTCTTTTTTTTAAGTAGCTATATATCGCACGCTTTGAGCCACTGATTATAATTATTATCTCCAAATCTTTACGAATCGACCCTTATTTTATTCCAACAGTATATTAGTGTTGGTGTTACATGTCTTTTGAACTCTAGTGTATTTCCTCATTTGCCATTTTTTTTTAATTATTTGCTTTCAAAATTTAAAAATTCGTTAAGATATTGAAGTTTAGTACCTACACATACATACATTAAAAGTTAATGGGAACGAACATGCAAAAAGTTTGCTTATACATATTTTGTGACAATGTAGATACATATTGTATCTTGTAATAACCTGTTCGCCAAATCGCATGGGGTAACTCCGGTTTTGTTAGGGTGATAGAGTGATTTAATTACCGTTTGAATGTTTTGCAGTGGGTGACGCTATGTACACCTTTTCGTTTCTAGAACCTGCTCAAATTCAATTACGGTCGTTTGAAGTTCACTTGCCTGCAAACTGTTTAATTATACTTCATCGCGTGTCTACAGTGGGCGACCCGAGCGCGAGTTTATGCCCCCCAAAAATTAATTTTTACCCGAAAATGGAGGCGCGCTTGCTACGTTTTCGACTGCTTTATAATTCAGTTTGCGGCGAAATTTTGCGAGGAAAAATGAAGTTGTTAGTAAATTACTTGGTCCAAAAACGACAAAGCAAGGATATAGGACAGATTGTTTTAACCAATAGGTACAGGGTGTTGCATTTTATCATCTCATTGACGATATTTTTGGTTATTTTTGAGCTAGAAAGAAAATTCGAATGCAAAAAAAATATACAAAATTTTCCAAGGAATCTGAAGTTGGCGTCCAGGATTCCTTAATCTCCAGAGATATTTATAATTTTATGTAGTTATCTTTATAAGTAACAGGAATATACTTTCCTTTCTATTTAACGAACCACAAGAGAAAAATTGCAACTCAAAGATTTTTAAATATAAATATATGTATGTATCGCTGGACTGGGAAAATCACCAAATTATAGTTATTTATAGCAAAATAGAAAGTCAGTTGTAGTAGCGGACATTTTTTTAAAACCCACTCGTTAAAGGAATAATAAATGTTCCCTTCATTTATGGAGATAAGTAACTATACAAAACTATACCGTGCTTTCACAATGAAAAGACCAATTTTCATCAAATACAAAAGGATATTTCTGTTAAGGAAAGATTTTCTAAACAGAAAAAAACTCGAACAATCGATTTTGTTTTTTAAAAAGACACTTTCCAATAAATGTCACTTCCATATCGTCTTTTGTTTTCGAGCTATGACGTAATTGGCCATTTTTTTTAAATGACTATCCAAATTTTTTTGGGAGATTCGGAAAGAGGGACATTATCTATACTTATTGTATACAGAAAATTATTGTGTTGTGTAAAAAAAGTATAAAACGGAAAAGGAAAGATATTTTCGAGATATTTATGTAACTTTAGTTTACTTTCCAAGTTTTCGTACATCTACAAATTCAGAAAGACGAGAATAATAAAAAAATGCAAAATATATAGGGTAACTCAAAAAACTAATGAAATAATAGTCAATCCAAATCTTATATCTAATTAGATGTAGACAGCTCCAATGATTTTCTTTGAAAAAAAGAAGGCAATAACAATTAAATGATTCCAGAGTTTTAAAATTTTAATTTCATTCGGATGGGAAACACAGGAATTCGCAAGAATTATAAAGAAATACAATCACTAGTCTGCCACTACCACTACTAATACTAATTAAAATTATAATTACGTATGGGGTAGGTGCGAGCCATGTACACCGATGATTATTATGCCCCCATAGGCCAATCATTCCATTAGTCCTGTTTCTTTAATAAATTTAAGGACAGTTTCTAGTGGAGCGTCTGTGACTTCTTTTGGTTCTATTGTTGTAGCCTCAAAGTTTGAATGCCTAACAGCTGTCAGTGCTGGTCATTGGCATAATATGTGAAAGGGGGTTTCTTCCTCCTCTCCACACCTCCTACAATCCGGATCATTTTTCACCCCAATTGTGGTGAGATGTCATATGAGTGGGCAGTGTCCTCTGTACAAGTCCCACTATACATCTCAGCTAGTTTCTACCCAGTTTTATAAGATCTATTATCTTATTCCAGGAAGGTTCGTCAACGAACATTCGCGATTGACGCAACCCGGACACTTTCGCCCAGTGAGAAATATGTTTTTCGCTAATAGTCCAATCAATAGGTAGAAGAGCATCCCAAAAATCCTAACAGGAAACAAAAAATATGGTGATATAGGAAAACAAGTTCTAAGAAAGATAACGTTTTTTCCTTTTGCTCGTAAACGGTGGTTAACCTAAAAAATTCATAAATGTCAAAAAAAAACGGTTTTCGCTAATTAAAAAATTTTTAAATTTAAAAATATTAAAAATTTTTCGAAAAATCGATATAACGAAATTTTTTTATAATTTATAAATTAAGAAAAAGATTTTTTTCGCTCGTTGAGGACTATATTTAGAGTAAGTAACAAGTGTCAAAATCTTAATTTGCAAGATATAGCAAAAACTAGGAAAGGCGATTTTTGACGGTTTTTTCGATACAGGTACCTCGAAAAGTAATATAGCAATCCATATATTCAAAATAGGAATCGATAGTTTTTTTTAATACCTACCACTTTCTCATTTAACTTTTTTCAGATCAGAGTTCAAGTTTTTTTTTTTATTAGCTAAAACCCATTTTTTTGACATTTATGAATTTTTTAGGTTAACTTCGCCGTTTACGAGCAAAAAGGAAAAAACGCTGTCTTTCTTAGAATGTTTTTTCCTATATCACCCTATTTTTGTTTCCTGTTAGGATTTTTGGGAAATTTAACATTAGGTCCTGACAGATTGATTGGACTATAAATAGGTCCTTCATGGCCCTACTAGCTGTTAGGTAGGCCAGACCGCATGTTGGTTTCGGCCTTATCAGTGGAACCTCAGCCCCTTTCTTTCCAAGGAAGTCCGCTCCGTTCCCTTCGTGGCCTTGGTGTCCTCTGGTCCACTTGAAAGTGATACTGTTGTGTTCCGCTAGTTGTATTAGCGAATCTATGCAACTTTTTCTTAGTCTTCTAGGTCTTTTCTAGGTCTTTAACTACCTGGGTATGTATTTCTACTACTCCCAGGGCTTTAGGTGGTGCTTGGCTATCAGTGATAATCTGACTACTAATACTATATCCAGTTTCCTATTTTTTTTAATGTCTTAATAATTCCTTACCACTTTATTCAAGAGCCTGTTGAATCAAATCAAATTAATATGAATTGTACAAAATGGTTACTAAACCAAACTGTTATTATCCAAATGGTTATTAAAGAAATGGTTATTATTGTTTATGGGCAGTCATTAAAAGAGTCAGTACTTGCAGTTGCTAGATATAACCAAGCAGGTTTCCAATATTATTAAAAGCAATTCCAGAAAATATAATTTACTGTCTTGAACTCACTTGATTCCCTACTGATATTCAGGCCTATGATGTATCATTTGACGTTATTTATAACAGAGATGTTATAATTCTTGTCCAATCAGGATTACCATTTTTAAATAATCCCAGTTTCCGATTGGCTGAAGCTGTTAACAGCGGTGTTATAAATAACGGCAAATGATACATCATACGCCTGATTATCTAATTTTTAATTTTGGACTACTACTGTATGCATAATTTTGAGCATGCTTATTTTTATTTGAGTAGTCCTATTGAATTATTATACTAATAAATTATAGGTTCTAGTTTGGATAAAACTAGAGGCGGAGCTTTTTCAACTGTTTTACATATAGGGGCGTCCTGGACATTTTTATACGTGTAATACAAGCGAACGTTCAATGCTAATATTTATTTATATTTATGCCTGCTTTACATTAGGAAATCCCACATAATTTTAAATAAGAAGTTGGGCTTGCAACTTGTATACGCAGATCCATTAAAAACCACCTGTTCCATTGAAAATTAATAGCCTGATATCTTTGATCTGTATCGAAGGTTTTTGTTCAGTATCTTGATTTGACCACAGTGATAATTAATAATAATTCATTAGCTTCTAAGTCCATGTAAGTGTATATGAATGTACAAAAAAAATTAACTAGCCATTTTTTTTATACCTACACAGTATTTGGAACAACGGTATTTGTTGCGCATGGTCATTATTGTTTCTACATATCTAATTCTGATAGTGTCTTGGATATAATTTGACTAATTATAGCAAGTATGGTTAAAATAAAAAATATCCCAAGGGCAAGACATGGTTTTATAAATTTTATTACGAGTCTTTTCTGGCCAAGAAGCCAACATTGTCAATGACCTCTATGGCCGAATGGCCAGGTAAATTGATTAAAATGAATTAATTGTTAGAGCTTTTTTTCAGTTTGAGCTGGACCTGGAGCTTTGGAACCTGCTTGACTATCACAGTGATTTTTTTATTTTATGCTTTGGGTTCTGAATATCAGTCATTCTGTGCATAATTTACTGGCATAGTTTTCAGTCTGAGGAAATCCTTAACTTAGTGACAACAGTGTAGTAGTTCTAGCTCCTATTAAGAGTTTAGAACCGCCTGTTTGGTTATTGGTATCGTTATTAGGGAAGAAAATTATTTTTTTCTTCCCTAGAAGAAATTAATTTCAAGAATATGAATATATGGAAATTCTCTATTTATTTTCCCTTTGTGTTTATATTTGTTACTCGCAAAAAAGAAGAGATTTGGTTTCGTATTTTTCCTCAGTTTAATGAAGTATTGCGTTTTTTATCCTTTGCGTTTATTCCACATTCCTAAAGAACGACATGACAAATAAAGTCATATTATGTATCATAAGTTGCTATATATGTATGTACTTGGCTATTTTGGGTATATACCAATTGTTCCTGTTACATTTTAAATATTTCATTTGCATACACGCATTTTTGAAATGAGCATACAACTTAATCATGTATTCCGTATTGTTTAGACTATATAGAGTTTCAAACTGCTGACCTCTATATTTCAAATTATTACGTAAAAAATATTTACCAATCCTCCGTTCCTTGAAACTCGCATTTGAAAAGAGCCACAGACGATTGTTTTTCGATTTCATCTGAAGGGGTTATAATACCAAGCAATTTTTGTCCCATTTTTCCCCATTTTTTTCTGATGTATAAACTATCTAAGAATGATATTCAAAAAGAATTTTGGGGGCAAGCTTTTAAAAAAATTTAGGGCTTATTTTCCGAACATGTTTCAGCGGTCTACAACGTTCGAAAAAGCCACTCTGCTGTATTATTAGAGTTTTATTGGTACTTTTCGTCTGTACAAATGAGTTATCTATTCAATCTTAGGGAAGCTAATAGGACGCTACAAAAACCGTATTATTTATATGATTAAATACGTTTTCAAACGCATTTTTCTCGAAACTGTGTTTTTCAAATTGGCGTACAAGGTAGCTAACTCAGTTTTAATCCGATAAACTTGAAATTTTAATTGTAGCCTCATATATAAATTATCTATCGAGGTACCCGATCGATTTTGCGATTGATAAATAATTAAATTTGCAATAAACAATTTAAGGTCGATTATTTAAGAAAAAAATGAAAAAAATAAAAGTGATCAATTTGTGAATTTTCAAAATAAAAATAAAATCTTGGGTACTTTCTTGGGTATCAAAGAAAAACTAATGTAGATTAAGAAAAAAAATCTTTTTAAATGGTGTACCAAGACTGCTACAGTGAATGCCGATTTCCTCCTCCAGAAAAAAATTGTTTCATGTTACCTGGCGCTATGACACCCTTTTGTAACTTAAATGAAAGTAAAATATACTTTTGTATACATTAATACCCATAGAATCAAGTGTCAAAATTTCATTTTGATCCATTACATTGGTAGGATCGAAAAAAAAATCCCAAAAACAAAGCTTCATTTTCTGTGCATCTGGGTAGTACAATCCCTTAACATAGATCTTAACTTAACGTACATTAGATCTGAAGACTGTCGAACACATGTGCGTAATAGAAAATCCAAAGTAAAAACAGAAAAAAAAGTTATTAGATAATATTGAAAATAATTATTTTGTGTCGACATACAAAACCGTAATATCCATTTTATCACACATTTTCAAATTATTATTTTTTTTAGATATTTTTCCATTATAGTATTTAGTTTGCTCATTATCATTATATTATTGAGCAATGACATCATCACTGTATTTTTCATTTGTATAGAAAACGTAGTTCTGAAAACCACAGCCATAAGAATTGCATGTTGAAAAAAATATCTCAAATATGTATCTTGGAATTCCAAAAATGTACTGAATTATATACATTCTATGAAAAAATCTTTTATTGTAAATAATTGACATTTCTAAAAATAAAATACTTATATAACGACTCTTTCAACTGTTGCTAGACACGTGCAGTTTTGCCGGTTTTTAGCAGCGTTACAATAGGGAACGAGTATGTTAACGGAGAAGTACACAGAGAAGTTAAAGTGACTTGCCCATGTTTTAACCTATGTGTTGTAAAACTTGTCAACCTTCTTGCGCAAAATATTGGAGCCTTATACAGTCAGTCGTCTTACGAAGTCATGTGTCAAACTACACACATCACATTTTATTGGTGGTCATATGACACCTAGGAAAAACATTAAATAAAAGTCAGTTCCTACTTGAATCGTTCTCCAGTATTAATGGTAATCCGTAAACCAGAAACAAACAGATCGCTGAACAGTAATCCAAATGCTTAGAAAATCTAACCAAATCCTTATAAGGTGGCAATATATTGATTAAATAATTATTAGTTTCCTACTTCGAAAAATTAAAATCCGAAATACTTAAAATCCGGTCTTGCGATTAATTCTGCAACTTTCAGTACGGTTCTTTAAACTTGTGCCATTAAGTGTAATTTAATGTGATATGTGTGTGTGTGTTAATTTCATTTTTTTAAACGTTCTCTTAACCCTGCTATCCTGTTCAATTCTATTTGACACAAGATCATTTTTCTCTTCATGTTACACTTACATAAAGTAACTAAGTATTCTAATATTTGATGACATTGTTTCACAACTCGAGAACGTTATTTAACTAAGAAACTTTTTCAGATTTTTTTTGTTGGTTTTTCTAAAATTTTTAATTGTTAGATATGTAATGTGCGGATCAATAGTTCCCGATGAAAATCCGATACAGTAATTGCAATATACCATAGGTTGCGACAAGTGAGTATACCTAAATTTGTAGGGGACACCGGGGCGGAACGATGTACCGGGGTAGAACGGGGTGGGTTTTATATTTCCGGCTGCAGACGCCAGATACTATTAGCGCCCTCTGTCATTATTTACTAGAACCCCACGGATCAGCTGGTAACAATAAACGGGTTGCTGCAAACAGTTTAGAGTGCATTCGACCAAACGTGCTACAATTGTGTGTGTTGGTACGACTTTTCGGCATTTTAAACACAAGGTAAGTTAATTATCTATTTGTTTTGGAGATTCTTGGTTATTTTACTGTATACGGCATGTTTTTAAGTATCTTTAGACATTGATACGCCAAGATGTTGATAAAACCTGTTTAGCCAAAGGTTATGTTTGGTTTTTAAGTACATGTGGGCAGAACGGGGTGGGGCACAACGGGCAACACCCATTCCGCCCCGGCTTTAAATAACTATATAAATATGAATTTTGTGTTATTTTAGATGGTTCGCAAATATGTTAGAAAGACCGTTAGGCAACAGTGGAGTACTAAAACTATGGAACAAGCAGTAGATGCTGTTATTAGTGGCATAGTGAGCTGCAGGAAAGCATCAATTCAGTTCCAACTTCCACAAACTACATTAGAAAGATATGTAAAAAAACGTAAGGATGATCCAATTTCTGTAGTTGACAAAACAGCTGGTAAATATCACTGTGTTTTTATTAAATATCAAGAGCTAGAACTGGCGACGTATTTAAAGGATATGCAAAAGAGATTATTTTACTAACAAAATAGAATCAATGAATCAATAGAAAGGACAAATAAAGTTAAGGAGGCACAAAAAAATAAAGTAAAAAGAAATCTGTCAGGTCAGAAACAAAAGAGAGCAAAAAATCAAAAGATAATAGAAGAAGTGGAAGAAAGCCCTGATTCGTCTGAGGAGGAAGACGATGCGTTATGTTTATATTGTAATGATCAATATTCAGCTTCAACTGAAAGTTGGGTTTCATGCATTCAGTGCAAAAAGTGGGCTCATAATTCTTGTGCGGGGATAGACAGTGACGATGATGAATCAGTACTTGTTTGTGAAATATGTAAGCCTGATTATCGCCAGTACCCCATCCCTGCCCGTAGGCGGGGCAAAGGAGTAAAGGATACGTCTGCCCCGTAGGCGGGGCAGAATGGAGTAAAGGATACGTTTGTTTTTAAGTCAAAAATGAAACCAAAAACTATTAGTCTTAGTTTTGTGGATTTTTTTTCTTGTTTACAATACCTAAATAAAGCGTACTAATTTTTTTTTAATTTATTTAACGTCATTTACCCTATCAAAAAATAAATCTAAACGTTATTATCCCCATTCCGCCCCGGCTTCCCCTACTTGTGTATAACTCCGGCCTACAAAGTGTTGAAGCTTTAAAATATATTTGTTTTCTGTTTAATATTTGAAAATTAAAGAATAACAAGTCGGGTCATAGTGACCCGAACAGTATAACTGTATTCTAAATTTGAACAGAACAGCAAGGTTAAACAAGACATTCCCATAAAGCCACGACTTAAACATTATCAAATTGATTTGTTTTCTCTTATTATTAAATGCACTAAGGCATTTGAGACTCAACTTTTTTCTACATTACATTCTTATATAGCTAAGAAGTAGCAAATGAGGTTTTGGTCAAGTTTTCGGCATACTTGTATCACCACGACTGGTTGTATAGGATAGCAGCGCGTTCACTGGGTTTATGACCTACCTGTATGTACACGAATCGTAAGTTTTCCACCCGTTGCTACGTTTTGCAAGGTGGACAAAGTGCACGTCACCATAACGAAAGGTCTTGTAATGATGTAAGTAGGATACGGATAATTTTCAGTTGTTAGTACGAAGTGAGACGATGATCAGCGAAAAGTATCGTATGTAAGTAAGCATGTACCGCGTGTATTTGCGATGTATTCAAGAGCGGCGGAAAAGTGGGACAGAAACGCGAGAAACAAAAGCAACGCGAATGCAATTACCGCGACCAATTTTAAAAGTACGTCGCAATTCACATTAAACGAGCTCTTATTTTCACGGTTGTCATGCGATACCCATTTTCGGAAAAAAAGGCCAGTCGGGCAGTGGCGACTTTTGCAAGTTCGTTTCTGTAGCCGGGATATGTTATTATATCGTTTGTGTATGATAAAGTGCATCGACCTAACGCCACATGTGTGTCAGTTTATCGCAATTATATATGCACAGGACCGTACTCGACAATTAAATAAGAACACTGATTTCGGTGTAACCCAGCATAAATTTTCATCAAATCGAACTGAAAACAGATCACTAAAAGAGAGGGGGGGGGTGGCCATTTTCGTCAATTCCTAGGAACATTTCTATACAATTGAAATTGTGAATTCAATTATTCAATTAATTAAGTATAGAAGTTACAATTCATTAATTAAGTATAGAAATCACAAATTCACAAATCACTTCACAAATTGAAATTTTTGAATTTCAAGTGAAGTATATTTTTGTATCACTAATGTAAAATACGGCTTCACTTTAGGAACAATGCGGTTTTTCAAATAAAGATATTTGCCAGGAAAATTTGTAGGGCAGTCTTGACTATTTATTATGAAATTTTCGATTTTTGAAGCAAAACATTTAAATAATGGAACAATGTGTTTAGCTCTTTCTTGATTAAAACTGTTGCAGAGATCAATGGTGAAGACACATTTGGAAAAAATGGGCAGATAATAAAAAATTCCTATATGGCGCAGATTTTTGGGCGAACGCTGTATGTTCATGCATAGGTACATATATTCGGTAGGGTAGAACCTATACTACTTACTCTTATTGTGATACGCATTGCATCGTTGTGTTTACAATTGACGGTGGTATTTCAATTGTTATTTAACTAATCCGAAATGTCATTCAGGAAGTACAAAGTACTTCGTTTATATCTTAATCGACAAGAATTAAGTGGATGAAAGTTGTGGATGCTATAGTAGTATATTGCAATTAATGTAAGAATGGTTCTCGCGCAGTTGGTCGTTCCACCCACACTGTGACACTATTTAGGGTATTATTGGTATTTTTTATCTGTTCTGCTAGCTTTATAGGCGACGTAACTCTATCATTTCCAGTATCACCAGTCTTTTTCCAATATCACCAGAGGAAACGGCCCTGAATGGCCATCATCTTTTAGATGTCCATTTTTCATAAAATTTTCACACAACGACAAACAGACAACAAAATTTCTTTTGTTGAATCTTTTCAGTTTCATTTACACAGCTCTCTCACGTCACACATCAAAATTGGAATGAAATTAAAAAAAAATATTTTATTTTACCCGAAAAACAGTTTAGAAGCATGAAGCTGACTAAATACGATAAAAATAACTCTCTATAAGAATAATAATATTACATATTGTTGCTGTGAATTGTAAATGCAGTTGCAATAATGTACATATGTGTTACAATAATGTGTTAACGTGTAAGTAAAATTATATTGTAAAATAAGTCGTAAAATAATTAAGATCTATATGTAATACTTAAGATCTAGGTGTAGCACCGAAATAATATTGTTTTATGGGAAACTGGTTCATCTTAAACTGATACCTAATTAGCAGGCTTAGGATAATGCACAGTACTGAAAAAAGGTGCAAGGTATTTTTTTCAAGTCAATGAAAACAATTTATAAAAAAAAATAGGTACGTGTAATTAACTAACTCTACTGCGTGCCAATGAGATCATGTATCGGTCTGCCGTTTTTTATTTATAGAATATATAATCTATATCTAAGTATAATATGTCTTATTAAACTCACTTGGATTTACCTAGTAAATAAAATTCCCTTCTTATAAATGAAGAAACAGTAGGCTGATAGATGTTCTCATTGACACCCAGTATACTTACTTGTGTTTTGTTAGTTCTTATCATACAGATTTTTTGAAAAGGTATCTAAAAATATATTTCGAGGTCCATCTTCAGGGTAATACCCTAGCAATATCTTATCATGTTACGTAGTTTCGTTGTTTGTGTTGTACGAGTACTTATTTTAAAAAGATATCTCCAGACCGCCACTGGTTTATTGACCCCTCGTGGAAACAGAATAATACAAAATATATATATATCACATTCTTCCACTGATGAATATTTTGGTGAACGTGGTTCTCATAGTTTCAATTGAGTCAAATGCTATTGAATACTGGCTTATATAACTTTAAATTATTCTACACAACCAGATACCACGCTGAATGGAAATGTACAAAAGATAAGATTGTTGCGACTCTACCAGGCTATTTCTGTGTTTTGTTATTTCAAATGCTGCACGCCACACTAATATTTCATAGCGAACGCTGCGATGTTGGCACTCCTCATGGAATAGCTCATCGGAGAAAGTGAATGGTTGAGAATATTTTCGCCCGAAGATGATCTTAAGGGCTTACGAAGATGCGGAACTCGAGAATGTTAGATCGTGAAGTTTCTAATGTAACCTTTTAACAAGAAAATTGTTGGCGTTTCTACCAAAGCATCAGATACAAATATCAACAGTATTTATGTTAAAGCAGAAGTCCTCAATACTTCATGGACTTCTGAAAGCCGGAAATGTATTGCCTGCAAAGTATTTTGAAGTCAAGACTTTGAATACAAATATTCAAAGAAGTTTTATATGGTTCACTGCATTTAACTTCAAAAAAGTTTTTAAATTCTAGGAAAAAATAAAATAAAGCTCAGCGGAAAACGTGTCCATGCAGAAATATAAAGCAGAAACACATATAAAAATTGTTTATTTCAATTTATCATTTTTCTTTTTGCGTATGTATTTGTGGATTCTTTCGTTTTCTTTCCAAAGATAAAACATGTTCCTACCTTATCGAAAGGTTGACAAGTATTACATAACATAAAAAATTGTAACATGTAGGCATAAGTATTACCATTTTCGCAACGAATGCTGCTATCTTCAAAGATTCCAAAGAAGAAAGAAGCTCCAGGATAAAGCTGTCGTCATAATCGAAACGAAAAAGCAATAACTAAAGTTATGTGGTTTCAGCAATCAAGAACTTAAAGACGGATTTCCGCTTATGCTATTATGTGTATGCAGTATACAGTTTCTTGCATTATACAGTTAATTCACTGTGTCATGCAAGAAATTGCATAGTATGAATCCAATACTATAGTGGCAAAGAGCAGGCACAAATTGCAAGTGGAAATCCGTCTTAAGTTTGGTGCAGAATCATCATTAAGTGATAAATGTATTTCAGTCCAAGAAAGTTGGCTCCTTCAGCTATACTAACATTTACTGTACACGCGCACGTACTAACCCGTTAAGATCATGGATCGAGAATAATATTTCCCCTCTAATTAAAACGAGACGTCCTAGTTCTTTTTGGTATTTACAGATAATACAAAGAGTAAAAAATATTTATTTGGCGTTAGAATGAGAATCGTTTTTAGCGATGCTAAGGAAGCCCTCTAGTGCGTAATGGAAAAGCTGTTGGTGTCCAGTAATGTTGGCTCCCTCAATAATAGAGAAGATAGTGGTTTAGTTTGTTTTAAAAAGAACAATAGGAAAGCCAAAAACACACACCACATGAAGAAAAGTACATACGCAAACAATGAAAGCACCCAAAACGTAGGGATCTTTTTTCATAAAAAAATCTGTCTTTTGATTGTGAAAGAATTATACTATCCTTCATGAAAATTATCCCCGCCAAACTAATGTGTTATTTCGATAATTTCTACCTATGTAACCCTTACACTGACCTGTAAATTTTCGTATCACGTAGCAAAACCTAGAGAACATCAACATGTCCGTTAATGAACCCTCTGTAGAGCAGCAGAAAATTGATTTACCTCCTTTGCACAAAAAACTAGAGCTTTGACTAGGGCTAAAAAATTGTTAAATCCTTAAATAGAGAAGGAAATCCTTTCCTCTATATTTTAAATGGAAATTGAAATGGAAATTCGAGCGTATAAGTGAGGCATATCATAAAGAAAAGAGACAAATGATTGTTGGGCCGCAAATACGAGAACTTTTAAAGACGAGAATTTTGAAACTACAGGTTTCGAGAAAAGAAAGTATGGCGTGGACTGCCTTTAAAAATATATGTAGCAACTTCCTAGGTAACAAGAAATCGGAAAACTACAAAGATCTAGTTGAAGAACTTATCCAATCATACAAGACGTTAGGTTGTAATATGCCATTTTCCTCACTCCCATTTGGAATTCTTCCGTGACAATTTGGGTAGATGGTGAAAGATTTCACCAGTAAATTGCTTATGGAGAAGCGGTGTAGTTGAAAATTGACCCCAAACATGTTAACGGACTACTGTCCTCAAACGTGAAACCGATCCCGGCGAATACAAGTGAAAAAAAGACAACAAATTATATTATTGATTGTATTATACTTTTTTCGATATAAAATGAAGTGTATTGTATATGTGTATGTATGTGAATTTTGTCTTCCTTTCTCTAAAAACTTATGGGTGATAGGTGAAAACCGAGCTCATATTTGAATTCAGCACATTACAGTAGACAAAAAAACCCAAAAAAATATCAGGGAGCGACAAAAAATTTCAAAATGCGGAACAGTGTTATTGTCGGTATAAATATTCTACTCGCTGCTATCGATTATTACTACATTAATATGAAGAAAATTACATGTGGTGTGAATGAAATGCTCCCCGTGAAATATTATATTCTGTATCCTTGAAATAATCACCTTGTTCAAATTTATCATTTATCACCCACGCCTTTACACGCGAGATCAATATTTTAATCTATGAATAGAAACGTTAATAAATCGCCAACGTTATTCATTTCAAAAATGTCTAGCTTTTTCAGAAAAAAAAACCGAAACTGAAATTTTTCAACACGATAACGTTGTATTAATAACTCGAAAATACGTACTTATCAAATGTCATCGCGTTTTAATAACAACAAAAGATCTATTTGAAAGAAATTAATTGTCTTTTCTCACAACAGCTTTGCATGTTTATCGGCGTATCAGTAATTGTAAGTAACGACTTGGAGAACTGCATAATTTCTTTCAAGTGTAGTATTTCTGCTGGGTTCTAATATATCGATAATTCCTAACATTTTCATTTAAATAACTAGAACCATATTGCATGTTAAATTGTGTTCTAATAGAATAATAGGTCTTGTGTTATCTAGAGTGGAGATTATAAAACACATTTTGTTTCTCTGTTTATATACATAAGCATCAAAACTTGTCAGCAATATTTCGGCGTTGCAGATAATATACATATATATAGGACATTTCTCGTGACTTTTACCTAGTAATCTTGAAGCTAAGAACATAAAATCTAGGTACATAAGCAAAGTTTATGATAATACTTAAAAAAGTACAAAACCCACTGGAAACTCTTGGTTATCTCTTTTGGTGATTACAGAGAGACTATAAATCATGAAACCTGAATACCTCGATCGATAGAACCTGAAACCTAAACTGCAAGTTGTTTGCAAATTTCGAATATATGTTGTATGGAACTAAAAAGCAATATTACATCTATTTCGATTGAAAACGCTTAAAGACACTCTTGTACTGCAAGATCATCAAGTAAGATTGAGTTTTCTGTTTATTAGATCTTAGGTACTTAGGTATATTAATATTTCCTAGACTATATTCCTAAATTAATTCCTATATATATATATGTACCTCAGTTGTTCTAGTTACCAAGGTGTTACCACCTGTTTCAAATAAAATCATGATGAAGTATTGGTTTATGTTTCTTTATAAAACCTACTCGAGATTTTCAAACAACTTGCAGTTTACGTTTCAAGTTCTTGGGTTCGAGTTATTGAGGTTCCATAATTTTATAGTCTATCTGTAGTCACCAAAAGAGGTAACCAAGCGTTCCCAATGAACTTTGTACTTTTCTAAGTTTTTTTCACGAATTTCTTGACGATATATACCTAGATTTTAGGTTCTTAGATTCGGGACCTCTAGGTTCAATATTACTTAAGAATTGTGGAGTACCGGAAGAGGAATGTACCGGAAGAAAAGTTTGCTCTTCAAAAAGGAAATGTTTTCTGTACACTGTGTTCATGTAACTTACATTAATAAAATTCCATCACCTTTAAACTCAATGTTTTGGTTTCTTGATTAAACATCTGTTGATTGCCATAATCTCGGATATCTAGGTTATCCTAACATTATAATCTAGGTATATACAGGGTCTGTCCGGAAAATAATGTCAGTGAGCTTTGAAAAATGGTTTTTATTGGTTCTATGTGTACAATCTTTAGAAACTTTCAAAATACATTCCTCCTGAGTCCACACATCGGTTCCAGCGGGTCTTCCACGCATCAAAAGCCGTACGGTAGTCGTTTTCCGGAATCGCCTTTAAAGCGTCGGTGCAAGCCTTCTGAATGTTTTTCACCGACCCAAAATGCTGTCCTTTCATTGGGGTTTTGAGGCGCGGAAGCAGAAAAAGTCTGGGAGGGGGGCACATCGGGGCTGTAGGGAGGCTGGGGAACAAGGGTGATGCCTGCCTTGACGAGGTAATCGGCCACGAGGAAGCAGGTGTGCGAAGGCGCATTGTCGTTGTGAAGCTTCCAGGATTTTGAGATGTCTGGGCGGACGCGATTCACCCTGCGTATCAGCCGCTTCAGCACCTCGACGTAAAACTTTCCGGTTACCGTTGTCCCCTGCGGAACGAACTCATGATGGACCAATCCCCGGCAATCAAAAAAGACAATCAGCATTGTCTTGATCTTTGACCTGGACATCCTGGCCTTCTTGGGGCGAGGGAGTTCGACGTGTGCCATTCCGCACTTTGCCTCTTCGTCTCCAGATCGTATTCAAAGACCCAACTTTCGTCCCCGGTAATGACGTCATCAAGGAAAGCGGGGTTGTCTTCGCAGGTGTCCAAAATTTCTTGGCAGGTTTCGACGCGCCTCGCTTTTTGATCGTCCGTTCGCACTTTTGGCACGAGCTTCGCGCACACCTTCCTCATTCCTAAAGACTCCGGCACAATTTCGTGAACAATTGTTTTCGTAATGTCTAATGTTTCGGAAATTAAACGGACACTTAGACGACGGTCAGTGTTCAACAAGTCACGCATACGTTTCACATTGTCGTCGGAACTGGAGGTTGATGGCCGTCCAGCGCGGTTCTCGTCGTTAACATCTTCCCGACCTTCTGCGAAGGCCTTGTGCCACCGGATTTGCCTGTCCGAAAGACAATCGACGCCGAAAGCCTTCTTCAACATTGGAATGGTTTCCGCAGCACTCTTCTCCAGTTTCACACAAAACTTGATCGCCATCCGTTGCACAAGCGAACATTGCATTTTTTTTGCACCGGGTCACTGTAACGACTCTCAAAGAACGAGTGATGCGACCGCTACAACGACCGGTAGCCAACTGACGCTTGTTGGATCTTGTTGCCAGATCCCATCACGTAAAGCGCGAGCTGGCTCGTACAGTCACGGGAAAACAAATTCACTGAAATTACTTTCCGGAAAACCCTGTAAGTAATCAATAAATTTGAAAACCTATGAAAACTTATTAAAAAAATATCTAACAAAGTTGCAGTCTGATGCATTATCAATATTAGCAAAAGTACTTAGTTCGTGTCTCATGCCTTTCGCAAAGGCCCTAAGTTAATCTGAACGGAGCAATTTTCTTCACATTAATGTGAAATAGTAATTTATTGAAATCTGTACACATAAGTCCAACCTCAGATGATTAGACTTTTTTAATTGATGGACTGAAGTTGAAAAACAAGTTTTATTAAATCGTATTTATTTTATCACATAAAAAAATAATTCCTTACTAATTATAAATATGTGCTCTTATTTAAATCAATGAGCTTAAGCATATACAGATGTGATTATCGTTTGGACGGACAGGTAAAAAATGTTTGATTAAGGAAGTTGGTGTTTCTTAAATTTGACGGTTAACGGTTGGTAGTTCGTGTGTTTGATGAGGCTTAAACACAGATTGGCTTTAGTATTATCAATTGTACCTTACCTTTAAAAGGGATACCCTACTTTTACATCATATAATACTTTTCTCAACGTACTCTAAAGGCCGCTTTTCTTTGCAGCAAGAAAAATTGCGAACTATAAATAGGCCTGAAGTCTATTGCATTTATTTATTTAACACTTTGGCTACTACAATCCGTAAATAAATTAGTTTATGTTCCTAAAAAAAAGTAAGGCCCTGGTGATAATAGGTTTTTGAAAAATTCTGCAAACAAAAATATATTCAGTAACTTCCAGAACAATAGGGGACCAAACACTAGACCTTTTTATATATTTTCAAATATGTTACGCATATTCATTCAGATACTGACTGTATGTATCAAAGTCAGCGTAACGATATAACATGCAGCATTCCTTATTTTTGTAAACCATATATGGATATAGAAACGTACAAACTATAAAAAAATTTGGTTACTCTACTAGTAATGTTCTATTGCATCAGATTTTCGATATACTCTAACCTAAAAGTACTGAAAACGATATTTTTAGTTATTTTCGAGGTTATCTAAAGCCGTGAGGAAATGCGTTTTCTCAAATATATTATGGTATTTTAAAATACTATACTTCCACATTGACATCCATTTTGAGTGATTGAAAAATCTTTTTTTCACTTCTAAGAAACCAAGTGCTGAATCCAGCAATCCAGGCACATACAGACCATAACCTTTTGAGCCACGAATTTTTCTAGCCATCAATTTTCTACAAAAAATGGTGTACCGGGATATTTGAGATCGTTGATTATGAAGCAGTTATCGAATTTTTATAATTCAGTATGGCGAAAGTTTTGTTCGCCATAATTTGTTAGATTCAGCGCTCGATTTTTTCGATGTAAAGAAAGATTTTTCAATGAATACATATTTATTTAGGATAGTAATACATTCAGATCCCGTAGGTAGTTTCGCGAAATATATCTTCACGGTGTGACATAACCTCGAAAATAGTGAAAAACGCAGCGTTTCCAGCACATATAGGTTAATAGATTTTCCTTTCTTAGTCTGGAGGACCGCAGAAAACTCTGCTCTGTTCTGTTTCAACACAAATTAATCCACAACCTGATTGATTGTCCGAATATCTTAGGTCTGCTAAATTTTCATGTACCTACAGTTGAAACGTGTAACCATAAAATGTTTTACCTTGCTACTCCTCGAACAAATATTTTAAAATTTTCACCACTGCACTTTATGTGCGAAACTTATATGTCTTATGCAGATCAGCTTGATATATTTCACTCTAACGTTGCATATATACGTAGCATATTTGCCAAATAATGTTTATAATGTTAGGTACATAAATTTTGTACTTTTAGTATTGCTGTAAAAATTTAATTTTCAGTATTGCTTATACTTTTAGTTGTTTTTTTACCATAGGATTAAGGTTATATTCAACGTATAATGTTCATTGTGTTCAATTTAACTAAAAAAAAATTTTTTTCTCCTTTCTTTGTATAACTACATTGTTCTGTATTTTCCCCCACCCCGTAAATGGTTTTTACTGTGGGGTGGTGTATCTAAAATAAATAAATAAATAAAATAAATAAATAAATAAGATAACTCAACAATCTGATGTGATAGAGGAATTCTAAGACACATTTGGATTCAACGAAAAAAATTAAGTGAGGAACGGCCTCTAATATCTTTTTTATACTCGAAACCCCATACTTTGTGACCCTGTGTTAATTTTAAATGTTGGGTTCCTGATTTGACAATGACAAAGCCGAACTACTCGTATATTGTAAAATCGTAAGCAATGTAGTAGGTATTGCCTTCAGATTTTTTTAACATACCATATACAAATTTCATCACACTACTAATAGCTATTCACAGCAGTATCCGCTAATAGCTCAATAGGAGCTATACATCAGATTTGTATCTGGTCGTACTTACATAACGAACGATTGACACGAAGAAAACAACAATCCACAACGAGAAAGAAATATGTATCGAATCGATTCGTCTTTGTCCCGCCTTCGTGTGTCATATCATTCCGATGACACAACTATATCCATTTTAAATGGATGACAATGATTTCTGCGAATTTGTTGAACCCTAAGTTGAATCGCGAAGGTGGGTGGATTTTTTCTTAAAACGGCGTCTGACCTTTCAGCAGAAAACTGTGTACGACGTACGTTGGTGGATAAATCGCTGTTTAATAGTAAATAACTATGTGCAAAAAGTTTTACTGACTATTGTGAGTAGTAATGTGGTTCACGTTTAAAAATACCCACACTAACAACGACTGGGACGTTTTTCATTTACTTATTTATTTGGAAATCGATTACACTTTGAAAAAAATTGGTAAGTACGAGACCGAGTCTAACAAAAAAACATATCATTGAGCTACAATGTTAACCATATTTTTTCTTCCTTTCCACTGTGTTCTAAACAATATTTGTGAAATGTTCGCTTTTTGTTACAGCAACCTTTGTGGGCTTTTGTACGAGAGAGTTGATTTTGCCTTTCATTACACAGTTATATGTTTTAATAGGGTTTTTAAGCAGCTACATATTTAGAAGTCATTTTCAGAATGTATCTGTTAGTTCAAAAAAGTTCTGTCATAAAATTTCTGAAACAAGATTTAGTACAATGTTATTATAAAAGTGATCGAAATTACACTGTTGGTTTACGAAGTTTATGAAGAAAGAAATATATATATTAGTGATGCCTTAGTTACAGAAGTACTTCAGGAAAATCAAAACATATCCAATACTAATCCGCAGTACTAATCAGCGATCAGTAATATTAATGCAATATCAAAAAGTTCAGTTTGGAAAATTTTATGCAAAATTAGACAACTGGTCCTGGTATCCAGCTTGATATTTGAAACATATCTGAATTAATCGCCAAGAACTCAATCAATCGTAAATACCGTTTTTTGAAGTTTCAAATTTTCAAACAAAATAAAACACTTTAGGACGATTTCAAAAAATTCATCTTGAATATCATACTGAATTAGACGTTTTCTTCTACCTTAAAACTGAGTGTGTAAATACAATTTGATTTTCTTGTTTAATCCCTACACATATCTACATGATGATAAGTATGTTTAAAAATTTAACGTCATCTTTAGACTCTGAAATGCCGGAACATACTTAAAAATCGTTTACGATTCCTACAACTTACTATTGACTTATTTATTTCAAGTCTTATTTTTAACTGTAATTTTAATGAGGCAGAATTCGATCGGCGACGAACAAATATTCTGCACATTATGTAGATATTTGTCAACTGATAACCCTCTTTAGCTTTTTATCATACGCTATATTTAAAAGAGACGATTTTAAAAGGAGAATTTATGACGTATGACTAATAAAAACTGGTTATTTTGATATGTAACATTAAGATGTGCTAATGATTTTTAATTTTTATACAATGCCGCTATTATAATCAAGGAGATACCTGAACACATCCCAAAATAAACACGATGAAAAAGTCCACAGAAGTTTTTAATATGCTTGTCTGAAACTTCAGTCTTTTGCGTTGCTGTTATTAGCTTTATGATGAATGTTTAAATATTTACTGGGCGTTTCTGTCATTGATTAAACAATAAGAGCAATTTAAATATTAAATTAAATCGTATGTTTTATGTTATTAGGTCATACCATTTGACAGCTGGCAGTTCAACCTTCATTTACGAAAAAAAAAAGTAATCGATTTGGTCGCGTCGTTTGGTTTTTACATCAAGTTGAAAATGGAATTATTTGGTGATTATATACACAAGTTTGGTGACTCTCCAAAAGTTGCTGCAGCTTGGTTGGGAACTTTTGCCTGATCCTCCTTACTCACTGGACCTTGCCCCATCTTTGTTTCGTTCCTTGCAGAACGACTTGAATGGAATACCGTTAGATTCTGATGAGGCCAAAGAGCCAGAGAGTCCCGGTTCTTCGCTGGAAAAGAGCGGTCCTTCTACGAGCGCGGAATTAGGCAGCTCCCAGAAAGATGGCAAAAAAACCATCGATCAAGATGGGCAATACATCATTGATTGAACTTTGTTCTATTATTAATAAATGAGCCTTAAAAATCACCCAAAAAATGCGTTATGACTTTTCCGACAACCAAATAGAATCGAAATAAATTCAGTGCATATCTGAAAATACAAAAATTTGTTAAACGTCCTACAGTTTTTCAGTTATTTAGGAAATTATCATTTGTTTCATATTATTAAGGCAAACACACTATTTGCCAACTGCATAAGGTTGTACATTAAGAAATTATAAATGTCTGTTGAATCTCCCTCAAACATATCAAATTCCACTTCTAAAATACAATTTGCTGTAAATAAAAATATTGTTTGATTATTATGAAATAAAACATGAAAAATCAAGAAGATTAATTACATTTCCTCTAGTTCCTTAAATTTTCCACCGAGAAATTGGGGACACCTTAAAACTCGTTCGAACTACTGTCCTAGTTTTCGATTATCAGAGAAACTGACCCACCCTGTAGAATTTACAGAAAATTACTAACAGACTACGACAACATTACTTACATTAGATAACCCCTTATCACCTTCTTAACGCGTCTGGGCTTCATCAACATTTTTAGACTAGTGTTTCTATTACCTTAGCATTATCACCTTGCCGGAATAATCAGACCTAATAATTGGTTTTAAGTGCATTGGACTATTATGGGTTTTTAGGTATTTGTCACAAACCGTCACACCATGTGCCAAATGATTAAAAAAATCCTTTACTTATGTGATTGATTACTCACATTTTCAATGGGTATCAAAACAATCATACCAAAACCAATTTCACGTAACACACAGTACGGAAAACCTGAAGAAAATACACTTGAGAGCAAAAAAATCCCACCTGAAAAAATGACAATTTTTTATCTTCAAAACTTCTGCAATAGTTAATCGGTTTTAATGATATTTTTTACGTTGTGTAGCATTATTCTTGCAGAATACCTCAGAAATTATAGCAGTACAGTTTGTTTGGTACTCTTGAATATAATGGATGAGTGTTTTTTTTCAGAAAAAAGTCAGAATACCCTACGATTTGTCACAATTATGTTACCTCTAATAACCGGAGTTAAGGAGGCAATCCGCAACATTTCGTTTTTTGGTTCATTTTATTATCTTTATTACTTTAAAATATGTATAATATTAGTTAAAGATGGTAAATTTTCAAAATTAACTGACAGGTTATGAACATCTCTGCAATCATTGTCACGCAAGTCACAACACGTACGTGAGAGTTAGTGGACCGTAAAGCGAAGACTATAGAAAGGGAATCTTTACCCTCACAAACCTACAACGGTTCCAAAACCAACGCGAACCCATCGTCATACACATTTTCACTTTATACATCATCTCAACTGAAGTATAGTACAATGGGGATGTGTTTTGTTTTCTTAATAAAACCAGAACATCGTTTGCCCGTACGAATCGAATTATTACCCTCTCTGTTGTGTACATATATATACAGGGTTTGTACAAGTAAGTAATGTCAGGGAATGTTTTTTTCCGAGACTGTACGCGCCAGCCCGCGCTTTATGTGCTGGGATTGTGGTGGGAGGATCTGACAACAAGATCCAACAAGCGTCAGTTGGCTACCGGTCGTTGTAGCGGTCGCATCACTCGTTCTTTGAGAGTCGTTACAGTGACCCGGTGCAAGAAAAAATGCAACGTTCGCTTGAGCAACGGATGGCGATCAAGTTTTGTGTGAAACTGGAGAAGAGTGCTGCGGAAACCATTCCAATGTTGAAGAAGACTTTCGGCGTCGATTGTCTTTCGGACAGTCAAATTTTCTGGTGGCACAAGGCCTTCGCAGAAGGTCGGGAAGATGTCAACGACGAGAACCGCGCAGGACCGCCATCAACCTCCAGTTCCGACGACAATGTGAAACGTGTGCGTGACTTGTTGAACACTGACCGTCGTCTAAGTGTCCGTTTAATTTCCGAAATATTTAGACATTACGAAAACCATTGTTCACGAAATTGTGTCGGAGTCTTTAGGAATGAGGAAGGTGTGCGCGAAGCTCGTGCCAAAAGTGCTAACGGACGATCAAAAAAGCGAGGCGCGTCGAAACCTGCCAAGATATTTTGGACACCTGCGAAGACAACCCCGCTTTCCTTGATGACGTCATTACCGGGGACGAAAGTTGGGTCTTTAAATACGATCCGGAGACGAAGAGGCAAAGTGCGGAATGGCACACGTCGAACTCCCTCGCCCCAAGAAGGCCAGGATGTCCAGGTCAAAGATCAAGGCAATGCTGATTGTCTTTTTTGATTGCCGGGGATTGGTCCATCATGAGTTCGTTCCGCAGGGGACAACCGTAACCGGAAAGTTTTACGTCGAGGTGCTGAAGCGGCTGAAACGCAGGGTGAATCGCGTCCGCCCAGACATCTCAAAATCCTGGAAGCTTCACCACGACAATGCGCCTTCGCACACCTGCTTCCTCGTGGCCGATTACCTCGTCAAGGTAGGCATCACCGTTGTTCCCCAGCCTCCTTACAGCCCCGATGTGGCCCGCCCAGACTTTTTTCTGTTTCCGCGCCTCAAAACCCCAATGAAAGGACAGCATTTTGGGTCGGTGAAAAACATTCAGAAGGCTTGCACCGACGCTTTAAAGGCGATTCCGGAAAACGACTACCGTGCGGCTTTTGATGCGTGGAAGACCCGCTGAAACCGATGTGTGGACGCAGGAGGAATGTATTTTGAAAGTTTCTAAAGATTTGTACACATAGAACCAATAAAAACCGTTTTTCAAAGCTCACTGGCATTACTTTCCGGACAAACCCTGTATACGAGCAAACGAAAATAATGTACGAGAAATGACAACAAACAATTTGGGTAAAAATAATTATTATTAGGGTTGGTCAAACATTCAACCCCCTTTCTGTTTTATACATAAATACGACATACGACAAGCAAACGATCTACATACATCGACAATGTAAATCATTAGTAGTAGTTATTCTATTTCCAAGTGTAGATATTCTTTTTTAATCCATACATTTTTTTCTAATCAGTAATATCTTCTCAATTAACTTTAATTAACCAATAAAACATCATTAACTAATTAAAAATGATCAGTTTATAGTTTATAGGTATTTAGACGGTCATTTTCTAAACATTTGTATCTGCAGAGCGTAGGTACCCAACATATGTTTTAATATTTATGTATATTCCCCATCATGAAGTGTATATAAATGTCAATATAAACCTATTAATTAAATTTAAAGGTAGGAATTACAGCTTCCCATGACTTTTAATGTAGTGGACATAATACCCAAGATGCCTATTTCTGAGAAGTTGAACTTTCGTAGATATGCATATAACTGTGTATGCAAGAGATAATCTTCTAACTGCTATATTTGTACCAACGAAAAACATTTTTTTCGTTTGGTGTAAGAAAAATTTAAAAGAAATAATTAAATAATAATAATATCATATCCGTTTTTAATTAGCAATGGCATTTAATCTAATTTTAATTTAACATTTAATAGATTGTCTTATTTATTATTATTATTTGTATGTTATAATAACTGTTTATTATTTTTACGGAATAACTAAATATATAAATTGTTAGTCATTAGGTTGGTAATTGTTTCATAAGAGTGAGAACTCTGTTTCGTTTTCTATTTTAAAATTTGTAAATAGTAAATACTCATAGGTAAAATAACATTGTTATAATATTGCAGTAATTTAATAATGTATAGTAAATGATATATCAAAAATCAAATTTATAGAGTAAATAAGGAAATATTACTTTTCTTCGGCAATAAATTATTTTAATTGACCGTTATTTACTAATTGTGAGTTCTACGTCTATATTATTTCTAGTTAACACAGTTATTAGGTTAGGTACAATTTTTATTTCATTTAAGCAACATTTTTTATTCCTAATTTCTTCATGCACAATGCAGTTTCTAAAATTTGAAATGTGTGTCGAAACGTTATAGTGTCTGCTATTAAAATTACAATATACTTTACTGTAGATTGTAATAATATTTTATTATGTATGTTATTTTGGTAATATATCGGTACATTGGAAACAATTTTCTCACTAACCTTAACACTATAGTCTTATATGCGCGTTTCTGGTTGATAAAATATTTATATATTTAATATTTTAAAACCTCGATTGAGATGTTTCTTTAAGTGACTAGTTTTACAAAAATCGGTATTACTGAACTTGTTTAATAGATAAAAACAAATTTAGTAGCTCTTAAAAAGCATGTTTCACTATAACAGGGGAACGAAGACAGCAATTTTCGTTTTTACTTTTGACAAAAAAAGAGTAACTATCCACTACTTACTACAAATTACATGATATTCCCGAGTGAAAAAATATTATTTAATATATCCGTCGCACAGTGGTCAATTTTGCGATTCTAGGAGGACAAAATTCCAAAAACTCATGTTCTCAGAATTAAATTGTTTCCTTAATAATGTATAATAGGCCCATTAAGGTATTTAATGCTGTAAAATTTAGTATTATATTATACATTTTTATGACCCTTAACGAGGGTTGAAATATGTATAAAACCTTGAGAATATTTTAGTAGTCTATTTGACCCTAAAGTGTGCAGTTGAATCTCCGTTGTTTTTGTGTGAAGTGAAATTGTTCTAGATAAAAAATTTAGTGGAAGGTATGTCCTTTATTTTGGTATAAAACAACTTGTGTTTATTTTTTTGTTTAAATCAGAAAATTTTCGGTTATAGTTGGTTCTGTAAAAATTTTACATTTTCTGCAAAAAATTGTCTGCGTCTAAGTGCGTCTAATTATTTTATCCTTAATTTTAGAAACGTATGTTATACCTCGCAGAAGCCTGTTAGATATGGGTTAGCGAACCAGAAAATGGCAAACGATATATGAAGATGTATTCGTATATTTTTAATTACTTAAATCTTGCAACCCCTGATGCTAACTTAGAAGATGTTCTTATGAAAATAAATTCGTCATTTAGCCATAAATTGTCTCAAAGATGGGCAGAATGTTATAGAAATAAGGAGAAGTTTTTGAATAAACACAAAACATGGTTGGAAGACCTGGTTGGTTTTACCTGAATTACAACCATATATACCTACCGGATGTTCAGAGCCAACCTGCAGCTTCCAGTTCAAGTGGCCCAGGGAGACCAAAAAAATTATTTGAACAATCAATTGCAAAGACCAATAGACGCAAAATACAGCCATTGCTAGAGACAAGCACTAGTAAAGAATTGATTTATGCGACTCAAGCAAGTTACAGTCCGAGGGTAACCGTGATACAGCAACATTGCTAAAAGAAATGGTATCTACTTCTCCGAAACGTGCTACACGTATCAAGAAGTCTTTTCACTCCCCTGATACTACAGGGCGAAAGCTAAATAATGAAGAAGCACTTATTTAGACGGGAAAATGACCAAAAGATCGTATATTGCTGTGCAACAACGCCTAAGAAGTATTGGCTCCAAGGTATGTCCATCATATCCTTTCCTGATTGAAGGCAAGGCAAAGTGCTATCCGGAAAATGTCGTAGTTACAGAAACAGCTGCTGAAGTGGATTTACAATCTTTAATAGAACATACTACGAGACGGATTTGTCAAGTGCAACGGGTCGTGTTAGAGCAGAATAAAGCTGAACTAAACGATGTTGAAATAATTTTTAAATGGGGTTCCGATAGGGGGTTCTGATAGTGATTAGATAACTTTATTTAATATTCCAATTATTTTTATTAAACATTTGTAGCTATAGAGCTATTTGTCTCATTTTATGGAACTTTGTACTTTTTATTATGTATTTATTTATGTGCTATGTATGACACAGTAATTACCTTAAACTTTCAAAATAAATGATATTTTATCAAAATAAACACCTTTTTTTTGTTTAAATAATTTTGTCCTTCTAGAATCGCAAAATTGACCACTGTACGTCACAAAATATTTCAACATCCTGTGGAAAAAGGTAATACATTTATTATATCGTTGTAATTAAAAGAAGCGCAATTCAAACAAATATCAGGGTGTTCCATAAAAAAATGCCAATGAAAGGTTAATTAAACAGCGGACACATTTTTGTTTCAATGTTATTTTTTTTAGCTGATTAATTTGCACAGAAAAAAATAAAATAAGTTACCTCCGGATACATTTTTTCGTCACTCTAAAAATAACGGAAAAGAGGATAGTGATAATTTTCATGTATAGAGGCTTCATAATGTTTGTTCAATACGGACACAGGTATTTTTTATGATTATTATTTAAATGATATATTTAAAATGATGATAAACGCAAAATACTGAACTGAGAAGAGAAACTATAAGAGTTTTAGTACGACATATTTGGAACTTTTAGAATGGTCTTATATCCAGACGATCAGAAGTTACCAGAAACAACTTAAAAAAAAAACATTTTTTTAAGATTTGAATTTTTTATAAATAGATATAATATTAGTCAATTTCGTTCTATTTTAAATTACACCGATTTCAGGTTTGTTTAGTTTCTGACAAGAATCAATGATTGACTAATAAAAACAGAAAAACACAAATTTTGTGAAACATTTTTGTCGGCGACTGTATTTACGAATCTCCAAGAAACGGTTAGGATATACTCCAACTGTATTAGCCGTGGAGTGTTAACATTTTATTACTAAAAAAATTATGCATAGGCACGTCTCTTCTAATGGCTCACGACTTCCATGGCGGAATTCCCGGCCCGAAGTGTTCCTGGTAACCGTCGAATATCTACTGCGGATCCTTTTGCCGGCTGGTAGACAGGCTACGTGCTCTCGACCTGTGTATTCACTCACGCGAAATATAGCACCTCAAGTTCACTGGAACGACAGCGAAATTAGACAACAGTAAGCAGATATCTAGGTACTATTGAGTAAGTCATCCGGTCAGGAGTTCTGTTTGCAACGTTTTTCTAGCAGGTTACCAGTAAATAACTTTTATGCTTTTAAATGTATGGGGTGTGTGGGGCAAAATGGGATATTTGCAAGACTAATTTCGCTAAAAAATGAAAGCACTTTTCTACCAACTGTATAATACTTTGCTTCACTTTGATATTTTCAATTTTTCTTTTCGCCACCTTAGAATCAGTGTTCCAAATTGCAATCTTAATGGCATTAGAAAATTAGGTGTTCATATACTCATGTATTTTGCGAATACAATAATTTGCTTCAAAGTTTCATTTGAAGTTTTTTTACTATTCCAACCTTCCATCTGGGCCTTGTAATACCTCCTCAAATTTGGTGTGGATCCCAGGCTTTCTTACGAAAATATGACAATTCCAACTTCCACCAGCCGCCACTCGGTAAAATGTACGTATTTTTAGACATTCTTAAAAATCTAGATTTGACGAATTATCCAGCAAATTTTTGCTTGCAGCTGTTATCACACATGATAATATAATGAAATTAATGAAATATAAACATGATAGCTTGCTTTTGTTTTTTATTACATTCTAACTGAAAACTAATATTAGTTATATGGACTTTACGTGGAATGATGGGCAATCATGGGCAAATGAATTCATTGGGAAATTATTCACGAGACAAGGTATATTCGAAATTTCGCAGACAGAGAAATGTGAAGTTGGTCCTCGTAGTTTTTTTTAAATAACTAGTTTTTTACAAATGGGTAATCAAAATTAATTGATGGGAAATCGATGGGCTATCGTTATCGGTAAGTTAGTATAGTACTATAAAGATAAGATAGATAAGTGCCGAGCTTTCGCTTCGGAAAAAATGTGAAGCTCTCGCATTAATTTTTTTAATAATCTTTTCCACAAAAATTGGCGATCATGGGTAATTGGGTAATCATGGCCAATTCTTTTTTATCATTACCTATCAACTTTGTGAGGCCAACTTCTCGAAACTCAAGTGGCGGGAATCAGCTGGTACCAAAAAAAATTTCGAAGCCTTTTCTTTATGAATTTGTCCGTTTTGCTGACGAAACCGAATTTTGGCCGATGGTGTACGTGAGTGTCCCTCATTTGGTTTCTAAAAATACCCAATTAGCTTTGCATTTCGTATACGCCATTACCTTTAGGTGTCATTTGCGGACGTGCGTCGAATATTTACAATTATCGCTTTAACGTACCATCTTTTTTTATTTGCAAGCCGCATATATGTGCTGGTATGGCCGAGGAATTTTGAACAGATAAAAGGCCAAATATTATTCGGTATATACCGTATTCTAAAACGGTATTGGGAAAAGGATAAATACGTTTTTATCAGTCAATACACTTTTTATTTAATTGAATTGTTTACTTACAACAGATTTCTTAACTAAACTTGAGTTTGAAGGAGTCGATTATATGTTACAGATAATATTGTAATTTTATAAAATTATAGCGATGTATTGATTTAAGAATTAAGAAATTCTATCATTCACTGTATACAAACATCGAGTTTAGTTCGCAATATGTAAATAGGTATATTTTAAATGTATAAGGAAAGACCAAGTCTAAGACCAGGTCTAAATTCTGTGCTAGTTATAGTAATAGTTATTTTAATACCTATTATTAAACATATGTCCATTTCATAACTATATGTTTAGAACTTACTTAAATATATCATATTTATGAATACATTATAGTTATACGATATCCTTTGATGTAATAAAATTATATACGATATTAATCACCACGATTTCTACTGATTTTGAGGATTATATTTTAAGGCGTTCAATTAGTAAAAATTGTTGAGTTTCATATCACAAAAATTTTGTTTTTAAAAGGTATCTCCTATTTATCAAATTTTTATCTAAAGATTATCACTAACTCCCTCTGAGTAATAAGTGTACTGTTGAAAATAAATATAGTTTCTTTTTTTTTTAATTTAATTAAAATGTTTCTTGTTTGTTAGCAAAAGTGTACAATTTGGTAACATAATTTTTTTATAGTTTATGTTATTTTAAAATACTGCGTTTAAAAAATGAGTGACATTAATTTTGAGCAATGGTGTGCTATCAGGTTTTTCTTAAGACTTGGACACAGCTCATCTGGTGTGTTTTTCGGTGGTTCATCTGGACTACGAGTCGATTGACGATGAACCACGCAACGCAACGCCTTCATCTTTAAGAACCGATGAAATTTTCGATAGGATCCGGGATATTGTGCATTCAAATCGTCGGTTGATGACGAGAATGGTCGGGGAAGAGTTAAATTTGCATCACACCCCTGTTCATCAGATTTTGGCTAATGAATTGGGGATGAGAAAAATCTGCGCAAAAATGGTTCCAAAACACCTTTCGCAGGAACAAAAGGACATCAGGAGATCAGGTATCTTGACTTTTTGGAATCGATTGAAAATTATCCCCATTTTATGGAACGTGTCATTACTGGTGATGAGACTTGGGTGTTTGAGTACGACCCGGAAGCCAAGCGCCAAAACATGAACTGGCACACGTCAAGCTCTCCAAGACCCAAAAAGAATGAGCAAGTCGAAGATCAAATTAATGCTGGTTTGCTTTTTTGATAGCCAGGGAATTGTCCACAAAGAGTTTGTGCCTCCAGGCCAAACAGTAAATCAACACTTTTACAGAGAGGTTCTTGAAAAACTTCGAAAAAGGGACATGCGTGTGAGACCAAACATCAAGAACAACTGGATGTTGCATCACGACAATGAGCCTTGTCACACAGCCATTTCAATAAACGAGTTTTTAGCCAGTAAAAACATTACCGGGGCTCCTCAGCCTCCCTTATTCGCCTGAATTGAGTCATTGTGATTTTTTTCTCTTCCCGAGATTGAAAAATTACCTCCAGGGACGTCCTTCTGTGACCATAGAAAACATTCAAACGGCTGTAACCGACCAGCTGAAGGTTATTCCAGTATATTCAGTTCCAGTATATTCAGCAGTTCCAGTACTGCTATGATAAATGGAAGAACCGTCTCCAACGCTGTGTGTCTTCCCAAGGAAGTTATTTTGAAGGAGACAATACTTAATTGTAATTCTATTCGAATAAAAAAAAATAAAAAAAAAAAACTCATTAGATACTTAATTTACACACCTCGTATATCAAATTTCATGAAAATGTTTTTAGTACTTCTGAAGATATCTTTGTCACCCTGAAGCTCCCAAAAAAAGTGTCTTGGAGAAACGCAGTCACCCTTTTTCCTTTTTTTTTTTAATTACAAATAATACTATATACAAATAATGTATTTGAAAATATGAAGAATAATGGAAAAGAATTAAAGAAATTATAGTTTCGGTAAAAACAATCACAACAAAATGTTTTTCCCACCTTATGTTTATTCGCCTTAGTGGAATGATCGATCTATATCTCTAAATAAGCCTTGTGATCTCTTTTGAAGAAATTAAGAAGAATAGAAATAATAAAAAAGTCAACAATATCGAGAGCTCATTTTACATATTCCTGTAGGTACTATCCTCACATTACTCAATTACTGGACAATGAATAAATTTTATCTATATAGATACATATTTCAAAAACCTCTTCTAAATTTTCTAAACAATTAAAAACGTAAAGTTAAAGTCAATACAGATTATAACCAGAAATACGATTATTTCATTTTACTCCCAAAATACATATTAATTATGGACGTTTCAGATCGAATTGTACGATTAAATTACCTACATATTTTTCTATACCCAAAACTAATTTCGTTTACCGTCGTCTTAAACGAAGGTTAAAATCCTTACTGAGGTTTCGAATATATTTCTGTATACAACGTATCTACATCATAACAACATATAAAAAACGAAGATATAAATGACAAAAATATGTTTTTCGATATAATATTGAGTGCGTTGTGGAAGCTTATTTCGTTCTTTATCTTCTACACGTAGGCGTGTATGTATATGAAAGATTTCCCTTGTACATCAAAAATAATTATTGTGGTAAAGAAAGCGAAATAAAAAGTACAAAGACACTTTGTGGCATTTTGCTGTTTGAGTTAAGGCTTCAAATATCGGCCTTTTGTCATCCTGCTTCGTTTTTCGTTTTCTCATAATCACCGTCAGTTGTGAGGTTTTATCGTTGTGAGGTTATATTTTTACGTAAAATATATTCCATATTACATTTTTTTTTTTGGTTTGTCCTTAAAATACTTTTATGGAAATCTTTTACCAAAGCGTGGATTTCTTAAAACAGGGCCTCAAACGATGAGACATGATATTAAATTTACCAGTTCGCCTTACCTTGAATTTTACACAAATTTTCAAGGTACCACGAAAAAGTATAACAATAATTTAAAATGAATTTAATAGTAATAATTTTGTTGTCGTCTGTTCAATCATTTATTTTGGTTTATTCATATAATTACTTTTTCTTATGGAGTTCGGTTTAAATTATTTTAATTAAAGATCATGTAATGTTCTTGGAGGCTTGGGGCTCCTTCTTCTTTGGGCGATGATCGTTACTCACGCTATTGTAGCATCTAACATTTTTTAAGTATGTCAAAAAGCATATTGTGCTACAAAACATTTATCTGTTATATCATATTTTAAGTGAGTAGTATGTTCTATAAATCTAGTTAAATATGACATTTTTGTTTGCCCAATATATTTATGTTTACATCATGTCAATACTTTTAAAGATTTTTAATTTCCCATTTTAGATTGTTATAGTAAACAAAATTTGTATAAAAAAAAAAATTGTATTGGCTTTCCGACAATCGTGGAATTGTACAGAATTCTTTCAAATGTGTTTCCTTATCAATGTATCTATTAGTTCGATCGGGTAAACGTTATTCAGTGCTATATTGTTATTTTTTTCTCACAACTTTAATAGAGCTCAATATATTTCATACTCTAGTATGAGGTCTGTGAAGGTTTGCTCGATAAGTGTTTTTTTTACCTTTTTTTGCTTATTAAAAATAAACAACTTAATCTGCAGTTCATTTGTCCAAGGTTTGTTCGCAATTACCAATTATTTGTTACAGGTATATATTGCCCATTTGCTACTTTCGTCTGTCCACCCTCCATTCAGAAAATATAAAAGAGTTTTTGTTCCCGGTAATTGAAAGCTATTAAACTATTATGAACAAATACCTCGTTTTGGCATTTCCCGTCAGTTTGTTTTATTTGCCCGCCATAGTCAAACATTGGTCATTGGTTATCTATTGCTAATAATTAAATAATACATTTTTTAAACAATAGTGACCATTTTCCTATAACATTAGCAAACAGCAAAATAGTCGCTAGTTTTAAAAAAACAATAAAAAAAAACAAATGAGCAATATTATGCTAACCTTTAGATAATCGAATCATTAACAATTAACATTCTCAACAACTGAAAGTGAAGTGAACAAAAAAAGGTACTTGGAGGACCCAGAAACCAATCAGTGTAAGTCATATTGTAGTTTTGAAGAAAACGACTTATTATAAGTTGTAACTGTTTCTTTATTGTCACAACTTTCAGTTGATAAAATAGCAGCGACACTGATGATGAATACCTATATTAATTTTGTCATAACGTTCAGTGGACAGTTCCATAAGTCATATTTTTGTGTGTATTCAAGTGTTAAATCAAAGTTATTTTGATGAATATCTAAGTTTTAGTTTTATTTCTTCTGAAACACGTTTATTTTTGTATTACCTTTCAATAAAAGAAATTCTTAGAATCCCTACAAAAACTGGTATTGTTTTATGAAGTAAGACCTAATTTATGTCGTTTCTGTTGTTTATTGACTTACATACATTAACCTGAAACCTCCACACTTATTGGCTAAATAAGGGCCTTACTTGAGCAAACGATTGTCGCAGATAAATTAGGAAAATCAAATGTGGGTTTGCCAACTTCTTAGACCTTCTATTATGGAGCCACTGCAAGAATTTCAAATTGCACTCCTCTTACTCAACAGAGTCGAGTTGGAACCGTGGAACGGCAAAGTTAGGAATTCCACCCACCGACGGACGCCATACGAAAACCCGTTTACATTTGCCTTACGTCCATTTTAAGTAAATATACCGATGCAAATAACAATAACAAACAGAAGATATTCTTGTTGTTAAAATAAATGGTCCTAGGTCAGTTATGTACACTGTACAGGGTGTATAATGTAAACAACGTCATTTAGTTGAGAATAGTTTCGTATATTGTTTTTTTTTTGTATATGTAAATGTGGCTTGTTTGCTATTCAGTTTTCTTGAAAGGCGTACTGACGATGGGACTACCTGCAATGCGGCATAATTTTGTAAAATATATGAATACATATTGCAAACTTTAGAAGCATATAAGTCAAGTTGCATACTGCATAATTCAGAAGTTGCATTTTATTTATCTAGTAGTCGTCTAATTAAATGAATCCGTCAACAAAAATATGTACCCATATAAAAGTTCAAGGGAAATTATTCTTCAGAATATTCTTCTTTCTATACCATCTCAAAGTCGAGCAAAATATAGAATTTGAAGACCGCTGGACGAGACAAGTATGTCATTATGTCAAGACAGTTGAATATTATCTAGAAACACTTCTTAAACTTATTTTGTAATCAATACTAAACTGTAATAGACAAAAATATTTTTTTGTCTACAATATTTTTTTCTTGTAGGTGCATATTGATATTAATATACACTTACAATAAGAGAATAAACATTAGATAATTGAGTTTTTTTTTTTGGAACTTTAGCAATAATAGTTACAGATTGACTGATTTACACCGAAAAAGGCCTAATATTTGGGTTGTTAAAAAAGTATATTGAAATGAAACTAAAGCAAAACTTCCATTCATACTAAAACAATTAGGTGATATGGAAACAAGATTTAAACACAATTTTTCTTGTCACATAGAAGGGCAATATTAAGCCGAAAATTAAGTTAGGTGATTCCAGATAACTGGCTTGGTATAATTTCATGACTTGACTCGTCTAGCAGCTATCAAATTAGATAACTTTCTCAACTTGGGAATCGTATAGAAAAGAACACCTTTAAAACAAAAAAAAGTTTGATCGATTATCTTTAAAAATGAGAATTATACGAATTTGTACGTAAATAATAATCAATATCCTGCCTGTTGCTAAAACGTATTAGTTTTTGTTTTGAATCAGTGTAGTCCTCCGTTGAAAGTTGATTTTATTTTCCTTTTTTTGCAAAATAAATAATACTTGAAACTTGAATTTTACATTTTTTACAGGTTTTGCCAATTTAGACTTTCTTGAGTCGCCTTGAAAGATATTGTTTTAATAAATGTAATAACCATTTTTAAATCATGTTTTCGTCGTAGAGGTCACTCATATGTGGGTGATAACTGTTATTGATTTATCAAAAATATTTACCCGTACTTATTTTTATTGTGACTACTTTCGGAACTATTACAGTTCCATCTTCAGGTAAGAAGTATTGAACTATAAAAAATTTTGATGAAATTGAAGAAGTATAAAAATACTCGTTACCTGAAGATAGAACTATAATAGTTCCGAAACTAATCGCAATCAAAATAAGTTACGGATAAAAAAATTGTTTTGATTAATCAATATTAAAAATAATGAATTTTAGGTATAATGTACGTACATATGTATATAAAATAACTAATCGATCTAAATCTATCAAACCATTTTTCATGGATTCTCCACAGTTTTGACAGTTCTACTTAAAAACTATGATTAACGAAAATTATGTATTAAGAACGATTATTTTTACAACACTTCTTTTATTCATTACAATATTTCTTTTATGTCCGTGTACTCGTTGAGCTCTTCGTACAAACTAAGTGTACACAGTAAAATTTAGAGAGTCATCTATGTATACCGAACACATCAAAGCCTTCTCTGCCATTCTCTGGCGTTTTGAAATCCGTTTTTTCCAATGTCTAAATCGAAGCGCAATGGCACTAAAAAATGCAATAAGCATAAAACTCGTGCTTCCTAAAAATCTTATGCTTCCCTAAAGTACACTCGGTAAAACCAAGTTCCTTCACTTTGGAACCCACATTTCTAAAAATACCCCCGGAATTTTGCGAGTCTGTGAATTTTCCCGGCAGTTTTATGTTGCCGATCTATTTCGGGCTCCCTTTTCAGAATTAAGTAATGCGCAGTTCATCACCGAACGAAATATATATCACCGACCAAAACAAAATATTCTAATTGAGCAGTAAATTACTGCAAACGCGTCCGAGTAGCTTGTATATCATGTGCGACATCTTTTCAGTAATATATACGGAACTTAACGGCTAAACAGTTTAATTTATAATGCGGTCCACTCTCGGTCGGCAAGTAGGATTCAACCCACAGACTATGTAAGTTTCAACTAAATAGTTAAAATAATACGCACGGTGTCAACGACACAATTTTTTTATAGTACGGTAAATAAGCCGGAAAATACTGTAAAATCTGGAAAAGTTGATAAGCAGCTCCGATTTCAAAAATTTTTGTTTGTACGTGTTCTTTTTTAGACCCTCAGGAACATTTATCACCACTTTTCGGGGTCGCGGGGGTTTTTGGGGTCACTGGTCAAGAATCTTAAGTTCAATTACAAAAATTTAAACGTCTAATGCAATGGAGCAATATAATTCCACCTTCAAGTTTTCGATAGCTGATTCGTTTGTAAGCTGTAGGATTTTACTTTTAAGTATGAGATTTTCGCCGTGAAAAAATCAATATTAATGTTTCAAAATTCCCTCTTCATCTGTTTACCTTCTTCTAGAGTTGGTACTTTGAAATTCCCTCTTCATCTGTTTACCTTCCTCTGCAGTCGGTAACGTAGTTCTTGCTACTACTCTATGAAAGGGGAGCTATATGCATACTTGCAACTACTTTTATACTTTTCCGCGGCATTATAGTATGCCTTTTTCCATTGCAATCTAGAGGGCCGGGGTTCAAATCCCGGCTCCGACCACTTTGGCACCTCTATGGTTTTTTTTTCATATGTGCCTATCACTGTAAAGTAGCTCCTCGTCAGTATGGTGTAATGCTTACCGTGCCATCTGAGAGTAAAGGAAACAGTGCCTGGTTCTGCGGTGTAATGCGTACCGTGCCGTCGGAACAGTAAGAATCAACGGTGCCTCGAAATATTAGTTCCCGAGTATACAGATTTATATGGCAAAAAAGTCACAACAAGTGATTCAAGGCCAATAAAACAAAAGAAAAGAAAAAAGTACGCCTTTTTCATCGATGGCATGGTCTTAGGGAGAAATTACACGTAGTGGAATAGAGCCAACGAATGAAGAAGAATAGAATTTTTTCATAGCAAGGCAGTGTAGTGGTGATGAATGTTCCTGAATATGTCTAAAGAATACGTACACATAAAATTTTTTGAAATCGGAGCTGCTTATAAACATTTCCACATTTTCCGGCGTATTAAGTGGACTATTAATGGGATGATACAGTCCACTGCTGAACGGAAACTACAGGAATTGCGGGGTACTAGGAACCTGCGGGGTACTGGAACTAGCCTGATTATTTTACAAAAAAAAAAAAACAAACAAAAACAAAAAGACGGTGAAGAAGAGATGCGTATTGGATATTTTTTTATTGGATATATCTTTACTTCATAGTCAAGTTGCTATAAGTGCTTCTTACTGCAGACTTGCGTCCAAATGTCCGTATTTTCCACTTATTATACCAGGTTTTAGCAAAATACTTACGAAGTGTGTAAATTAAGTAATGAGAATGATTTTTTTTTTAATTTTTTTTTTTTTTTTCGAATAGAATTACAATTCAGTGTTGTCTCCTTCAAAATAACTTCCTTGGGAAACCACACAGCGCTGGAGATGGTTCTTCTATTCCTCATAGCAGTGTTGGAACTCATATACTGGAATAGCCTTCAGCTGGTCGGTTACAGCCGTTTGAATATTTTCTATGGTCCCAAAATGACGTCCCATGAGGGATTTTTCAAACTCGGCATGAGAAAGTCAGGCGAATAAGGAGGCGGAGGACCCACAGGAATGTTTTTATTGGCTTAAAAACTCGTTTACTGAAATGACGCAGATTTTTCTCATCCCCAATTTGTTATTCACAATCTGATCCAACAGGTGTTATTCAAATTTAACTCTTCCTCGACCATTCTTGTCGTCAACCGACGGTCTGAACGCACAAGATCTCGTATTCTCTCGACATTTTCGTCAGTTCTTGAAGATGAAAGCCTTCCGCTACGTGATTCAGCTTCAATCGACTCTCTTCCTTCTGAGAATGCCTTAAATCGCTGAAAACCCTGGGCTTTTTGAAAAAACACTGTGTCATTAGGCGTGTTGAAGTTTTGCAAAAGTATCCGTTGCGCTGTATCCAAGTCTGAAGTAAAACCTGATAGCACACCGTTGCTCAAAACTAATGTCACTCATTTTTAAAACGCACTAGAAAAAATCGGTTGTCACAAAGAACAAACAAAAGACTCTAACAAGTCCAAACTTGTACCGAAGGTGCATTACATGTTAACCTACCGCCCTTCCAAGTACTGTCTCCGCAGTGTTACTAGATCGGGCGCTACGTTGCCAGTCTCATTACTTAATTTACATACCTCGTACACCTGAAGATTTATACACATATACATTTATTATTTCCTAGTAGGTATATGGCACTAGCTATAATATCAAATATACATATTCGTTTTAGTCAAATGTTCTAAAATTATGAACTTGATGAATCGTAACTCCTAATTCATTTTATTTTGCTCTCTATTACTTATATTCATTTTGTATTCAGGTATCACAAAATGTTTAAAATGAGGATCTTGAAACCATAGAATTGTATTCAGAACTACCTAAGTAATTTTCTAGAAGTAGTGTCATTCAAAGAAAAACCACAACTGATTTTGCGTAAGTCGTTAGTATTCTTTATAAGTAACACATGTATCTATTAAAGTCTAAGACTCTGATGTTATGTGACAACTTCATCCTTATTTTCTTCATATTTGATAAAATGTAAACAGCACTCCACCTGTGAAATTCCCGATTAAGTATGTATATAAATCAGGGGAATGTAGATGAATTGTGAGGTATAAATTTTATCATTCCCTTTTCAGATAAAAGCGCATTTAATTATTTTGCCTGGTGATTTGCAAGAATTAGATCTCTTTGTGAATTAGTTGCCCTAGACTCTTTTTTCTACCTGCAACTGTTACCAGACTACTATCAAGTACACGACGTGCATAATAATATACCTGGGCAGTGGGTGACTTTGAGAAAATGGAAAGAATATGACTCAATGACCCCTTAAAATGTGTTGAGTCGAGAAAATGTACCATATGTAGTACTGATCTCAAATGTTTGCAGATTCCTACAAAAGTATCTAATATATGTGTTTGAGGAAAATAAATATAATAGCAGTAAGTGAAGCGTCGTAGATTACAAATGAAATACAATAATATATGTACTTGTCTAGAAATTTTCTAAATATTTTTTTTTAGAAAGTTGCTTCTGCACTTTCATTACATAAAGCAGTTTGTGGACATATAAACTGCGTCCGTTGAAGTTAACCCAAAGTAAAATAGTGAATACTGTATTAAATAATGTAGTGTATGAAAAATGATGTAAATAATCAAAATGTTGAGGCGAATTCAGAACTCAAATACAATATCGCCAGTACACCCACATAATTAATAAATTGCCTACGATTTTCTATCATCAGTGTTTTTATAATTTGAACGTTATTGACGATGTCTCGATAATTTTAAAGCATTTTTAAAGGTCGGGGGCTGAACGGAAGTTATGGTACTACGTACACAAGTGGATATTAAATTCTGTATTTGTATATCAAAATTAGGTAACGTTACCCACGTACAACCCAGGTCCTGTCTTAATGCAAATCTACTGAAAAATGTTGTCAGATCCGCTCTGTCTAATTCTGACGAATCTAACGAATAATACGCTTTTAAAAAACCGTGATCTTTATTAAAACATATTAATGTACGATCAATTAATTTATGCCAATTTCATTTTAAGATTGTATTGTGTATAATAAAGTTCACTGTTACCATTTTTCAACTTAACTAAAGCGGTGAAACAATTTTTCACAATTTTAAACTAGCTATTAGGAATATTAGTGTGACATGGCAACAGCAAAACAGCATGTATCTGAAGTTCCGATCGATCAAGTCTGATCGAAAATGAAAAATAAAAATCCGTTTAGACGGGTCTAATTTTTGTCCACAACAGTTTCTTTTAGTGTCCTCAACAACGCCCAAGTGCTTTTATCAACCCCTAGGTTCCGGAAGACCCTCTTTACCTACAATCCCCAAACAAAAAAATTCGTTAAAAAATTAAAGTCCGTTTATACGGGTCTAATTTTTGGCCACAAAGTTTCTTTAGCGTCCTCAACACGCCCAAGTCGTTTATAAACCTTAGGTTCCGGAAGACCCTCTTTACCTACAACCCCAAAAAAAATTCTAAAAAAAAGGCTGGGCTCTTTTATTCTGTTTCCCCTCTCTTTCCTCACCCCCTAAATTGTGGTATTTTTGGCATTTTTGTTCCTCGTTTTCTTCGCCTCTTCTCACCTTAAAAAAAGCCTTTATACGGGTTAATTTTCAACTTCTTTTGTTCCCCAAGTACCCCCTTTCCTACCCCAAAAAATTCATTAAAAAATTAGAGTCCGTTTATACGGGTCTAATTTTTAGCCACAACAGTTTCTTTTAGTGTCCTCAACAACGCCCAAGTGCGTTTATAAACCCTTAGGTTCCGGAAGACCCTCTTTACCTACAACCCCCAAACAAAAAAATTCGTTAAAAAAGAGGTCGTTGTTGTTGAGGACACTAAAAGGAACTGATTGGTGGATAAAAAACCTACCTAACTAAACTAATTTTATTTTTTGGGGTTGTAGGTAAAGAGGGTCCGGAACCTAGGGGTTGATAAACGCACTTGGGCGTTGTTGAGGACGCTAAAGGAAACTGTTGTGGCAAAATTAGGCCCGTCTAAACGGATTTAAATTTTTCATTTTCGATCAGACTTGATCGATCGGAACTTCAGATACATAAAACAGCGGGAATAAGGCTTGTGACCACGTTAAGTTTAGTAACACGCAGAGAATTCTTCGACTAGGTTGTACTGGCATATTTGTCTTCTTAGTTTACGTACGTACGTAAAAAGAAAAACCAGAACAATCTGTTAATTCAAATTTCAACCGTGACAATAACAGACCTCCCACCACCTCGCTCGAGATTCATTAGCCCTCACTATTATATTTGGGTCACGTCTATATATGAGAGAAATTCACGAATGAATTCCCCTTCATTCTGTAATATATGTGGTATTGTAAACATATATGCCATTTGAGTTAGGGACTAATTAAGACGTGATGGGGTTAAAATATACAGATTCAGCGACCTCAAAACCATATAGGTACGGTGGTGTAATATAACGAACAGTAACTTTTTTTCTGTGTACTTGTGTAACCAACTACTGCATTGGGGAGATTATAAATTGCTACAACTCCTTAAAGTTGCCTTCTTCGTCGAAAAAAAATCGTTATGGTTTTAAAACTTTTAAAAATTAGTTTTTTATAATTTCGCAACTCAATATGTTAATAACGTTTATACAAGACATACGTATGTGTCTTTGGATATGTATTTATAACTCTGATCTCAGAATTTTTTTAGATGTATTTCTTACAGTTAATCACAACGAATATGTTAAAACGTTGACGTGGTGGATTCACTTTTGGCGACTTGATCCAAACGGCTTTCAGATCATTTTGTGGTCTAAACAAGAGGTCTTTGGGTACAAGCTAATCTTGTTTATTGCCTGTTCCCGTTTATAAGTGTCTTGGCTTTTCCAATAACAAAGTAAAAAATATTCCTCGAAAGTTCCCACTAAACTAGAAAATAAAATTTACGATGTCTGCGATAAATTTTACGCTACGTCGCCGTCGAATTCGCGTACTGTTCTCTCTTTTCACACCGTATGCATACAAGTATCGAATAAATTTCGCGGCGACGTTACCACACATTTGCATAGAGAATATACTAAAAATATCCGATTACAATTCAAAGTCGATTTGTATTGGTAATTAATCAAATATTATATTTTTCAAGGACGAACTCATAAAAGGTGGCCATTTCTTTTAGTTCTACATCGTTGACTACTTCCTTTTAAAATATTTTCGCGGCGGGCTCAACGCCCTACCCCAAGGTCGGTTCGTACACGCACCGCGTCGTATTTTCGGATCGCCCAGTATAAAGGCGATTGTGTTACTCGGCTAGCTATTCAATTTTTTTCCAGCGCACTCTCTGCCGCGAAAAAAATTAATATATCGGAGCGTTATTGATTCGCGACAATATTCAAATCAGAGGCAGTGTACACAGAGGGAATGTAGACCACATTTTTTATGGCGGCCGAGCGGTGGTCAATGACTGTGGATCGTTTTATCAACTGAAACTCGTGATAAATAAGTGTGCTTTGATACGGTTCTCGACGTCGTTATAGAGACGAGCGTAAATCATAATTATGAGATAATAAGCGGCAAATGTTAGCTGTGACGTATGCCAAGATGACAGAGTATCGAGATCTGGTGTGTCTCGAAGAAAACGCAAAAATGGACAGGATATCCACCGGCCGTTTGTCACGTAAAGCCGTCACTTAATGACTTTTAATGAGTAGATACGTATTCGTACCTACATAGATCCTGGCATGTTTCGTTAATATGAATCGACGTGTCCGACTGTCACAAAAAGTCTGCGTCTGGAAGAGAAGTAGAATATGTTACGACCTAAATGAACATGGTTCATTAGTTAAACTTGAACTAGTTTTTCTAAGTAGATTGTACAGGGTGGTATTAGTGCAGTTATATTAGTGCAGTTATATTAGTGTGGTTATATAAATGATACCCCTGAATCAGGAACTCAAAATACGAGGTGTGTAAATTAAGTAATGAGACTGGCAACGTAGCGCCCGATCTAGCAACACTGCGGAGATGGAACTCATAAGGGCGGTAGGTTAACATGTATTACACCTTCAGTACAAGTTTGAACTTGTTAGTCATTTGATTGTTCTTTGTGACTGTTTTCGCAAACCGGTTTTTTCTAATGCCTTTTAAAAATGAGTGACATTAATTTTGAGCAACGGTGTGCTATCAGGTTTTGCTTCAGACTTGGACACAGAGCAACGGATACTTTTTTGAAAACTTACATTATGGAGACAGTGTTTTTCAAAAGCGGTTTCTCGATGGTTTAAGGCATTCTCAGAAGGAAGAGAGTCGATTCAAGATGAACCACGCAGCGGAAGGCCTTCATCTTCAAGAACCAATGAAAATGTCGATAGAATTCGCGATCTTGTGTGTTCAGATCGTCGTGAGACAAAACGTCAAGAACAACTGGATGTTGCATTACGACAATGCGCCTTGTCATACAGCCATTTCAGTAAACGAGTTTTTAGCCATTAAAAACATTTATGTGGCTCCTCAGCCTCCTTATTGGCCTGACTTGAGTCTTTGTGACTTTTTTCTCTTCCTGAGATTGAAAAATCACGTCAAGGGACCTCATTTTGGCACCAAAGAAAACATTCAAATGGCTGTAACCGACCAGCTGAAGGCTATTTCCAGCACTGTTATGAAGAACCGTCTCCAGCGCTGTGTGGCTTCCCAAGGAAGTTATTTTGAAGAAGACAATACTGAATTGTAATTCTATTCGAATAAAAAAATTTAAAAAAATCAGTCTCATTACTTAATTTACACACCTCGTAAGTCGATTGAACTAATCATTCCTCAGAAGGATCCAGTTTTGCACTCTTTTTGAGATACAGATCCCTAAAGAATTCCCAGACAACATACACTCTCATTAATAAATCAAGAATGCAAAATCGTATTAAGTTATCATAATTTTATCATATTTTTACTGATAACTGTAACTACACAGGATAATGTAATATTTAAAACTAATCAGTTTATCTCGAAAATCGCCCAAAATGGAGATAATAGAAACTGTTTGAATAGGTGTATCCAGATTTCAAAATGCAATGCGTAGCATGCATGGTAAAAAAGTTTCAGGTCAAATGGCAATACTAATTGTCAATTATGAATTATAGTCATTGTCAATTATAGTGTCTACTTTAAGAATATTTGAGTGAATTGGTGCTTTCGTCCACTGGGATACCGTCTAGCAGCACCTTATCAAAATGCTCTCTAAGTCACCTAGTTCCTAATTCCCTATTTTGACAAAATTATGAATTTACAATTTTAATTTGCCAATTTTCAGATGGCAAAACGTAAAGCATGGAGTCGGGAAGCGATTATTAATGCTGCAACTGCCGTACGAGATAAAAAATGGGCTATAAAAAAGCTGTACAGGCGTATGGTGTCCCAAGGGCTACCTACATTGAAGGACTACGTGAAGTCATCCCTACCAGTGGAAGAAGTTGTAAAAAAGAAAAGTGGAAGAGCTTGCGGAAAAGCTTTTGCAGATAATGGTGAGAAGTGGGGTAGCTGCACAGCTTGTTTCGAATGGGTCCATGAAACATGCTCATCTTCGAGTCTACGTTTGAAGAGGACGAATACTGTCGGAATGAATAGGACTAACACAATAAGTAAAAAAAGCTACAAATGCCGCCATTTTCTAACAAAGATTGAATATGCTATGTTGAATTTTTTAAAGAAAATAAAAAGTATAAACCGAAAATTGTTTAATATGTCTATAGGTACTTTCATATTTTTCAGTCTTGTTCAAATTTTGTATTACACAGTAGAAAAAACATCGTTTCCTTCATTTTTTGCGAGAAATATAGGGGGACGAAATTAGGCTCACTTTTTGGAAAATCTGAAAAATACCTTTTTTTCGGATTTTGGCCCATCAGTCTCTCGTATCGTATTTAAAGGGCAATTTAATGGCTGAAATATGTGCTTAAGTGTCTACTGCATCTCTTTTCATTTTAAGTTGCTGAAAAAAAAAAACAAAAGGTAGCTCTAGGGGTGAAAAAGACATTGGGGACGAAATTTGGGCCTTCTACCCTATCTGAAATCATGCTACTGTTACACTTATCAATCTCTATACTATATATCTCTATAACTAAATCTTTGAATGCATCTAACTGTCTACTGTTCATTTCTTATAAGTTTTAAGCGACTATTGTGTATCCTATGATTATTAATTGTCAAAACATGTTGCGCTACACAAGATTTTGTGAGTGAGCTATTAAATCTAGTTAAAATAGATTTTTTTTGCCCAATATATTTTAGTTCACCATTAATTTCATAAATAGAATATTTAAGGTTGCCTAAAAGTTTTTATTTATTTATTTTATGAAGTGTTTACCAAAGTCATATCAAGGTATTTAAATAATTTAACCGAGAGAGAATTTCAGATCATAAGGTAAAACAATAAATCTAGAAGAGGTATTGTATAGATTATGAAGGTATTTATGTTGGCTTGAAAATCCCTATGACTCTGTATCTCAACAGCTGTACATTACACGGACTAAGGTATATTTAGTTCAGCAAACTTATTTTGACGACTAGATCAGAGATCCAACTTTTCAATAATTGATTTGTCAACTGTAACATCAGGAAATGATTCCCCCAAAGTTGCCCTTTCATTACAGACGATGTCATTATCTTCCCGTGATTTAATCACTGAAGAATGTCAAAAATACGGCTGGGTTATGTAACGTAATTGACTTTTTATTGACTTTGCCACGTATTTAGCCCAACTGACATAGGAACCAAAATTAATTCACAGGTGCACAAAACAACGTTTGCTTAGCAACCTAGTCCAGATACGTACATATACTTACTGGTATCATGTATGCTACTTAGAAAAAAATAGTTTTAATCTTTGCCGAGGCACTTAGTTGGCGAAACGCGCGTCGAGAAAAGTATACTTGTTCGGTGTTTCGTCGAAAACGTCCAGTTTTTTGTTTCTACGCCGAAGGTTCCAGTACCCACTCCAGGATATGCTACTTAGGTTTAATAAATTTAACATAGCTATGTGAATGATAAGTTAACGAGTTTAACAGCTTTAAGGCATTTAATAACTCCAATAGGTTAAGCGATCTTAACGGGTTTAATATATTTAATGGGTTTAAATCGTTTTGTAGGTTTAAAATGTTTATCAAGTTAAATACTCGTAAGTTTTATCGAACTTACATCGAAGTATTTAATGGTTGACACGTTTTTTTTTGGAATTAATAGGTTTAAATTGTTTTAGAATATGAAAAAACATGTCGGTATACCAGGAAACATATTCATCTGCAATGTCGGTTTTAAAATGTGAATTCTATTTCTTAAATGAAAGCTTGGCATTACAAAGAGGCTTAATAAGTGCTTAGCGAGTTCTTGTTAGTTTTTAATTTAACCCCTGCTTATTAACCAATGACAGCGAAAGTGACAAAATAACCACTAAGTGAAAAAATCCATGGCACATTTACCTAAAGTACCTACTACCATATAAGCGTGAAACTGAAAGTGAAGTCGTGAATCATATCCATTGTAATGTAAAAACCCAACAGACAAGGTAATACGCGCGAGCATATCTGGACCTAGTAGACCTAATTACAGTTTTTCAAGTTTCAAAAAGTCATAAAGTGTGCATGTTCGTTGATATGAAATAAAATTCTACCAATAGTGAAAATACATATTGGCGTACTTTATCCAGAATATTGGGAAATCAGTTTTAATAACAATTTATACAGGCAAAAGCTTTCAAAAGAAAGTGAATACAACCTTGAAAAAAAAGTTATATAAACATTTTCTCGTTATTGGCTCGCAACAGAGTTTTGCATTTAAATTCTCAAGTTCTAAACAATTTATTCCTGAATTCTAAAAATATTTCTTCGTAAAACTATAACCGTGCATTACAGTTCTATACAAACAGTTTCGTGTTCAAGCGCACATTTTCATTACATATACAAAATACACGTATGTTAAATCATCCTATTAATTTATCCCAAAATATAGGCAAATGTAAACTGCAAATAGTTACTACGGTCATACTAAAAAAAAAAAAACGAGACATGAAACATTTCAGTTTTAAAACAGATTTGTACCTATGTACATACAAACAGCGTCACTTGATCTTAATAGATAATAAAATGGTGAGTAGGTGTTATTATGAGTGATAATTTTATTGGTCAGTGGCCTCTGTGACGCCGACAAGGCGTTAGTTAGACCACGCCCACTTTCGCGACTTCCCTGACAATTTCTTCCAAATATTTTCTTCTTTAGCGTTTTATACTAATTTCTGTGTTTTGGTAGAAACTAGTGATGCGCATAATCGGATGACGATTATAGAAGTTTCCTATTATTGCAATACTCAGTATATTCCGAATATTTATAAGTACATCATCCGATTATTTTAATTTCGCACTCAATAGCCGAAATTCCTGCTCGTAACTCGTAACGTAAGACTTGTTTCATGTTTATTTCGCCGGGAATTGATTCCGACTCTGAAATACTGTACTTTCATACCGTATGAAATGTGTTTATGAAAAGTAATTATAGCCCAGTTGATGCGTAGCCTCAGAAAGGTTCAGCTTGCATTAATTGGGGCAGAATAATTTTTTTCACTGTTTTGTATAAGGTGGGAAGTGTGAAACTAAGTTTTCGACCTCGAAAGCCAGGGGAAGAACCTTTGGCTGATTTCGAAACGTATAAAATTTCCTCTAGCATGCGTCGTTTAGGAGAAAACAGTTTTTTTTTTTTTCACTAAAATAACTGGTAAAATATAAATTCTTTGAATTTACATGGGAGATAATACAAAATATCTTCTAGTAAATACTACTACTTATACATATGCATATTCAGTCATTAAACTATAACGTGCACACACACGCAGTAAATAAGTAGAAAAGAGAAGCGTTCATAATTTATTTCGTAATTTGTATACCAGTGGAGCATTGTTAGGTATGGTCATGGCCATGCAAATTCTATAGGTTAGCATATTTAACAATTTAGACTACTAAAGATGCTATATTTAGAGTCATGTGCTTGAATGGAATCAAAATTATGCAGATGTTAAAGGAGATAAAAAAGAGTGCAGCAAGAATTCTCTATTTGTTTTGATTGATAGGCTAAACTGAAAGGTTTTAGTCTTGGTTTTAGTTTATGGTATGCATCTGACGTATGAATCAGTAACACGAAAATGGGTTAAATATTCCTTAACCGACTCTAGGTCACCACACTATTTTGATTTTATCAAGCATATTGAAACAATTAATTACATTTACTTCATCAACAGAGTGGTTATCTTTAGGACTTGATAAAGGTTTACCTCATCACGTCAAAGGTAAAATACTTGTATGTGTTAAGGATAATAACAACACCAACGTCTGGATAATACAAAAATGTATTTTCAGTTGCAAGTGGTTTTTGAACCATTAAGCATATCTAATCAATAGTCTTAGGAGATACTTATTACTTGAAAAAAAATTCCTGTTTTTAGGGCAGAAAAAACTGTTGAACGTTGACCTTATTTATTTCTTTAACTATTTAATTGTATCTATTGCACTCTGTGAAATAACTATTCACCCTGCTATTCACAATGCATGGAGCATAACTAAATCAACAATGATTATAATATGACGAAATTCGTTCTCCTTTCGGATTTTATTTTTAAATTCCGAGACCTGAAAAGAAATTCGTTTTTTGTCAAGCAGTAAATCCTAATATATCTGATTTAAATTTCATTAGATCCGAATAAAATTATGTTGCAGCGCACCTGTATCCATTTCTTCCATTTTACGTAACTTGATATACACGGAAAAGGCCTTAAATTGTTCCCCAGCTTTCTTATTGTGGGAATGTTGGAAAATAATTAGATTTTTGATGTCTTTAGGAATCCATACGTATACAGGGTGATATACCCGGGATCTGCATCCATCGATTATGGGAAAACTATAATTAGTAAAAATCTGAAAATTTGGTGACATACTAAGGTCGATGGGGGACATACGCCTAAAACATTTTACACGTTAATCGCACTTCCGGTTATACCGGAGGTAGATGTAAACTTTGTTATTTTAAACGGAATGCCCTGTATGTTAATACATTTTTAGATTATATGGTAAATTCTATGAATATTTCATGTATAATGTCCTATACCTAAGTTTAAGCGGTCTTGAGATATTTAAGTTTTTATGGCAAAAATGACGTCTGCAGGCCCTAAGATAATTACCAATTTTTCCTTTAAGAAAGTCTTTATTATTCAATTTGGGTCGGATTCCTTGTTGAACAGGATCCACTTTAATAGATTTTTGTAATATTCTGATAACTATAATTACAGGGTGTTCAAAAAATGGGATCAAAAAGAAATTGAGAAAAATGCCAAAAATCAATTTTTTTCAAATGGAAACCACCAATTTTCATAATTGTATCTTATTTAGCATTAAAAATAAGGGTAAGTTTGTATAAGGTTGTTATTTCTAAAAATTTGTAGTTTTGAAAATATTTTAAAATAATTTAAATTGGCAATATTTTCAAAACTACAAATTTTTGGAATAAACAACCTTATACAAACTTACCCTTATTTTTAATGCTAAACAAGATAAAATTATGAAAATTGGGGGTTTCCATTTGAAAAAATAGATTGTTGGCATTTTTCTCAATTTCATTTTTGATCTCATTTTTTTGAACACCCTGTAATTATAGTCAGAATATTACAAAAAATCTATTAAACTGGATCCTTTTCAACAAGGAATCCGACCCAAATTGAATAATAAAGGCTTTCTTGTAGGAAAAATTGATAATTATCTTAGGGCCTGCAGACGTCATTTTTGACATAAAAATTTAAAAATCACAAAACCGCTTAAACTTAGGTATTGGACATTATACCCACATGAAATATTCTTAGAATTTACCATAGAATCTAAAAATGTATTAATATACAGGGCATTCCATTTAAAATAACAAATTTGACATCTACTTCCGGTATAACCGGAAGTGCGATTAATGTGAAAATATTATAGGCCTATGTCCCCCATCGACCTTAGTATGTCACCAAATTATCAGATTTTTACTAATTATAGTTTTCCCATAATCCATCGATGCAAGTCCCTGAGGACCACCCTGTATATTTGATTATTATAACCCAGTCAGTAAGACCTCTGAGTAAGAATGTACAAAATAAGAAAGAAAATTTGTGGAAATGGTACCTGAAACTTAAAATATTATTTTTTTGAGTACCTATTCATTTAATTAAAGTGATTAATACAAACATTTTTTTCAGGACCATGGCCCTTTACCGTTCTCTTAATAAATGTGGTATGTTTTGCATTTTTAACCGAAATGTCACTCGCAGTGCGCACCAGTATCACCATGGCGCTAGATTAAAGCTCCTCCCATTTTACATTACTCATGCTTGAATTTCTAATTGTGTTAGAAAAATCTACGCATTTTGTATTAATATATGGTGGAATAAATATAGCGAATTGTCTAATTATAAAAATTTTTTTGCGACGTTGCGATAGTAAACAATCGCGACGATAATTTGCCACATGAAATGCGGCTAGACAGACTAAATTTTAACAAATTGATGGGAACCATTCTAAAAACAGTAACATCGACTAAATCCTTGAGTGGATTGCTACAGGTTGATGTGCTTTTAATGCGAACGTTAGTTGTTCATCATATCCTGAAAGGTCGCAACATGCAACGCCTTCATTTGGTTTATCCAATAAAATAGGCTGTTTGAAGTTCTGTTTCGAGTTAAAATAATTTTAAATCGATTGTACCGAGAGCATTAAGTGAACTGAAAATATATAAATGCATATATGTGATATACCGGGTGACTCAGTTTTGTATTCCCTACTCTCTATCTTTTTTTATTTGATAGATGAAGGTAAATTTGCATACAATATACGAGGTGTATAAATTAAGTAATGAGACTGATTTTTTATTTTTTCTTTCGAATAGAATTACAATTCAGTATTGTCAGCTTCAAAATAACTTCCTTGGGAAGCCACACAGCGCTGGTTTTTCCATTCCTCATAACAGTGCTGGAACTCATATACTGAAATAGCCTTCAGCTGGTCGGTTACAGTCGTTTAAATGCTTTCTATGGTCCCAAAATGACATCTCTTGAGGTGATTTTTCAATCTCGGGAAGAGAAATAGAATAAGGAGACTGAGAGGCCACAGGAATGTTTTACTGGCTAAAGACTAGTTTATTGAAATTGGGCAGATTTTTCTCATCCTCAATTCGTTAGTCAAAATCTGATGAACAGTGGTGTGATTCAAATTTAACTCTTCCCCGTTCATTCCTGTCATCAACCGACGATCTGAACATACAAGATTCCGTATTCTATCGACATTTTCATCGGCTCTTGAAGATGAAGGCCTTCCGCTGCGTGGTTCATCGTCACTCGACTCTTTTCCTTCTGAGAATGTCTTAAACTACGGAAAAACCTGATCTCTTGAAAAAACACTGTCTCCGTAGGTGTGTTGAAGTTAAAGTTGAAGGTTGCAAAAGTATCCGTTGCGCTGTCTTAAGCAAAACCATATAGCACACCGTTGGGCAAAATTATTGCTTGCGTTGGTTACTCATTTTTAAAACGCACTAGAAAAAAAACGGTTTACGAAAAGTCACAAAGAACTAAGAAATGACTCTAACAAGTTCAAACTTGTACTTCATGTTAACCTATCGCCCTTCCTATTATCCGCAGTGTTGCTAGATCGGGGTATACGTTGCCAGTCTTATTACTTAATTTATACACTTCGTATATTTGAAAACTGTTTGAAACTCTCAATCAAATGATAAAATCTGTGATGACACACAAAATATTACGATATTCAATTATTTTATTACAATATTTTGTTCTCAAATGAAATGATATTCTAAAAAAAATAAAATATTGACTACTTATTCAGAAATTATTTTATGCACTCAGTACACAGTACAGTACAGCGCCATGGCAAATAATAATAATAGCCACTCCTTCCAGCACAGGTCCCTGAGAGGACCTAAGGGGTTACTCTTCGGAGTAATTATAGGGTGAGTATTATTATTATTACAGTGCCATTAAAACTCTCATAGAATTCATACGACGTAGATGACACAGCAGCAACTACATGTTTTGAAAACCACCCAAAAATGATAGCTATATTAAGGTTTTTTTTGAGTCTCGTTTCAAATGAAAAATAAAATAATTACTGTTATTAAATTGTTCTAATAAAAACTAATAAACTCTAAATTATTAAAAAACTAATATTTTTTTTAATAATTTGAAACGTCAAAAAACTATTAATGAATGACATTTGGGTAGATTTGGAAAGAATGAAAAGTTGAATATTCAAACAGTTTTCAAATATATATGGTACACTGCAGTTTTCTCTGCAAATAAAAAATATATAGAGTCGTCAAACTGAATCACCCGGTATGGAATAACATAATATATGTATTTTATATAAAATAAAACTACTTTTTTGTGAAAGATGTGCAGTACTACTTGCTGATTGAGTAAAAATAAATGGAAAACTCGTTTATCTGTGATGTAAATTGATTTTTTATTGCTTTTTAAATCTTGATTTAAATAAAAATTACTGTGAAATAGGTACCTACATAATAAGAACATCCATTTTAATGAATGGTTCATTAATAATAGCTCATTTATTGCAATCCTGTCTTTTTTTGTTAGTAAATGTTGCAAACTATATGCTGAAATTTGAAAAATAAATATATGAATTTTAAGTATTGTCAATTTAAAAGTCTCGTTACTTAATGTGAAAAAGCTGTTTTTTTTTTTCTAAAACATTTGTTTTTCATTTATCATAATATAAAAAATAATGCAAACAATGCGATCGTAAATAAAATAAGTATATAACAGAAAAGTAGGTTGTAACCTCGGTTATAACTGTAATCATTACATTAATTCCTATATGTAACAATTTGATTCGTACTCTTCTAACAGTGTAGTTCTGACAGAAAGTGTCTCAGTCATAAAAACTATATACATACGTATATACCTACTTGTATATAAAAATCGATATAAAAAGTTGTGTTTACATGTTTTATCAGCAGGCGAAGTTTGACAGACCCTCTCTGGGACACTCAGTATGTTGCGTTGTGTAATATTGCATATTGGGTTTTAATTGGTCCGCCGTTATCTAATCCAGATATATCATATTTGTATAAGTATTTGTTCTGATCCGATTAAAACGCGTTAGCAATACACCAGCATCAATTTTTCACGCCTAAAACCCAAACACGACGTTGTCTACAGTTCCATACATACACAAGTGCACGCTCTGTCCTCTCCTCAAAGCAACATTTACATTTCCTTCATTGGTTATTTAGCACAATGATTTGCATTTATTTTTGTCACTGGACTGTCTCATTTAAAGTTTCTCAGACTCTTAGACTTAATTCAACCTAATATAAATTCCAAACGGCAATAGCGCTTAGCGATGTGTTTTCTAAAAGCTATTTCAATACAAATTACCCTTTAAAAGAATTCCATTCGCTGGAACCATTAACTTACGTACAGGACGTCCTCGGAATATTCTTCTGAGGTTTCGGTTTTACGCCGTCTTAAGAACTGATTGTATTGTTCGAAGTAAACAATTGAATCAAACGCTTATTAGGTGACAATCAAATTATTTTCTTAAAAAATAATACACAGTTCGGCTCAAAATAAAGAGAGCTGCTTAAGTTTTTACCGTGGAAAAGTATTAAATAAAAATGTATCAAGCTTTACTCAGAAAATAATTCAAAGGTAAGTTTTCACTAGATTTGATAACTGCATGTGTAAACTGGATCTCTTCCTTCAGTTTTCTTTTTGTTTTTTGTTGTATTTACTATATATAGGGCTATCAAAATTAAGAATGATTTTTCCTTATTTGTTTTGTTTTTTTTGTCATTTTGTAATGCGTATTATCAGGTCAAACAAAAGACGAAATTAAATCCAAACATAAGCTATTGAATGGATGCCATTGGAACAATGCTAAATATGTTAATTAAGAGAACACCTTTAAATATTGTTATGTATATCAATATATAAGCATCGTTCCTACTCTATTTTATCGTTGAATATTTTGCATGTTCGAAGGATAAACGTTTGCTAGTTCACGCTTGTCAACAGATGCTGTAGGTTTTAATATAGGTAGTGTTCCATCTTCCAAAAGTATCATCGTTGGGATTTTCATTACTTTTATAAATGTTAGCAAAGCTCCAAACAAAACATTTTGACTCTTCACCTCTTTACTCACGAGTAATATACCTAGTAGTAAAAAAAATAGTTTACAAACTAAATACCTACTTACGTTCTAAATTACAGTGATAAGAAATAATCAAAACAAAACATTTTTTTTACTATTTTCTTCCTACTTTATCTATACATTTTTTACCTGATTTGATTAGTAGAACTAAAATACTTAAGTAAATAAAGTAATATTTTACTTTTTACATACCAATTGCATTGTGTGAAACCAAAATACCGCAAATAAATACAAAATTGATAAAACCTACATTGCACCGGCATTAATAAGGAATTTAGAACGACTACGTGCAGAATGTTCGCCTCAAATAAGCAAAAAGCAAAAGCGTAAATCATAATTCCTCACCTCAATATCGTATCATTAAAGTACTGAATCACTACTTACATCTCAATTCTTGTACTTATTTCGTATTCACCGACTATTTACAATTTTAATTTCGATAATAATACCTGTTTCTGTACATAAGTAAATACGCAGGCAATAATACCTACGTACTATGTATACGCTTGCGAAAGATTCTAGACGGCGATATGTTATTATGAGCAAGTAAATGAATTTGTTTCAATGAATAATTTAACTAACCTTATTAATTATCATTTAAATTTTCATATATTATGTCTGTCCTCATTTATTGTCATTGCAGACGTATCAATTTTGTGCTCTGCTTTAGCAGAAACATCTTGAGATGGAACTGCAGTTGTCTTTTTTCCAGTCGTTTAGGTGTCTGGCTACCTGCAGTATAATTATTGTGTATTCCGTAAATTTTTCAACAAATTCCTGAAAGAACATATCCCCAAAATAACACCCAGTAGATTTTATGACCGAACTTATCCTCAAGACAAATTACTGCGGTTGACAGGAAAAAATTGTGTTGTGACAGATACCTGCAGAAGAATTCCAAAGTATCTAAATTTGAAATTTGACAATAGATCTTTTTTCTAGATGATTTAATAAACTTTGTAAAGCAGAAAAAATATATAGTTTACCGCAATTCTCAATTGGTAATTTTCCTATTACAAAAAATGTTCACTGGCACATCATAATATGAGTCAAGAAGTCATATAAATGTGATAGTTTAGTTTCCGCGTACACTATGTGGGTAATTATTATGAATTTAACGCATTAAAAATTAATAGAAATACTTTGTTGTAACAGGTACCTGCAGAAGCATTTAGAAAAATACCCACCTCTGAGGTTTGACGACAGGTCTTATCATAGCTGGCCTTTTTCGTCCTTATTCGGGAGCCTTAAGTAATCTTGGTCCCCCAGCAGAAAAAGATCTTTTGATATAATCATGGCAACCTATTTGCCCCACTTCACAATACTTTGCTTTCTTCAAAAAATAAAATATAATCACTCACTCACATCAAAATAAGAGTCAAGAAGGCATATTAGAATGTTTGTTTGGTATCTACAGATAGTATGCGGGTAATTAATATTAATTTAACTTATTAGAAAATACCTAACATTACGACAGGGTTTTAACTCTATGAACACGTGCACTAGGTGAAACTCCAGCACTGAGTACCGACTACCGCCGCGGCCAACTTGTAACTACTGATCGCGGACGTGAACTCGAATCGAAGTAGGCACTTGTCGTGGACGCCCTCACTTGTTTTTCTCTCTTTCTCTCCGGTGTTTACCCCACATCTCTCTTGTTGTCTTTTTTATCGGATTACCCGATTTTCTCTCAGGTCTTACCGTTTTTCATGCTGAGTCGCCAATTCCTGCGGAGAAATTTTTCCTGCGGCGCGTTTTTTTTTTGTTTTTTCTCGTTATTTTCTATTGTATTTTCCCATATTTCGAAAAAAAAAACACATCCAACGGCCATTCTATAAAACATAGTTATTTACTTTTTTAAAACTAACCTTTGTAAAACGATTTGTATTGAAATTTTCTGTAATTACTAGGTACTGTTAATATTAAAACCGATTACACGTTATCGTTTCTATTACAATCATTTAGGACAAATGCAAATCGTTAAAAGGTTGATAATTTCCTGTGTTAATTACATTTATTTTCGCACTTTTAACCAAGTAACTTCGAAACACTTTTTTACATTCAACGCGAGTTTCGCCAACTATGTTGATATCATCAGGAAATTATTTAAACTATTAAAATTAGTTTTAGTCATTTCCTGATAATGCCAACATGGTTGGTAAAACATGCGTTGAGTGTAAGAAATGGTTCGATCTTATGTGGTGAAAACTATTCGAGTGTAAATTTGTTTATGCCCCACAGTTCTCCTCATGTACATTTATATTGATAAAAATGTACCTCTAAAAAAACTACAGAAGTGTAAATGCTTCGGTACTTTTATTTTTCTCTCTTTCTCTTTCTACGGTTACTGATTTTTTTTCCGCTAACAGTGTAACAGGTTTTTTTTTTCAGAAACCTACAATTGTGATTACAGGTCACGACTATCGCGATCAGATTTGGCGCTACTGGTAGATTCTCAGATTTTGTTATTTTTTTAAAATGCCCGATATTTTATTTATAATAACGATCATGAAGAAACAAATGCAGAATTCTACTATAGTTTTTTTTCCATGGAATCAAATTTATGACATATTTATGTCGACAGTATGAGATACACATTCTTAAAAGAAATGTGAAGAGCAAAAAACGAGTTACAAGATTCTGAAACTGAAAAAAATAAAACCTACTTATTAAAATTACAGCTTCGCAATTATAAACAAATTTAAAAACCTGAATACGCCGTTGGATTTTACAAAAAAAAAAAGTGACACTAGAATTCTGCGTTTGTTTCTTTATTTTTGCTATAATGAATAAAACATCGTTCATTTTAAAAAATAGGAAAATCTGAGATTCTTCCTGTGGCACCAAATCTGATCACAAAATGATAGTAATCTATTATCACGATTGTAAACTTGTCAAAAAATCTCGGAATTGCTGCATCATATTTTTTTATATCTTACGCTTTCCGATATACCCTATACAAACTTCTAAAATAGTCCACCCTGTACATATTGAACCTTTGGTGGTCCTAAAAAGTTACCCCGACTTCTCTTGTATTTTTAGAAAGTATGGCGGATGCGAAAGTTTGACAACTACAGATTTCTAGGGTACTTATGTAGTTTAATTATACATTTTGGCGAATGCGTGAGTTTGATAATTTTATATCTGAAAAATCTTTGAAATTTGAAAATAATCAGCAAGAAAAATACAACTTGTTTATTTTAGTTGTAGCACTTACGTTGTTATCATCACAATTACCACTGTTTTTTAGTTATAAGTAGGTACCTCTTTCTGGAGGTTTTTAGGTTTGCCCCGTAATTTAGAATTAATGATGTAATGACTTGCTGTTGTACAACATTTTTTGTGTACAACAAAAAAAAACTTAGGTACTTAGCACTATTAAAAAAATTAGTCACCGTGACATTACACCTAAGGAGTGCTTGAAATAATTTTCGTTAATAAATAAGATTGCTTAAACAATAACAATTACTTCAGATACAAGCTATAACTTTGTGGGTTGTACTATAAGTGTAGTAGTGAATTATCTAAAAAACAAATCACAGCAAGAAGCCGCTAAAACGTAGTAAATTTACCTTATTTGTAAAAATTGTAATCAAAAGGTCAGTTATTTCATATTATATAAGTTATTTCATACAGTCATCCGTGCTGTTAGATAGATATCCAAAATATATTTTTTTGGAACATCTCTCCTCGGACAAATAGCATTATGTATAGTAGAATTGCAAATAGAATTATGTGGATTAAAAAATGTTCTGGACAGTCATTAAGAAAACTAGCTACAAATAAAAAATTTTTTTGCCGGCAATACATTTTTTTGCTCTCATAATTGTTTTTTCCATCAACGTTCCATTCAATCGATTTTCCTCAGTAGTTTCTATCTTTTCCATTATTCTATATATTTCATTTAATATGAAACATTAACTGTGTAGGTAATTATGTTATTGACTTTTTGATTCCTACAGTTTAGAACTCTTCATTATTTCCGACATGTTGTGTTTCATTTATTTTTTTCAACATCCTTACAATATGGTTACTATATTCACATATTTTGTCTAAAACTCAAGGTCTAAATTGTAAGTAGGTGATAATACAGTCATGATTCAGGTATAATAATGGTCAAAATAATTTTTTTGTGTTCCATAATACCAATGCTCTCCGAAGTTAAAAAAAATATTTCACATCAATATTTTATGTTTGTCTCCACAATTATAATTCTATTTATAAAATACTATTTATATTCTGTATACCACTACACACAGAAAAAAATATATATGTAAAAATACAATAGATAACGTTGGCCACAAAGGCGTTAGGGTTATGGAAAATTAGAATGTAAAAATCGGGGTAAAAATACAGAACTAAATTATGTGATAATCAATAAATATCGTACTATGTATTCAATTACACATTTTGGAATGTATATTCACATTTTGTATGAAGGAATTACATATTCCACGTAATTTTACATAACCAAATGTAGGTCGTTGTGGCCAACGTTTTGTTACGTATTTTTACAGATATTTCTTACACATTCATTGGTAAAATACACTTTATTTTAGGGATCATGCAGGTTACGCTTGGTAAATTCCTGAAATGTAAAAAATATTGCTGAAACACAAAGAAAACACAAAAAAGGAACAAATGAAGACACATCGTACGTTTCGACAAGTCTGCAAATAATAATAGTAGAATAAAAAAACATATTAGACTCATTTTATTTATGGTGAAATGAGTCCAACATTTTAACAAAAGAACCTTTAACAAAAAAGAAGATAAAAGAAAATGTAATTTTACTAAACAATGATAATGAAGAGCTCATTGAGAGATGTGATCCGAGAGATCTCTCAATGAGATGATTGAGAGATGTTCATCAAATTTGCTCAAGAAAAATGGTTGCCTCTTGTAAATTAATATGCAAAGCCATAAAGCTTCTGATAACTAAGTATTATTATCAAAAATATAGGAAGTATAGTAGTTTTCATTTCCAAAAAAATAATAATAATGTATAGGCAGAGGGTTCACATCGCAATGTGAACCCTCTGATGAAGGTCCGCAGACTTAACCCTTTCATTAGTTGTGGCGAGTTATTGTCCAATTTGTCGAAAAACCCCTCTTATTAATAGGAAAAATTAAATGCAACAGACATTTGAAACTTTTTTTAAATTATCCCGTTTTTTTATTATTTTTTTTATTTTTAATTAACCCCCTCCACAATATCAAAATTATTGAAAAATTTAAATTCACCAAGTGTTGTGAAGAGAGGATGTTTTTTGAAATAGTTGTTGACTTTGACACTTAGTTTCTATTAACTTCTGCACTAAGATAAGTTTGTTAAATAGCAATATTTTTTTCCAAAAATTCTGCTATTTTGCTATGTCCCATTTTTAATGGGACATCCCACATACGGACAATAAAACATATAGGATAGTGTGTATCTTTATACGACAAAGCGTTTTTGCGCATATGCTCCGCCTGTAAATCCCCACCTGTATCCACCCGCGTGTCCGCGTGCTGCAGCATTCCCAATCCGTGCTCAGGCAATCGGCAGCCGACCATCTGCGTGACCCATTCCACGCCGCCTTCCCTCCCACATATATTTTTCTAGCTGGTAATATTTGCTATATCTAATTGTAAGTCAACATGGGCTGACCCGATATACCTTCATATGAATTCTTTTTTTTAACACAAAATTTTACTATTTTATCGTTTTTGAATAGTAATATATAGAAATATGTATTATACATTTCTAAAATAATATTGTAATTCAAAAATGTATATATTCCGAGTAGTTACACCCGTAAATATTTAAAAAAAATAATTCTGAATTTTTTCACCACAAATTCTTTTAATTATCACGCAAGTTCATTTGTTAATTAATACATTTAATCTTGTATTCGTCACTGTTGTCCTGTATTTGTTTTCTGAATATATCATCATGGAGAAAAATGGCTCTGCCGCACAGCTGGTGATTATCAACTCCAAAAAAAAAAAAAAAAAAACATTTCCTAACCACGATAAAATAAACAATTTAAAAAATTGTTTATTTTTGTATACAGGGTGTCCCATTATTAAGGAGCCACAGCGAAACTACAGATTCTTTGGGTAAAAATATTTCTATTTTTCCAAACTTACCTTAGTACAAAAGTTATTGGTAACCAAGATACAAGTTCTAATTTTATTCAGTTATAATTTTATTTTAGATTTCCTTAAATAATTAAAAAAAAAACTGTTTTCACAGCATTCTGTGATTGTTTTTTTTTGAGGGAGAGAGAATTTGTCAATCAGACAAGATGTAGAGAACGCTCTCTGCAGTATTCTGAATACATAAAAAGATGTGTACCTGTTTTGCTCTTTAGAACACTTATGCTTTTATTGAAAATATCGATTTTTCCATCATTTATTGACAGAAAAGGTATTCCCTTTTTAATGTCGCTCGGAATAACCGATTTAGAGATATTTGCATTTAATTGTCTGTCAATAAATGATGGAAACATCGATATTTTCAATAAAAACATAAATATTCTAAAGCGCAAAAAACTTACCATTTTGTACATATTCAGAATGCTGCAGAGATTGCCTTCTACAATTTTCATCAAACTGATTGACAAATATGAATTCTTCTCCCTCAAAAAAACCCCCAATCACCAAATTCGGTGAAAAAATGTTGTTTTTTAAAGAAGTTATTTACGGAAAATAAAATTATAACTTTGATATCTTGTATCTTGGTTACCAATAACTTTTGGACTAAGACGGGTTTGGTTAAATGGTAATATTTGTACCCAAAGAATCTGTAATTTCGTTGTGGCCCCTTAATAATGGGACATCCTGTACGAAGGGCCCTTTTATTTAGAACAACCTTTCATAAAGCTCTTAAAATATTATTTTCGAATTTCTTTAGCGGTTTTTTGTTTTTTTAGGAATTCAATAATAAAAACCTATAAAAAGTGGATACAAATTGGATCTACCTCAAATATATTAAACTTACGCATCTAGGCCAAATTATATATATTGCTATGATTATATTTGGAAACTTTCCATACATTCTTAAGATCAGTTTCCACGTAAGGCCTACTTAAACCTTCAAAAGAGCAAAGTTAATTTATTTCGGTCTGAAATTTAATTAAAGCAAGATGAAATAAAAAGTTGTAACAGTGCGTTCGGTTAATGTTAAGAGGGTAAGTAACCTCTCTCATTTCTTCACAGTTAATTATGTTTTGCTTATCAAATATTGAAGACTGTCAAGTTCCAATTGATACCTACTTTACTGAAAATATGGAGGTGAGTGGGGCAATACGTTCGAACACACCGATCGTCTGATCTTAAGCTATGCAAAATGTTTTCGGGAACTTTATGCTTAAAAATATATTTAATATTTGCAACAAGTATGTAACAGGATCTTTTAATTGTCCTTTAGGTACACAATCCTTTAAGTTAATACTGGTGAACGATTACCGTTAACATTATTTTTTTAACATAAATAGTTTTTTTTTTTAATTAAGCTATCTATAACTCCAAAATTAAAAAGGGATTTAGTTTTTTTAATGTTAAAACAACAAAAACTTTAAACGCGATTTGTTTTCAAAATATCACTGTATATTTGTAAATAGTTTAAATTTTATTGCTTTTTCTCATTCAAAAAAGGCTGCAACGTCAATCATGACCAAAATTATTCAAAATTATAATTAGTATAAAATTAATTAACAAAATATCAGTGTTACATTTCCACAAATTCAATTTTGATGAACAAAATAATAAAAAATCAAAATTTTTATCTACGAGACAGTTTCTCAAATATTTTTTTAACAGAAAAACAACGACGCCACTGTCTTTGGCATATTTCAAAACTAATGTAGATAAGATTTACAATTTTTTTTTCATAAACAACAAAACGTGAATTAAAAAATGGTGTCATTCGTGTAAACTTGATCTTTCATATACAAAAACAATACGTAGGGTAAATGATACTTAGGTGCTCCATTATATTTATACCGTATGTCTACTTTTTTCGCTGGAATTGTGTTGGCAACTTCTAAACCGACACCCCGTATAAATGTAGTGGACAAATAATGATTATTACCATTATCATTTTTTCTGTGTACTGTATTTGTGTAGGTGAAAAAAACTAGAAAAATTGATTTTACAGGAATGACTGTGCATTTATTAAATTAGGTATAGGTATACCAACAACTAGATCAAGCGCGGCCATATCTTCTGTATAAAAACAAGTGCTGCCAAATTCCGGGATTGGAAAGTGTGGAAGAAAACACAAGCACCGAATGCCTACTTAAACAGGTCCGCATTCCGGAAAATTAAAAAATGACTACATATTCAATTTATTTATATGATATAAAATATACATTTATTTAAATAGAAAAATAAAATGCACTATAAATTATGAATTTTAACCTAACAATAATTCTTAATTTCACTCATATTTAGTAGCAACGCGATCAAGGATACATAAACTTAAGTCTACTCCAGAATTGCGAAAGTATACGAATCAGAAGACGCGACACGACGAAATACAGTATGTATCATTACATTTTTATTTGTTTAAAGAAAAAAAGCTTCGTCTTAGGTCACGTACATTTGTATTTACAGCGTCAACCACTATGATTAACCCATAATTTTTCGCTTTATAGAAAAGAAATTTGCTAAAGAAGGGAAACATTCACCGGGCAAAGTCTAAGAACTACCAAGTGAGATTATGGCCCGGATTACGCTCTGACCTTTACTTGGCTTCATCGATTTGTCTATATGGTTTAGTCTGATTGATAGGTACCGAATAAAAAGTTTAAAAGTAAAAAGTTTAAAATATTTTCAAAAAATATTGGTACGCAATAGTTTGGAATGATGCTGAAGACAGTGACGTCATAGATTTTTTTTGCTTGCTAAAAAAATCTCTAAAGCTGTCTCAATTTTCGATCCCATAAAAAATTTTGCACTAGGCTTTGGACTGAAGATATCAAATATCTCAACCTGTTCAAAAATACAGGGTTTTGAGCGCTACATATTGACATCAAATCGGTCAAATCGGGTAGTATACAAAATAATTTGTGTTATTCTGGTTCATAATGGGCCACACCGTATGTAACGTAGGGGAGAGGGAGGCACAATGATACAATTTTTGTCGTGATTATGATTTTGTCCAAGACAAAATACTTGTCGCCATCTGCTTATTTTAGGCTTACAGGCTATACATTTGTCTTTATACTCTATTTAAAGGAAAAATAAAAACAAGTTTGGAGTTTTTGCAACTTTTTTTAATGTCTACATTTGCATCAAACTACCTCTCTGGTGGGGTAAATTGATACATTGCTGGGGAACATTGATACACATACAATACACTAGAGAAAAAAGTAATATTGTAGTGCAATATTTAGATACTGAATTATAAGATCAGGAACTGTTGGAAAATAAAAAGATCAAAGATAAAAAGACTCCTCGAGGCACTAAACTGATGTCCTGAATATTAGGAAAAACAAAGGTCTTATGTCAGTTTTTCTTTTCCGTAAAAAAATTGACCTCTATTTCATGGTCATTATAAATCGTGACAATTTGTCCAACAAAGTGTACGGCTGTTTTCCTTGTTAAAAACTTGACGTCAACAAAATCGCCTACATTTAATTCATCATCACACAACAATGGTAGTTCTTCATCACTGACATCGTCAATTGAATCAGATAAGCTCATTTCCACTTCACTGTCACTTTCGGATGAACTTGGAACATTTCGGACCGTTTTTTTTTTAATATTAAATTTCGCCTTCTTGGTTACTTGTTTAATTTTTTTTCATATTTCTTGTCTTAGCGATGTCCTCTAATCGTGCTTTTTCTGGTGTTGTGGTGTAAATACGAGACTTTCTCGCCTCTGCCTAGTTTGCAAACCTACGTTATAATTTTCATACAAAGGTTAAACAACTTTGTTTTTAATCTTTGGTCTTCTTGCAATGAATGCTCTTTGTGAAAATCGCCTTCTAACCAAAGGTCCTATGGAGAAAAATGTAATGAGAACACGGGCACGACACTGTCGTACCTCTCATCTATGTATCAATGTACCCCAAATTCACTCTGACAGCAATAATCACAAATGACATAATTAACCTTACAGTGCATATACTTGGTTGCAAACAATGTTTAAATAATACTTATGTTTAGGAATGGTGACACAAGCAGCACTCTATTGCTACCACTACACACACAAAAGAAAAATATTTCTCGGCCAAAATAAAAAAAACATGTAACTTTACTCACTCGTTTTTCTGTTATGTACTAAATTTTTATGACAAGTAGCCCACACTAAGCCATCTTTGAGGTAATAGGTTGAAACACATGGACTTCTGCCGGAAATTTTAAATGCGTATCAATGCGCCTCGTGTATCAATGTACCTCTCTCTCCCCTACATATGTAATTCATGTTACTTAAGTATTAAAGACGAACTTAACGAATGGAACAGCATTCACCATGCACTACCACGCGACCATTTGGAAATGGTCTCTAAGACCCACTGATGAAAGCACTTTTCGTCGATCATTGACAGGAGGTGGTTGACTTAATACGCTTAATATGCAGTGTTATGAGGGTGGATGCCATACCTATTTAAAACAGATGATACAGTGGTCAAAAGGAACAATTCGTATATAATTTACCCCCATACAAAATCTCACGGTTTTCGAGATGAGAATCAATTTCAAGAATTATTTATTCATCCATTTTTTCATCTTTATGTGTTATTTTATAGTGTATGACTAATGTTTTTATTTTATAATACATTTACTATTATTGGAAAAAATGTGTTTTCCAATCTTACACATAGATACTAAAAGTAAAATAACTACATAGCATCAATTATTGCAAAAATGTTCTCCATCTCTATCAAAGACAGGCTTTATCAGTCTCTTTCTAAAGGCCATTTTACAGTTCCCAATTTTTATTGCCATCAAGAAAAATTGCAGCAATTTTTATTGAACGCAAGCGTATTTATATCTGTTTGGGCAATTTCTTAACAAACACAAACACATGTGCGCGCAAGAAAAATTGCACAAAGCGACCTCAACGATCACATTTAATAATAATCTATAAATTCTTATTAAATGTGATTGTAAATGAAGTAAATCGTCTACGAAAGAAGGAGTTGCGTTCGGTTTAATCCCCGGAGATGTTGGTGGTGATCCTTCATATATTCCTAACCTACTCGACGAGTTGAGATGTTGAGTTACTTCTGGCGTTTTCGGTTTGTTTCTACTGGCATTTTATGAAGTATTCGTGGTGTTGAAAATGATACTTGAAGCTGGACCGCTCTAAAGAGCTTTGCACCGAATACGACGATCAGCGCCACAAATAATTAACTTTCTTTGTTGCTCTTGAAAACTTGAGAAAATTTAAAAAATCTCTGAAATATGATTTTGTTTAGTTTATGTTGTGTTTGTGTTAGGTTAAATTAGGTTGGGTTAGATTAGGTTAGATTCATTCGTCTAGTAGATCATGAATATACATAGACCTCCAAAAAAAACGTCATCAAAGTTGGCCGAGAAAAAAAGACGTATTTCTATTCTTAATCGAATTTATAACCTTATTTACTTGTCAAGACTGTCACATCATATGACAGCCATTGTTTATTTTACAAATTGTGACAGGCACTTGTCAAAAGTTTGACATAACCGAAAAGCTTAGACATGACCGCTATTTCCATCTCTCTCGTTCATAGCCAGAGTTGATGACGTTTTTTTTTTGGATGTATATTAGATTAGATTAGATCATCCCTGATATCTCCGGGGACCAAGTCGAACTTTTACTGAAAAACGTACCTTCATGAAGGACGATGAGAGCACGATCCTACTGCTTAAAATAAAAAGTTGTTTTCATATAGTATACCTACCTAATTTGTTTTTACTCCCACAATTTTATAGTGTATCTTGATAATAATAAATTGGTACCTGAAAGTGTTCGGCCACCGTTTCGAATACGATCACCTACTTGCTCTTCTTTGATCTTCTATAGTTACTGCATTCACTGCTTCATTAATTTTTCCAACTAAGTGCTCCCGGCTAACTATTTCTTCGTCGTACACGTACTTTTAACAATTTAAAGGTGTTAAATCTAGGGATCTAGCAGGCCACGGAATTGGTCCATTTCTACCACCATCGATTGCCAAATTGGGCATTAAAATATTATCTCACAGTGATTCTGTGACGTGAATGACATCAATCACCTTGATAAATCATTATTCTGGGTTTTAAGGGCACGTTTTCTAATAAGCCTGGTAGATCAATTTATAAAAAATTTAAATAATCATATCACTTGATTTAGTCTTATTTAGTCTTATATTCTGCTTATATCTGTAAAAAGTGCTCGTACTGACATTAACCTGTTATTAGCAACATAAAATTATTTTATGTGAAAATAAATGATGTAGGTATGAAAAACTTTTTTTTTAATTAAATTGTAGTATTGGGCTCTGCATCCTTCAGGAGGGCACTTTTTTTCGCGAAAATTGGGATAAATTATTATTATTGAATGTGATACGATAAATGTGACAAAATAAGGATTTAAGTAAATTACCGGGATTTTAGGAAATTCTAGGAAGTCTCACATGTATGTATGTGTCTAAAATAGATACATACATGTGAGCAAAATACATACATAGGCATGTACAAATTGTTCCATTTGGCCTAGTTTATGATGATAAACTACTACATCATTTATTTTCACATAAAATAATTTTATATTGCTAATAACAGGTTAATGTAGTACGAGCACTTTTTAAGATAAGCAGAATATAAGACTAAATAAGACTAAATCAAGTGATATGATTATTTAAATTTTTGACAGATGTGTTTCAAGTAGATATGACATTCACCCTCATAATACCCTGTATAATTAACAGAGAAAATAACAAGAGCATCTGACCCCAAAAGACTATTGTTTCCCGCTTTCCCCAACAGATTTCCCATCACAAACCTGTTCAGATATTGATTTTGCTTTGATTAAATGCTAATTAAATTTTTCCGTTCAAAAAAATATTCTGCTATACAATTTGCCCGTGCCAACGGGTAAATCCTACAATAAAGTTATCTTTCGAACACTTAATACCTTACTTAATTGTTTACACTAAAAAATAAGTTAAAGACGTCAATATGACAATATGAATATAAACGTTTAAGACGAGGTATCTTTAAAGGTGAACACACTTGAATCCTTATCAAAACATTTCGTTATTAGACGAGCATTACTTATTGTGCCAAAATTATTTTTATCTCAGAGCAATGAACTTGATATTGAATCTGGATTTAGAAAAATAAGATGTTCTAAAGTTTTTTTAACTTGATAATTTTTTGGATTGTATACACTTTTGCTGTGGGATGTGTATGAAACAGTGGTAGCTGACGAGATGTTACAACTCAAATAGGTGGGAACTGGTTGCCATCTTGTTTGGGTTTCATTAATTTAGGAATATATTATTTTATACCCTTGAAACTCGAGTTCAATGGTGTATATCATTACTGAGGCAATTTTATTCTGTCCATTGATAATGCAAGAAAAACACATCTGGGACTGCTTTCTATCAGAGTTATGTGTGGAGCGAAATGTGCAAGGTCCTTTTCTGTATTTGTTTTGGTCTATTTCTATTTGTTCTATTTTGCTCATGCGACTGTACTCTCTTAGCCAAACTCTACAAATTGCAAAATCTGGCCATATACCCATCCTCAGTAACTACCCTTTTCGTTTTACTGACAAACTATTTTTTTATTACTATTATTAACTTCAACTTGTAACAGAACTACTTTAATAAAATGCTTCATTGTCTCCAAATATTCTCACCAAAAATACGTCACCGTTAGGTCAATTTCTAAAATAAAATTTTTAGCCTATGAAACAGGTGTTAGTAGAGGTGATTGTAAGGCAACCAGAATAGGTAATTACCTGATAAGTCGAGCATTTAATCATTTTTCCTCTTAAACAGAATTATCGTTAAACGAACCGCGCACATGAACTTGAAAAAAATAATCTTACAGTCAACATAAATTCGAATGTTCATGCTTAAACACAAAGAAAACGCATCCATTTGTATAAAGAGAAAGACAAATTTACGTATGTTCATACATTACATTATAATTTTTTTATTTACCTGGATATTAACGATATGGAAATGTTTGGAAATCTTAATATGTATAAGGACTACACAAGAAATGATTCAACTCTAGTATTAAAATTTAAACTGCTATTATAATTTCAGAGAGTATTAACTATATATTTACATTTTATTTTTTTTATAACGTAAATTTTTATTTGACAAATATACATAATACACCTTATATGTTTTATTCGTACATGTATTTGAATTTCCATTGTCTACAGTAGAATTTTAATTGATAAGAAATAAAAAATAAAATTAAGTCAACGCAAATGTCAGGTTTTTGCCCGGTTTTTTTGATTTAATTGAACACCGCTTTTAACGTGCAGTTCTATTCTATATATTTTAATTAAAAAGTTATTGTATTTAACAATATGAAAATATAAAACTTTTTTTATTTAACTTTTTGGTAGGTAAGATAATTTTTTTTACTTAATATACCAGTTTTATATCTAGATATCCTTCTTTTATATTACCATTATTTGTTGCATTTCTTCTTACATATATTGTGTTATAGGTATTTTTGCTGGCATCAGTACATATATCTATGTATTGTATGGAGATATGTAATCAAATCACAGTTGTATTGTATTACAAATGATGCCATCTAGAAGTAAAATATATGGATAAAATATTTAATATAATTTATCGGTTACTGGTTTTGTTTAAAAGTTTAGCAGATACCATTCGTAATTTTTATCTTTTTAATGGTGTTTTACATATGGTTTACATGTTTATATAAAGATTAAACTTACCTACATTGTCTCTTATATAAAGTCTACATTTTTATCAAAGCAATTGTTTTATGAACTTACGAAAATATCAGGTACAAAGTTCTCATGTAGTTAATCTGTATTTAAAGTTGAGAATCTTTTGAATTTTGAAAATGAGTTGATATATATGCAATAGTTGTGAAATTATATTAAACTAAAAACACTACCTCTAAAGATGAAAATAACTCGTAAAAAGCCATAAATATTGGGGCGGAATAACTACTTCTTACTAAATATTAAGATACATATACATATGTGTAAGAACTATGTCTAGTTTTCGAAATATATTTCAATAAGACGAATAAAATCGAAGATAGAAGCTATTTCTATGCGAATTGGTACATTACAGTTTTCGAAATCGTTAAATCCCCTAACAGTTTCCATTTTTGAAACTCAAAATGGAAAACGTAAAATATTGGACAAAATTCAATTCAAAAAATCATCTACATCACAGAACGTCCAAAAAACTCAAAACCAAGTTTCAATGAATGAGATGAAAATACGTTGTAACACTCTCCCTGTCCCTTCGAACCGGGACAAACAATTCATATTTCACATTTCTGTTAATTGGAATCCTGTAAAACAATTTTCATTCGCTTCCCCGAAAGAGGCCAAAATTGATATTTTTTTAACATAATTATTTGGTGTTTGCCAAAGGGTTTTTACATTCAGTGTGAATTTTCTCAAAAATGGGTTTTTATCTGGTGGGTTAAAACGAAAAACTTTTTTCCGCTTCTTTTTTAATTTACTGTCAATTTGCATTAAATTATTAACTTCAAAATTAGAAATTAACAAAATCACAAATCTGTTAACCATTTCGCTACATTAAACTTGTGTACTCTTGTCAAGAATACTTAATGTTGCAAAAAGTTTATTTCCAAAGAACAAGCCTATTATTCGGGAATTAATAAGAAAAGAATGCCAAGAAGCAAGTCTCTTATTTGGAAATGCAACGACGAATATGACAGAACAAAGAATATTTTTGAAATGTAGACAAATCAAGGAAAACATATTCACAACTATATCGGGAATAAACCAGCAACAAATACATACATATGTATATACCTTGTTTTTATCCAACATAACTGTCTTTTCTTTCGATATTAAGCAGTTATTTAAATATTGCTCAAACTCATTTAACTGAATGAAAAGAAGTTTCATTATCTTAATGAGAAATATGGGATTTACATTCAATGAGTATCTACACAGAATATTAAGAAACACAAAATGCACGTGTAATTTTAAGCAGAAGTTGAATCTCTTACTATTCCCAAGACCATGCTTTTGATTTATTTTATAGGCGAATTTCACGAGTGCGCTAGCTTCCTGCATTTTTTTTTTTTTTTGGTATCAGCAGATTACTAAACTAACATACATATTTTGTGTACAGATACTGATTTTGTGAATTAAATCAAGGTCATTGATAGTCTACAGAATGTTGCAGCCTGAGGCCACTTCTCGCTCCTCATGCCTTAAAAGTAATACTAGTAACCTGAAATCCAATCTCGAATTATTAGAAAATCATAATTTTGTTTTGAAATTGCCACAGCTTGCAAAAACATTAATGATTTTCTTTAATAAAACTGTAAATACATAGTGCGTCTTTTTTTAAACACATATTGGATGTTTGATTTCTTGACATACTATGTATTTCAAGAATATTTTTATAGTCGACGCAGTGGCGCTAGTGAAATGAGAAGTTCTCGTATTTTTGTAAGGAATAATGAAACCGATACCTTCTTTCAGAAAGGTGACTATAAAGGTATATATATATATATATGTTCAATATATTATATAATACAATATATGACACAATTTATACTATACAAATACCTACTATTATAAATTATAATGTAAATTCAAGATTTTTTCAAATATCCAAGAACAAAGCATGCCAAAAATATTGCGAAAACGCCTGCCTTCCTAGAAGATATCTTTAAGATGGCTTGCAAATTATTTTTTGTGATAAGAATATTTCATTCTTCATCTTTCTTTTCTTTTTTAAATATTTTTAGCCATCATAAAATTTCAAAAGTGATATATTGGCATGAGAAAAAAAAATTCTAAAGAAATCGAATAATAAAGTAAGTGTTTTTTAATTTTTCTATTAAAGACAAATAAAAAATAGGTACTCCTACTATTTTAAATCACAGAACAATACAAAACATATACTTATTGTTCTCTGTTGCTCTATTTGTAATACCTTATAAAATGATATATACACAAAATTATCAAAATTAAAATTATCCAAAGTACAACAGTATCAAAATTATCAATAATGAGTTGTCCTGTCCTGCCTAGGAGGAAGTCTTCCAGAAGCTCTTCAGCATCTTCGATATTTTTGGGCTCATCCATAGGTTTTCAGCCCACACGTTTTCCCACAAGTAGAATTTTTTTTTTTGGCAAATTCTTATAGTGTTATAGTAGTAGTTATAAAGCACATTGAACATTCTGATTGCATGAACTTAGAGTATAGTCTAAAACTTTCCTTGAACCGGGACAACGTAACTCCCAAAATAAAGATTTTGCATATTACAACAGAAAAAAAGTTTAAACCATTGAATTATAGTTTAAGATAAATTTTATATACAAAACAATAATAACACGATGCAATAACAATTTAAAAATACCTACTTACCTAGTAAAAATGAAAAGAAATTGCGCTACAAACCAAATAATTCCACTAAAAAAATGCTCTACCAAAAATTGAGCAATGAAACACCTGAAGGTTTGAACTAATCCAGGTTTACGCAGGGACGTATTTTCCCAGCCAGCCTGTTCCAGAGGGGCGGCCAGAGTGACTGGAATCAAATTATAGCAGCTGTTGAAACAATAAACAGGGCGGCCGATCATATTCGCCCAGGGCGCATAATTTAGTAATACATCCCTGGGTTTATTTAAAAAGGAATGGTAATGTAATGTTTTTAGTTTACCTAATACTGTTTTCCATATTCTTACTTTTTTTATCCATATTTATCCATGTTTATTCATATTTAATTTTTCAGTTTAATGCTAAATATTTAATGTTGGTTTTAAAACTTGTACTGTAGTGAGCCAATAGAAAAAACTTTATATAAATAGGTAAATATATTTACCCAAGTATGTTTTAATTAGTCATTAATTTACATAACACCTATTGCAATTTTTATGTACTGGAAAGAATATTAGAAAAGGATTTTTTCCTTACAGCTATAAGAAAGGAAGATATAAGAAATTTATTCAAAACTTTTAAATAGAAGATGAATATAAAAATAACATAAATTAACAGGTTTTATAAATAGAAAAATAAACTATAATTGTTTTTCATAGATTCATACCTACTCATATTTGATAAGGTTTTTTTTTTCAAATATAATTACCTAATGTTATACCAACTATGATAGATAACAAAAAATATTAGTGGTCAAATAAATTGCATCCATAAGGAAAAAAACTCAATACTATTCTCTGGAGTCTAGAATAAGATTTTAATGAAACATAGCATATAACTTCTGAAAGGTAATACAAAATAAATATATCACTGTACAGGTTGAAATAAGAAAAAAATGTCTAAATAACGTAGGAAACATGTATAAATGTTATTAACAAATTAAAAAAAAAAAAACAGTTTCAGAAAATAATCAATCCGAAGAATAATCATCTGAGTCTCCGTCTACACCTCCTGTTTCTTCGCTTGTGATCAGCTCCATGATTGCCCTATGACATAAAATATACAGGGTTATTAACATTCTAGTCTGTGCCCAACACAAAGGTATTAAATAGTTAAAAAAAAATAGTTTTAATCATCATCATCATATTTTAAACAATTTGTGTTTGCTCAGGCACAATAATAATATATTGAAGTATAATGCAAAATATGTATCACAACATAACCTTCAGGAATCAGGAGCGTCTAAATGTAGCAGATGAATTCAACATTGCCAACTACTACTATTCCAGTTCGTGATCTATGATCACAGATAACCTAGACTGAAGTGATAAATCTAAAAAAAATCGAAGTGCCTGTTTTTCATTCTGAAATCGATCAAGAACGTCTACATTCTCTGCCCAGTTTCAGTTCCCAAACTACTCGATTCTAATACACTAGAACCCCTCTTAATCCGTGCATCATCTCACTAAATCCGTGCATCATCGCCTCGGTTAAGTCACGAAATTTAGTCTCGCTTAAGTCGTGATCATAACGTCAACTTTTTCGTGTTTTAGCTGCAAAAAGAAATATTTAGAGATATACCACAGCACTTGTTATAACGAAAAATGAGCCAACTGAACTAAAAAAATCACCGTAAGTATACCTAGTCGTATGAACCAAGTTCAATTTGATTGTTTTTTTTGTTGATTCAATCTTTTTTCCTTGAGTCCGTTGCGTAGTGATATAATTCAATTTTCAGGAAAGAAGATTTATTAAAAGATTGTCATTTGCAGAGAAATTAGAGGTCATCGAATATTTTAAAATGGGATGAAAAACAAGGATCTGTCAGAAAAGTACAAAGTGCACCACTTGGCCATCTCAAAAATCATTCACAACAAAGACAAAATACTACAACACAAGGAAACTATATGGCGCAAATAAAAAATGTACTCAGATATTCATCAGTTCACGATAGTCTTTTTGAGAAATGTACATTTTTGTGGTTCTGTCAGAAGAGAGCTGAATTCGGTGAACCTGTGACTGGGCCTGTTCTACAAGCAAAAGCCAAGCAATTTCATGCAAGTCTTAACGACTCCAATTTTTCGGCGAGTAATGGCTAGCTTGCCAGATTTAAGAAATGTCACGGGATAAGATGTTTAAATATCAAAGGAGAAAAACTTTAGCAAATGAAGACAAAGCCAGTGCGTTTCGAGAGGGGTTAAAGGCTTTCCTTGAAAACCATGGATATAAGCTCGATAACATATACAACGGCGATGAGACCTCGTTATTTTTGAAACATTTTCCCACCAAAACTTTTGTGTGTCGAAACGAAACTGAAGCACCTATATAACCTATTTTAAAGGTTAGATATCTATATTTAATGTATTATACAATAAATTTTTTCAATAAAGATTGTACATATTCATGCGAGAATCCAATTTCCAAACGTAGTTCTAAAACTTTTATAGGCGGCGACTTAAGCGGGACGGTTCGTGACATAATAGGGGGAAACGTAGTGAAATAAGAGAGGATGTGAATTATGCGAATGTGACTTACATAGGGGTTCGAGTGTATTTTATTCCGTTGCTAAGTAAACATCAAAAACACTCGGAAAGAACCGATGATTCCCATACTGCTTTTCGATGGTTGCTTAGAAACGGAGTAAAATACCAAAATCGTGTATATGTATGTTTATGTTGTGTTACACATTTTGTGATATCAATAAAAAGATCTGTAATTTATTATAATAGTATTGTATTGTATTATATTATTATAATATTGATTGCGATTTCAGAAAAAATAGTATGTATACTTCGTATGTGTGGTACAGCACATTCCTCGACATAACGATACTTGTTATAATCTTCATAGTCGTCCGGGAATGTATTGCTTTTACTCCTAGATACACAATATACTATTTTGCAGTGAAATTATTGTTCAGAATAATAGAATTATTAGTTATCAATATAAACTTATAAATATATATTTATAATTACATTTCATATTAAATAAATAGTCACTATAAATACATTTGAAAAACACGAATTTCAAATTTCCCGTATTATTCCAGCTAAAAAAATCTGGCAACGTTGGATTCGTTTGCTACATTTAGATGTTCCTCAGGAATCGGAGACTATACAACACAGAAAAAAAAATAACAGAGAAGACTTATTCAAAATGCATTGTTATAGAAAAAATAGTAAATAAGATATCCATGAAAAAAATACTAAGAGCATTGACGGTCTTTCCAATTCAAACTAAATATAGTAAATTCTTTCTAATATCCTTACAGAATGTCCACTGCAGATACAAGAGCACACTCTATACCTAAAAATATTCACCTCAATTCTGAGCAAAACAATTACATCAAATTGAGACCATCTTCTACTATGGAACAATTCTCAATATATGCAGTGTCTGGATGAGACTGAAAAATTTAAAATTTTAATCGGTTGCCACAACTGCATCAAACAAAATGCGTTATTGAATGGGCATTACCCTTTGACCATAAATTAAAACATGAGCAACATAATATTACCATTATATTGGCCCGGTTGCAGGTTAATTTGTATGTGAATAATCCACAAGATTTGTTAAAAATTTACCTTAAAACACTGATCTCATCTGAATCTACATCCCAATTGACCACTCCTGGATGTGTGATTTTGTGTTCCAAAAACCAATTATCCTGTCCCTAAGATCCTCAACGACTTTACTTGTGTGAAAGCTAGCCCTGAAGGCCAACGATTTTCCAATACTAATCACCCCAGCACAGTTATCAGTAGTGTACTCGTACTGATCGCCAAAAAAGATTATGGGCAAAGGATGTACCAAAGACGCATCATGAATATATTCATTAATTTTTTCCCAGTATACAGCTAGAGGTGCGTATACCCCACCAATTTTATCAACAACTGATTTTGGATGCAATTTAAAACTCACATCTTCTGAGATCTAAACTTTATAAGCCTTTTAGATCTTGAATATCTGGAACAAAATATTGTGTACTATTTTTTTTTGCACCACTTTACTTTGTGGTGGTTTTATTAAAATTAAAAAATTTTGATTTTAATTTTTTACACAGTTTGTCTGCGGTTAGAAAGAAGAAAAGAACAGAGAAGAAAGAAGGAGAGGATACATTTTAGTTTTCATTTTACCGAAAAGTCACTTTTGATAAAATGTTTTGCTTGCTTTTAAAATTATTTTAATGTCGATAACTTTATAACAAGAGATAACAAAAGAAGAGATAACAAGAGTAAACTACTTTATTATGCAAATTATAAAAAAAAAGTCATTCGGAAAAAGGTGCTTAGAACTAAAAGTTTTCCTCTAAATCCCAATTTATGCATAAATTAGCCATGAATTACAAGAGGGAACAGACAGGATACACAGGGTGTTTTTAAAAATCGAAAAATCGTAATATGGTAAATAATACAATTTTTCGATTATGAATCACCCAGTACATATAATGTTTTTCCCTCTTGTATACCCTATCCATGGACACACTGTATATTCATATTTGAATACATGAAAAATAAATATGACCAACATAAAAAATAATACAATTTGGTTGACATGAATTTTATTGATTTAATGAGACATAAACTTTTACAAAAATGCAGTAAATACAATTCAAAAATCAACTTACTTTGGTATTGCCACATTAGGATATAGTCCGGCACAAATGACAGCTTTAACCAACGTCCAATTCTCAGAATTTGTATTATAAAGGGGATTTCTGGGGTCAGTATCGGACACAAAGTTGAGCTCTCGCAAATAGCCCATAAAGTCTTCTTTTTCATGCCTTTGAGAAGTTTTAACGTATGAGAACTTAAGAAGTACTGCCGACAAAAATTCCATGGATTTGGATGACCTTCGTATATATTTAATATCTGCAACAATGTTGTTGAAAACATTTCATGAAACGTTTTCTGAAAATTTTTGATCAAATGCTAAATAAGTCTGCTAGGTGTAACTGTTGTTTTTTTTTTATACAATACCTGTCAAATATTCATATTTTTCAGTTTCAATTACCTTTTTTATTTTCCATTATAATCATATTTTTTATAATTAAATGGATAAAATGGGAAGGAAGATTATGTACGAAAATTTGTAAATTATACATCACCTATTACTAGTGTAATTCAAAACTTTTTTAAGTCATTTTACTTTTTAAAAATATACACTAGTAATAAAAATTGAATTATATTAAAAAAAATTCCAAATTTTTGGGTGATTTTCAACAAGCGATAACTCGGAGAAAAATGGTCGTACATAAAATATAAAAAAAAAGTGTAGCCTCAAGTGTCTAGTTTTCAGATCTGGATTTTAAAATTTTTAGCGGGAGCGATTCTCACGTATCATCCGAAAACCAACAAGAAAATTTTTCGAGGGAAACAACCGAGGGTTTTTAGGGGGACACTTTGAGGTTAGAAAATTACAGACGATATCCCTCGTTCATCCACTATATCCAGTTATACCAAATTTTCCAAATATCCTTAAATTCGCAAATTTTTAACTTTTTTTTAGCCAAGATTATCGCTTCAAAACTTTTTTTATCAATCACCCCCGATTGTGTGTTATAGAGAATGTTTTGCAGTTTCCAAAACCCTACCTCCATTTTCTGTACGATCATTAGTTCCCGAGTAATTGATTGTCAAAGTTGAAAAGGACTTTTGCTTTGATCGACGATAACCCGTGGCAAATCATCATACGGAGCTTGTCAAGTCAAACTAAGACTGATTAAATGGTCTAAAAGGGCTTTATGGTCGCATGATCAAAAACATTTTTTTGAAGTCCATTTTAAAGATGAGCACAAATTTGGAAAAAAATTTTGTTGGTTTTCGGATGATTACGTGAGAACCGCTCACCGCTCCCGCTAAAAAATTTTAAAGTCCAGATCTGAAAACTAGACACTTGAGGCTACAATTTCCTTTTTTTTTATTTTCTGTACGACCATTTTTCTCGAGTTATCCCTTGTTGAAAATCACCCAAAAATTCTGGAATTTTTTTAATATAATTTTTGTTACTAGTGTATTTTATACCTGAATAATGAACTATATGTAATGAAAAAATAAATTGCCTTTTTATTGCAAACATCCCATTTTGCACCACATCTTAAGGATACCAAACAGCACAATATGAAAATACTCACATATCTTAAAAATGTGCAAATTTTTAATAAATAGACGATGTTCATACTGTAGCAGAATTGAAACCTTCACACAGAAACAAATTCACACATGAACACTTTTTCCACTTAACACCAACACTCTTTTTTGCCCCCAGAATGCACAGTTTGCCAACTATTGGCATCATCAGAAGATGATTAAAACTAAAGTTTAGTTCGACTCCTTATCCTGAACTAAACTTCAGATTTAATCATCTCCTGATGACGTCAACTTAGTTGGTGAAATGTTTGTGTTGGGTGCAAAAAAATTGCTTCGGTGGTGATGAATGAAAGTGTGAAATAGATAAAATTCACACAATGTTATGTTTTTTATAACTCACTGAACAATTTGCTTATCCTAAGAAATATTTGGTGGAGAAGGAAAGGCAAACGAGAAATGGTAAAATAAGAGTATGAAAATTAAATTTTACCCGATGAAAGATTAGATGGTCACTGGCATTCCCTCTGCCAATTCAACCCTTCTCATGTCTGCTTCCTTTTCCATTCCTAGGAGGTATCTGGGAAAGCATTTTTGAAATCCAGTGAGGTGGCCACTGATAGAATTGGATCAAGGCAACTGAATATGGCTCCAAAAAGGACCATCTTCCCCATCTGGGCGGGCTAATGGGTAACTTTGCTAAATGGTAACCCAGTGGTGTCAAATTTTCTAATTCATCTAGAGCATTTAGCCTCTTTAAGAGGTTTATGGCTAGGCGGACACCCTCAACCTTGGGGGGATCCATTAGGTTTGGAAAAGTTTCTACATCTCTAAATTTACAAAATAATAGTTACATGTTAAATCATTAATATTAATTTATACACCAAATTAACTTATTATTTTTACCTAACTGTAATAGCTTAGCTGTTAGAACAACATCGTCAAGTCTAACGCGTTGTACTTCAGGTTCCTGAAACTCATTTAGGATCATGTGCCTGGCTTTGCTATAAAGGTGATAACAAACACCTGGTTTTACTCGACCAGCTCTGCCTTTCCTTTGATTCGCATTGGCAAGACTCACCCATTCTGACTTTAAAGTTCGAGAATTACTTTCGGTATCAAATCTGGATATTTTGATTTTGCCACAATCAATAACAAATACAACATCATCTAAAAATTTAAGTGTATTTTAATGAAAATATAATGCTAGTAATGCTAATACAAATTAAAGAGCAGATTGGAATGTTTTGCAATGTCATTATTTAGTACAATTAATTGGAGACTTTAGTTAACCCCTTGACTGCCACGGTAATTCCTTAAAATGTGCCCTGATTGCCAAATTTAGAAGCTTTGACAACTTTAACTAGACATATAATTTCCGACGTATTTTGACCTGCTAAACATCATGGCATTGTCAGGATTTGGCTTAGATCCTCCGAAATTATTTCTGACGTATTGGACACTGTGTCAGAAAATCTTCGCCTCAATCCTTGAATTTGTGAATAATATACAAACTTAGACAGTCCAAACAGAAATCAAAACAGTTTTTCCTTACCACACATATTTTTACTTTTACCTATGTTTTAGTATTACTGATTACTAATGCCGGTAAATCGGACGCGTCATACTACTTACTACTTGTATGTGCAAAAACAAAATTCATGAAAACAATAAACTGTTGCAATTTAGAAAGAGATGTGTTAAACTTACCCTGTTATTTACGTTGAGATGTGAAAACTTTGGCGGGCGCTCTGCGCTGTTTAGCCGGCTTTACTGATTACTATAACAATGCGACCAACAACTCCCCCAATATTGTCCTTTAGGAGCACTTGGCTCAAATTTTGACAACACCATAATGTTCAGCAGGTAAAAATACCTCGAAAATGATACAGCTTGACAAAATAGCACTGTTTAAATAACTTGAGTGTATGAGACCAAAGAGTTTTAAAAAACTGAAAAAATGGTTATTTCCTTAGAGCTCTGAACTTATAAATATGATTAGAGATGCCTGAAATAATATAAGAGCTGAAAAGCGAGAGATGAAAATTCGGTCAAGGGTAGTTTTTACCCAGTCCATACAGAACGTTACAAATCCAATATTTCAATTAATTGTGATCAGTTTTTTCACGAAAATCAACAAGTAGCGACAAAGTGACGATTTTTAGATTAAAGTTAGGAAATTTCAATGAAATAGACAGGGTGAAGCTGTTGTTAGATAGATATATATAGTGATTATAAAAAATTTTATTCTTTATGTGCGGTAAGATTTTCCTTCTTCTTAATTTTATTATATCCAGCTCAGTATAAGTTCAAAATGTTCAAAAGCACTATTTATAACTGTTTTTTAGACTCAAAAGAATTTTTTCTGCGACATAACAATGATTTTGTAAGTAAACTTTTTTCACTACATCAAAAAAGGCATATTTTCATATCATTGAGAAAATATATTTTTTTGAAACTTAATCAAAAAACAAGTAAGAGTCTTAAAGTGCAACTCTTCTTGGAATTATGATTGCTGGGAATTAGGGTGCTCAAATGTTACGATCACTGATCGTCCGTGTGATGAAAGCGACCAATAATAAACATGATTAAACATTACAACTATACTTAATCATTTTATGAAAAATATTGTTTACAAAACTTACCAATTGTGATGGAAGTTTCTGCAATATTTGTGGCAATTATAATTTTTCTTACTCCCGTTGGTGGGGATTGAATATTTGTTTTTGTTCTACAGTTGGCATTTGAGAGTGTAATGGAAATATAAGGTACTTGCGGGATGGAAACCTTCCTGAATTTGTAATAAGTTTGTAGAGGTTAGATATGTCCGAAAGCCCAGGAGAGGAATATTAAAACTGCTCCCTCTATTTTATCCTGCCATGAAATAAAACAAAACACAAAAAATAATTAAATAAGATTTTCATTATAATGTTGAAAACTATGTTTACAGGGTGCTTCACCATTTACACACATTCTATTTAAAATAAGCGATAATAAAGACTAATATTGTTCAAGTTTGACCTTTATTTCAAGCACCCTTACATTTTACTGTATACCTACTATACTTAACAGAAAGGTCAACCATCCATATTCAAATGATAAAAAATAGGCATTGAATTTCACCAAAATCTCAGCAAAAGTTACTGACATTAATTTTTAATGTAGGGTAAAATTATTAGTAAGTGATAGTAAATAATGAGTCAAATTCAAATATAACATAAAAAATCTAGAGAACGTGATAGAAAGTTGTCACTGTTTTGGGTGACCATCCTTGAAAATCCTCAGATACAATTTATTTATACTTCCATTATTTACAGTTCTTTCAAAACATTTAATATGCTCATCAAACACCCTGTATATACATACACAACATGCTAAATTATCTGGAAATACAGTCTCTCACAAAATTGAGCTTACACCTGTGGAATTATTATTTATCCTAATTTTCAAGTATTAAAGAATAGAGACAACTTATTATCAAAAAAAAAGTATATCTACATAATGTACATACAGTTAGCAACAAATCAACAAACATAAAATGTAAATAAAAATACATACAGGATAAGACAGTGTATATCTTTATACGACAAAGCGTTTCTTTCAACACGATCATGAATGATCCCAAACATTCCTTACATTTAGATAGGTTTACACAACCCTGGTTATTGTACAATGTTTCAAAACTACTAGACACTCCTCTATCCCCAAATTAAACTCAATTGATCATTTTTAGTCAAAACTAAAAGCTAAAACTGAAAATTATCATGCTTCCAATAAAAATGACTTAAAAAGAAAAACCAAAACAATATATCATCAGCTGAAGTTACCTCAAAATTGGTCTATTCTATGCTTCGATGTTTACAGGCCGTTAATTGACGCTAAAAAAGTCGTTTCACTAAATACTAAAGCCAAAAGTCCCCTGTAAAATCGTACTGTGTATGTGTTGTTAAAATTGCTCATATATTTGTACGTGTAAGATATATTTATTTTTCTTTGTATTATTTGTTTGTTGATATATTGTTAAATGTGCTATAAAGTATGTATCTTACGTACATAGACTTTTTTAATAATCATTGTCTATGTTTTTGAATATTTGAAAATTAGCAGTAATTCCACTTATTCCACAGTTTATGAACAATTTTGTGAGTCCACAGTGTATACTCAATTTTGTAGTCAGAAAAAAATTAAATGTAATTTTGTATTTACCTTTATATTTTCTTAAAAAAAAAAAAACAAAACAAAAACAAAAGGTACATAAATATACAGATACATAAAGATACAGCCACAGATACATAAAGATATATAGGGAAACTACCTAAATAACTTACCTCTTTACATATGTATATTAACAATTCCAGAATAAATTCTGGATTTAACTCTTCAGTTAATGGATTCTCTAATTGTTCACAGATATATCTGTCATATGTTCCATCACATAACAATTTTCTAGCGTAAGGTTCAATATATTCCCTAAATTCTGGAGGTTTGTCCTCTTTCCTATTTCTTTGCCTACTATAGTTACCCCACTGTTTAGCAGCACTCCGTCTAACTGAGATAATAATATTAAATATACAATGTTTTCCTTCAGGTAAATTATATTTCTTATTACAAAATTATTATAATTAGGCATCCCTGAGAAATTAAAGTGTAAAGGCTTTATGCAGCTTCAATTTTCCTTTCACACTTTTCCAGAACTAAGATATCATAATCATGTTTAGATTATTTTGAGACTTTGTGTAATTGAAAATCTACATGTACCTTCTAAAAATTACTTACTTGGTGGTATCAACGGTGGGAACCTGAATTTTGTTTTCTGTAAAGCATCTTCAAGGAAATATTCAGTAACAGGAAAAGTAAAACCAGGTATGTTTATATGAGGGCAATCATTGAAATACCTGGAAAATGCTCGCATTTAAGTGGCGCTCATCAAAATCACCTGAAAAAATGTCAGTTAATAAATGAATTACCTAAAATTCTGTTTGGCATCGGCCCTTCACTGTTATATAACAATAATAATAATAGAATAATATGGATATTAGATACATTTGCGCACTATTTAGAAAAATTATATTTTACCTTTAAGTCCTTCCTTGTTTTGATAACTTCTCTCAAAATTGTAATTAGGAAGTCTGATTCAACATCTCTTTCATGGATTTATTCGAGAATGAGGTGAGAAATGTTCCCTAATGAAGGGTCTGCCTCCATTTGTTTCAGAACTATCCCAGTTGTACAGAAACAGATAGATGCTGATCTTCTAGGCATTTCTCCATATACAAAATATTTACAAACTAGTGTAAGTTGAAAATCAATTTTAACATGTATATCTCCTAAAAATGCTACTTTCATATATTTTTTAACTTGCTTTTAAATTATTATTAGAGGTGGGTATATTACGCAAAATTAAATTTTACCGAAAAATTACTTTTCAAAACTACCAAAATTTTAGGAAATTTGTTGTTGATGAAAAAAAAATTTGAACATTTACTCTGTTAAAGTTTAATATATACACATATAATTAAAAGAAATAATTGATTCAGGAAAAACACAAGAACAGAAAAAAATAAAACATAAAACAAAAAAAGATGTCATATTTTCCAAAAATTTTAAAATATAACAAAACTAAATTTATATGTATACATAAGAAAAAAATATTCCTCTCTAAAAAAATCTGCTTGTTAACAAGTTTTAGATTTTCCTATGATGAATTTTCAGGAAAATTGCCACAGACATGAAAATTTTTTTTTTGAGTTTTTAAATAAATTCCCTAATAAGTAAATTTCCAGTTGCCCACCTCTACTTTTTATTATTAACTACCGACCCGCCCAGGCTTCGCCCGGTTTACGACAATACATTAGAAACTCTAAAATGATCAGTGTTTCTCTACTATATTATGCATGTATTATACATATAAACCTTCCTCTTGAATCACTCTATCTATTAAAAAAAAAACGCATCAAAATCCGTTGTGTAGTTTTAAAGATCTAAGCATACATAGGTAGTAGATAGGGAGAGACAGCGGGAAGCGACTTTTGTTTTATACTATGTTATGATGACAATGTTATAAATTATTTTTCTCTTATGGAAAGAGATGTACTCAACGAGATCGTATAACTATAAGGATCTTTACATCAAATGCCTGAATCTCACTAAATTTATAACTTAGTTTATAATTTAGATTATTATTTATTTATAATACATAAATAATTTATTAATAAGGTTTGCAGAATCGGAACACGTCACAGAGGCGTACATATCATAAGTATAATACACAAAAATAACTAGTATCCTTTCGCATGTTTGACATATTTTATTATGAATATATATCACACTACTCAATGTCTTGCGTATAACTAGAGTTCGTGCGAGTGGAGTGTAACAGGACCGTAGTCAGTTCACGAATGAATGTTAATATGTTCACAGAAACTATGTTGCATTGTAGTACATTATTAAATATTATTACTTATTACAAAGCACGAATGTCACAGGGCCAATACTGCACATGTCCTGCCCTTGACTCGTTGGCCTTCACAGCTCACAGCTGACTTGCATTACAGAAACTGTGTTAGCAATTTTAGTTATTTATGGCATGCTGTAACAGACAGTCGCCGGTATTGATTACCAGCGTTGATATGTTTCGTTTTTACGTATTCGCCGTGTGTTTAAATAACTTTATAAATATCAATAATTATTAATTGAGAGAAGAAGTGAACAATTTGAAATAATGAGTGATGTACAAAAAAATATATCTGACGCCAATAATATACGCCCAGTCAGTAATACAATAAAAGAAAAAATGCAAAGCGTGTTTTTTTCTCATACTGTTCATTGTCAACAGTAGACGTTGAACAGTTCTTTTCCATACACTAGTTAATTTGAAGTGATAAACGTCACCGTTTTACTCCAGAACACTTAGAAAAGCACATAATAATATCTTTTAACCACCGCCAACTTGCCATGGGAACCTTGTCTCAACACTGACGTTGTCGGGTAAGTGTTGCCATTGTTACGTGTTATCTTAATTTATATAGGTATTTTATCCTTCTTAACCGTACTATTTGGTAAAAATAGTACTATGTGGCTACATAATTTATGTAAACATATTATTATTTTCATTCGTTAACTGACTACGGTCCTGTTACACTCGGCGCTCGCATGAACTCTACATATAACAGAGGTTGTACAGCAGCTGCAGCTATCACAGGACTCCTGCAATCAAATCAAATCGAGGCATCCCCCATCACATGATACTCTATGTTGCCTATGTGTTGCGTCGCCGTAAGCCAACTTTATTCTTTAACAATGAGAGACACAGTAAAAACCACAGTTCCTATATCAGTGTGTTGACTTTCGGATGTCAACATTTATTGATTTTGCCTGTTTATTTTAGTGCATATTCCTTCTTTAACTTGAGTTGTCTTTATTTACATAACTAACAGAAAAATAACAGAACAATTCCTAACCTTTCCAGTCTAATTTGATATCCGACGCTCTCTCCTAAAGACTCCGCTCTTTCTTCTGCAACTCGCTCTGCTACCGCAATAGCACTGATCCTCCTTGGCTGCGTACATATGATTTTACACAATGAACCTTTCTCATTTTCAATGTAATGGTCCAAAATAAACTGTGAAACTTGTGTTGTCTTTCCGCACCCCGTTTCACCGCTAATCACTACTACCCGACTTTTTTCTATTAAATTAACCAAGTTATCCTTTTCTTTAAATGCAGGAAGTATTTTCTTCTATGATGCATTGCAATATATTTTGGATTCTTTTGTTTCTCCTTAAACTCATTCAAAAACCTGGTATCTAATGGATCCTGCTGGACCAGCCCTGAAGACGCCTTTGACAATTTGTCAATGAGGTTTCCCCTGATTAAGGACAGAAACTCTTGTTTAAACGCAGAATCTCTAATGTGCGAATAAAATTATTATCGGTTTCGCACAAATACATTAGATAATCCAAAGTTTTTGCTTTCAACATATTTTCGATCTTCTGTTTCTTAGATTCAGAAAATATAATCTGTCCTAACTAAAAATATTTTTTGAGATTATATATACATAATATCATTTCATTACATTATAATATATAACATAAAACTTACAGGTCTTCTTTTGTATGTGCCCGTCGTTGATTTTTCTCTTCGACCTTTATTTAATCTAGCATAATATAATCCAATTTCTTTTCCTTTTAGACCGGGAGGGTGACGGGGATGGCGTTTCGGGATTCATCCGTCTCCTCTTCATTTCTATTTCTACTCCTTCCCCTTCGTTTTCTTCGACCATTATATCTTTCTGACATTTTATTAAATTTAAAACGTATTGGCTAAGAAAATGCCTGATTATTAACTTTCCTCCCAAAATTTTTATTTTTATTTTGACATTTTTGATATGACAGACCAAATACAGTGCTACCAAATGTGTAGTTGGCGCTAAGAAAATAACAAATTCCCTAGATATACAGGGTATGTACATTAGTACATACTATACATATGTACATACATATCGTCACCCTAATTGTAAAACCTCATAACTCCAAAACTTGTTTTTTTACAGGGAGTATAAATACAGTCTGTATCTCTTATACGTAGAAATAGGTTTCTGAATTTTATTTTCTGGGGAATGGTGTTATAATTAAACTATAGTGAAAACATAATCTAAGGTTATTATTATTATTTTCTTATTTATCGGAGTTAGGAGGTATTACTGGCTGAAAAATAAAGTAACACTGGAGTTAACAGTTTTAATTCCCACAATTAACAATTAAGGCAACAAGTATTTTATTTCGTAAAATAACAAAGTAAACATTAAAAATCATTAAAAAATAAACGCTTCTTTTACTTACTATTTTAAAATTGAAAGAAAACTTATTGATAAGGGATATTAGCGTAGTAGGAATGATAATCAGAATCTAAAGATTGTTTTAATGATTGCAGATCTTCAAATTTTCTCTTTTAATTTGAAGCCTGCTCTTATACAGTTGAAGCAAATCATTAAGAGGTACTGTTGAAAGTTTAATATTTTTTCTTGAGGGTAGTTCAGTCCATTGATCGGTAAATCTTAGTTTAAAATATATTTTACCATTTGGATTGAATTGCAAAGCTCGGAGATCTGTAACTACTGAGTCGCCAGTGGTTCTACCAGCGAATAGAGCTATAAAACCACAAAACATATAGGTAGTATAAAACAGAATTGAATCGAAGTTTTTTAAAAAATGAATGTTCTAAGTTCTAAGTACTTGACTTGACATGACATTATAGGGACGAGGGTTTTGACGTGCTTTCAAGCAAACGGCCACATAATCAGCTGGAACATTAATTATAGTATTTTTTAAGTCGGCATTCAATGCACGAATGCATGGAGTCTGCCTCCATTTGCGTGTGGCCTTTTTGAAGATATTTTTGCTCTATTACGACTTTGTTTATTACAGCAATATTAAGAAGAGTATTTGCTAAAATAGTATTCCTATTTTGGTAAGGGCAGCCATCACTATATAAAATAACTTTTTTATTTTCAGTCAATGTTGGAATAAGGTTATTTAAAAAATTGAATATAATTAAGGAAAATTCCTGTGCAGTAAGTGCTCCCTCTGTTTCATTCCACAGGTAACATACCCCATCTTTAGTTTTAAGGTTATACAAAGTGAAATTATGTATGAACTTTCAGTTTTGTTTTATAATACATTAAAGACACATTTGATTTTGGCGCTAAGAGCACTGACTGTAGGTCCATAGTATACACATTATCTTAATTTTTCTTGTCTTCCTTTTTTCTTTTCTTGCTTCTTTTTTCTGGTGTAAAATACTGATCCTCTTCGATAGCTTTAACTTTGTAGGCCATACAAATATCGCACTCATCCTTTTTTGGGCTGAATAAACTCAAATTTCTTTCTTGAAACATTGTGAAAATTTGGCTATGGAAAGTGGCTCTTGATTTTACTCTTGCACCAGTCGTTAACATAAAATTTAAAGTTCTTCTTTGGATTTCCACATTGGTTCTAGATATTTTTCCTTTGACTGCGCTCTACAATAATGGGACTCCATAGAAGGAAGGCTTGATAAAAACTCATCCAAACATTGGATTCGTGAGGCAAATGGCTGTTGTCTAAATGATAGTCCTGAGTTTTGTTCTTCATTTTGAGCAGTATTTTGTTGTAGTATCTGTGGTCTTTCATTTTTCTTCCCGGTAAAATCCAATGGATAACCTCACTTTGTGAAGGAGTTAGCCGTTTTACGGTTAACAAATTCACAGTTACTGGAGATACGAGGTTTACGTCGCACGTTTTACAGCCGTCTAGGATTAATTAGGAGTTACTAGTTTTTTTCAGTAGGTTAGGTGAGCGATCTAGCACCCAATGGCGCTAAAATACTAATTTGGGTTAAACTTGGAGTTAGGTAGTTTTACAATTAGGGTGACGATATTAAAAAAAGGTGTAATGTAAATACATATGTACTGTGCATATGTATAAACTTTGAGGGACCGTAGCAACACGTAGGCGGGCCCGGGTTCTACATATTAGATATCCTCTACCCTTAGATTAATAATAAATTAAATGACAGCATTAAAGGTGGGTTCATGCAGATATGGAGACATCCAAAAAAAAACGTCATCAAAGTTGGCCGAGAAAAAAGACGTATTTCTATTCTTGATCGAATTTATAACCTTATTCACTTGTCAAGACTGTCACATCATATGACAGCCATTGTTTATTTTACAAATTGTGACAGTCACTTGTCAAAAGTTTGACATAACCGAAAAGCTTAGACATGACCGCTATTTTATCTCTCTCGTGCATAGCCAGAGTTGATGACGTTTTTTTTGGATGTCTATATTTTTAGTAATAAGAATAAGAATTGTAATAAGCATAAAGTTAAACCTTCGTTTTATAATGACCCAGTTCATGCAGTAAATCCTTATTTTTAAAATTATTACTAAAAATTATATTTACTGCATGAACTGGGTCATTATAAAACGAAGGTTTAACTTTTTATTCTTATTACTATTCTTATTCTTATTATTAAAAATTTCTGCATGAACCCACCATAAAAAGTTCTGAACACGTGACCAGACAGTGATATATAAAATTTTTGAACACTGATGGTTAAGTTTGATTAGGTTGGAATATGGTATATACTATGTAATATAAAAAAATATGAATATACCTACTAAAGAGAGAACAAAAGTATCAAACAGCATGCAGGAAGAAATAAATAGTGATACAATAATGAAACACACCACTTCTAGAAAATAGAATTAATTCCGTTTATTCAGGTAAAAAAACATTTGAAAATATGTTAATAACAAATATATAAATAATGCTATTATATACAGTGTATATTCAAGGGTATATCATATGAAAAAAAAATCCTCAACAAAATGTCTTCCCTAATAAAAAAATGCTACTATTATGCTACTAATGAGATACAATATATGAATAGAAGTGTATTCTTGTAAAGTGACGTTGAACTGATGTTTGTAAATACTTAAAAATTATTGATGGCACGATTTTATGTATAATTTTCGATATTACATCGATTATGTATGTAAAGATCACAGCTACACATACAGTAAGCACCAAAAGTCATCATACACCCACTTTCTGAGTTTGCTTAAATTCCTGTAATTTTTGTATTACAGCATTGATTTTTTTGCTTATGACAGGATTATAGCTTGTGATATTCTGCGTCTAATAAACCGAAGTTGAAGGCGGTATGTCGATTGTGTGAAAAGATATCGCAAAAAAAGTAAAATTTCAATGTTTTCAAAGAAACGTAAATAACTTCGAAAATAGATCCCTTTCGAAGTTGTTGGACTCGTATTAAAGGAAATCTTCAGTCTATCTATTTAACTAACTGAGTCATTTTGAAAAAAAATTTCCTAGACATGAAAAATATCACAAAAATTCAAAATTCTACCATCCTTAGTATCGTTTTCGTAAAAATCACTGTTCCTGAAATTTTAATAAAACACAGATATCTAGAGGGACATTAATCCTAAATTTTTGTTGGAGTAATATGGCGTACAGGGCTTTTTTGAATTTTCGTGATATTTTTGGTTCAACTTTAGATTTTTTTCATGTCTAGTAAATTTTTTTTTCAAAATGACTCAGTTAGTCAAATAGATACACTGAGGATTTCCCTTTAATACGAGTCCAACAACTTCGAAAGGGATTTACTATTTTCGGAGTTATTTACGTTTCTCTGAAACATTGAAAATTTTCTTAGCGACATCTTTTCTCACAATGGACATACTGCCTTCAACTTCGGCTTATTAGACGCAGAATATCACAAGGTATAATCCTCTCAGAAGCAAAAAAAAATCAATGCTGTAATACAAAAATTATCAGAATATAAGCAAACTTCAAAAAGTGGGTGTGTGATGACTTTAGTTGCTTACTGTATATACCCATGTAAGCTACACCACACCACAAAAAATAGTGTAGACCATGGAGTCCGTGGACCATACCAGTGTATCCTATTATATTTTGACTTGCTAAGTCCAAATATGAAGTCAGCATTTCTACATTGGTTCATATTTTTCACATGTTTTTTTTCAGATCCTAATGAAATTCCTCTCTTAAATCGGGAAATTCCGACTTCAGATTCGGATGCAGGAAGTTAAAATACTACATATATGATACACTAGTCTACAAACTAGACCCATGCTACTTTTTTTTGTGGTGCTGTGTTAATAAATATTCTCAATTGTGTAAATACTCAAATTTTAAACATGTTATAGGCAAAATATTTTTAAACAACACATTGGAAATTCTTGAATTATTTTCCATTTTAACAACAGATAACCTAGAATGTAAGTCACGACTAAAGTTAGAAAGAATAAAAAATTTCCATATGCAAAAAACCTTTGAAAACACTGTATAAAAAAATGTTAATCCGTATCACAATCATCTGAGTCTTCTTCTATTACTCCCATTTCTTCATTTGTAATCAGCTCCATAATTGCCCTAGACAATATTGTGACATTTGTAAAAGTGACATTTGTGACAGCTGACATTTATTAAGTTTTATAGTTTACATACTTAGTTTATTTAGTTTATACACACTAGTTATTAGTAAAGAATTGTATGGAATGACATATTGAATATTCTGGATGTCAAAAGAATTTTCTAGAAATGTAGAAACTATAAATACTGGTGTGGTTGCTAGGAGTTAGTTAGTTATGTTTTGAATGTTACATGGTTAAGACCCACGAGTTGTAGATTGTTAAATAAACGTGTTTGAACAGAAAAGCGAGTAATTTGAAGTGAAATTCGTAACATTTTGGTGACAGCGGTGGGATTAACGAAGAATTTGAAGAGGAAAATTGTATATGGTGAATACGAGGGCAACAAGATACGACGAGGAAACGACGACGATGGATGTGAGTGAGATTCTAAAATTTTTGCAACAAGGAGAAGAAAAGCGACAGCAAGAGGATGAAAAGCGACGACTGGAGGATGAACGACGACGGCAGGAGGACCGTGAGGAGGCAGAAAGGCGAGAGGAAAAGCGACGACAGGAGGACGAACAACGACGACGAAAGGACCGTGAGGAGGCAGAACGACGACGACAGGAGGACCGTGAGGAGGCAGAACGACGACGACAGGAGGACCGTGAGGAGGCAGAAAGGCGAGAGGAAAAGCGACGGCAGGAGGACGAACAGCGACGACAGGAGGACGAACGGCGGCGACAGGAGGACCGTGAGGAGGCAGAAAGGCGAGAGGAACAGCGACGGCAAGAGGACGAACGGCGGCGACAGGAGGACGAACGACGACGACAAGAGGACCGAGACGAGGCGGAGAGGCGTCATCAAGAAATTTGCGAGTCTCAACAAATAATAAACACCAGGTTGAATGCATTTTCTGGGAGGATTGATGGCGTGGAACAGCAGATTGACCAGGTAGGCCAAAAAGTCAATAGAATTGAGAAGGAGTTTCAGGAGAATAGGGAAGAAATCGAAAGAAGACTCGAAAGAAGATTAGAGGACACCAAACGGCAGGTACAAAAAGAAATACTGGAAAAGATAGAAGGGCTGGAGCACCAATTACATCGTACTTCAATAGCCGATTCAGGAGATTGTTCGACCTCACCAGCTACTCCGTTACAACATTCAAGCCTTATGCATACTGAAAGGTCAGTACACAAAATGCTTAAGCCTCCTACGTACGATGGACAGTCATCATGGTCCATGTACCGCAGACAGTTTGAGGCTGCCGCAAAGGCCAACGGATGGACTCCACAAGAAATGGCTACTTCGCTAGTCATATCTCTCAGAGGTCAGGCTTTAGAAATTTTACAGAGCATCCCGGAAGAGCAGCAAAACGATTACGACAGGATTGTAGGCGCGTTAGAAATAAGGTATGGACACAAATATCTCCGTCAAGTTTACCAGTCCCAGATCAAGAGTAGACAGCAAAGAAGCAACGAGTCTCTTCAAGAATATGAAGCTGACATCGAACGACTCATTCATTTGGCATACCCTCAAGCACCCAAAGAATTTCTCGAACAAATTGGCATACAGACTTTTATTGATGGACTAGTAGACACTGAAATGCAGCAAGCTTTGCGGCTTGGCAGACACACCACGATTAGTGATGCACTCGTAGCTGCTTTGGAATTTAAAGCAGCTAAAGAAGCATCGAGGAGCTACAAATCCAGAGTAAGGCAAGTTAAATTCGACGAATGCCAATCACTTCCCGAGACCATGGAGAAAATAATGCGAGCATTGGATGAAATCAAACAGTCGAACTCACCACAAAAGGAAACCAGGCGCTGCTACAACTGTGGAAAAATTGGGCACCTACAGCGTTTTTGCAGGGCTAGGTCAAGGTCCCAGTCAAGAACGAACTCACCAGATCGACAGCCAGATTCGAGATCAAGATCCAGGAGTCCAGACAAGAGAAACTGGAGAGAAGAAAATGGGACGTTGAAGACTTCTCAGCATAGGACTAGTCGTTCCCCAACCCCAGACCGAAAACCTCGTTCCAGATCACCAGCAAGAAATTCGGGAAACGACAATTAGTCGATGCTAGGGGGCGCGTGTCGACTACTTATACTCAATGCCCCAAGATTTCTGTCTCAAAAATAAGTAGCGACGAACGAAGCCTGATAGTCCATGGATACTTGGACGATAAATGGTGTTCCTTTGTAATTGACACCGGTGCTACAAGAACTATTCTGCGGCCTGACATTCTGCCAAAATCATCAAAGGAATTATCCAGACATGTGAAATTGGAAACAGCTACTGGAGAATTGATTCCTGTACATGGCGAGCTAAATGTAAAAATTCAACTGGGTTCGAAAATCATGTATCACCGAGTTTTAACAGCCGATATCAGAGACGACTGCATATTAGGACTAGACATACTGAGTAAACATGGTTTTGTCGTGGATGTTAAAAACAAAACTATACAAATTCAAAATGAAGAAATTGTTATGGCCCCCAAACTTCAAGACTACAATAAATCAAGAAGGATCATAGTTGAAGAGGACATCCAAATTCCCCAAGGATCAGAGAACATCATCATTGCAAAATTGGATGGAAATGGTCTGAGTACCGGAATAGTCGAGGCGAGCGAAAGGAACGATGGCTTATTGGTTGCAAGAAGCCTAGTACAAATGAATAACCAAATTCCTGTAAGAATTGCCAACATATCGGACAAGAAGATTATCCTTAAGAAGAATGAAGTATTAGGACGTTGTGAGCCAGTCGAAAGAGTAGTTAAATGCGAGGAAGTTAACCGAGCTCAGTTAAATCAAACAAAGGTACGTGATCCGACTATTGCAGAATCCTTGCTCAAGAATGCTGCCCATCTGGAGCCGGAAGAAGCTAGAAAAGCTAGACAGTTCCTCGAGGGATATCAAGATATCTTTGCCAATGGAAACATCACCGGCAGAACAAGTCTGGTTCAACATCGTATAGACACCGGCAAGAACCCACCGATAAAGCAAGCTCCAAGAAGACTACCATTCGCTAAACAGAATGAAGTTACCGGAATGATCGATAAGATGCTGAAAGAAGGTGTCATCGAGGAATCATCGAGCCCATGGTCTTCACCCGTTGTTTTAGTTACGAAGAAAGATGGCACAACAAGATTCTGTGTGGACTATCGCAAGCTGAACAATGTGACTAGGAAAGACAGTTATCCTCTACCTCGAATCGACGACACCCTGAACACACTTTCGGAGTCGAAATGGTTTTCAACGTTGGACTTAAAGAGTGGCTATTGGCAAGTTGAACTTCATCCAGGTGATAAAGAGAAAACAGCATTCTCTGCTGGTACCGGACTTTATCAGTTTAAAGTTATGCCATTTGGTCTTTGCAATGCACCGGCCACTTTTGAGAGACTGATGGAGTTAGTACTCAGAGGAATGACGTGGAAAACTTGCTTGGTATACCTTGATGACGTCATTGTAATGGGGAAATCATTTGAAGAACATCTTAAAAATTTGGAGGATATCTTCGGTAGATTCAGAAATGCCAACCTACAACTGAATCCAAAGAAATGTTCCCTTTTTCAAAAACAAGTAGAATTTCTAGGACACATAGTATCCGCCGACGGAATTCAAACCGACCCCAGGAAGATTTCTGCAATTAAAGAGTGGCCCCGACCAAAAGATAAACATCAAGTAAGGAGTTTTCTTGGACTGTGTACCTACTACAGGAAATTTGTAAAGGACTTCGGAAAAATTGCCAAGCCACTACATCGGCTCACCGAAAATAATGTTACCTTCGATTGGACTCCAGACTGCCAGCAAGCTTTCACAGAACTGAAGAAGCGCCTAACTACAGCACCAGTTTTGGCATACCCTAAACAAGATGGAATGTTTATTTTGGATTGTGATGCCTCCCAACATGGAATTGGATCAGTCTTATCCCAGGTTCAAGACGAAGAAGAAAAAGTTATCGCATATTTCAGCAAGACACTAGGCAAAGCAGAAAGAAATTACTGTGTTACAAGGAAAGAATTACTGGCCATCATCAAATCGTTGGAGCATTTTCACAGTTACCTTTATGGAAGACACTTTTTAATTAGGACAGATCATAACGCCCTGCAGTGGATTATGAATTTTAAGAACCCGGAAGGACAAGTTGCTAGATGGATGGAGAGACTACAACAGTATGATTTCAAAATAATGCACCGGAGTGGAAAAACCCATGGTAATGCAGACACATTATCAAGAAGACCTTGTTTAGAACAGAAATGCCGCTACTGCCAGAAGATTGAGACTAAAGAATCTTCATACGAGACCTGCAATGAATTGTTAATGGCAACAACGATAGAGGTTGAAGATGAATGGTCCTCGGAGGAATTAAAGAAGAGTCAGAAGAAAGACAGTGACCTGAAATTAATCCGGAACTGGCTAAAGAATGGAGTTCGACCAACTTGGCAGGAAGTTTCCAGATATGGTACGACTATAAAGGGATACTGGGCTCAATGGAGTTCCCTTTGTCTACGCGATGGCCTACTGCATCGGAAGTGGGAGAGCCCCGATGGAGTATCCGCGGTCTACCAGTTGGTCTTGCCTAAAGCAAGAATCCACCAAGTGCTAGAAGAGCTTCACAGCAGCCCATCCGGAGGACATTTTGGAGTAACCAGGACTTTGGCTCGAGTAAGGGACCGATTTTATTGGGTAAACTGTCGCCGAGACGTCGAAGAATGGTGCAAGAGATGTGATCTGTGCTCTGCCAAAAAGGGACCAAAAACAAGAAGCCGTGGTAAAATGGTGCAGTACTTATCCGGAGCACCATTCGAGAGGGTAGCAGTGGACATTCTTGGACCATTACCTGTAACCGACCGTGGCAATAAGTACTTGATGGTGGTAATGGACTATTTCTCGAAATGGCCCGAAGCAGTACCCCTTCCCAATCAAGAAGCAGAAACTGTAGCCGAAGCGTTCATCGAGAATGTCATAGCTAGACATGGAGTGCCCCTCGAACTGCATTCCGATCAAGGAAGAAATTTCGAATCAGAGCTGTGGCAAGAAGTGATGAAAACAATGGGCATCAAGAAAACCCGAACAACTGCGCTTCATCCCCAGTCGAATGGCATGGTTGAACGCCATAACAGAACCATATGCCACTACCTGTCTAAATTCGTGTCTGAAAATCAAAGGGACTGGGACAAATTGGTGCCTCTGTTTTTGCTGTCATATCGAAGTTCCCAGCATGAGTCGACTACCTACACTCCGTCTATGCTGACCTCTGGAAGAGAAATGAAACTGCCTACTGACCTCATACTTGGCCATCCCCTAGAAGAAAATCAGGAACGATCTCTGCCCGAATTTGTGGAAAACTTGCGAGAGAGATTGAACCGGATCCATCGATTTGCCAGCGAGAAGCTGAAAATGCACAGCGACAAAATGAAACAGCGTCTCGACACTACATCAACAGAGATTGCGTTTAAGCCTGGTGATGCAGTATGGTTGTACGCCCCAAAAAGGACGAAAGGAAAAAGTCCAAAGCTTCAGAGCAACTGGGAAGGTCCGTACACCATAATAAAGAAAATTAACGACCTGGTCTACCGCATCCAATTATCTCCAAGAAGCAAGCCGAAGGTGGTCCATCTGGAGAGACTCGCAAGGTATACAGGACATAATCCACCCGACTGGTTTGTCGTCGAGGATCCACCGCCTAGGACTGAAGACAGTGTTATTCGGGACGAATAACCTTAAAGAGGGGAGCAATGTGACATTTGTAAAAGTGACATTTGTGACAGCTGACATTTATTAAGTTTTATAGTTTACATACTTAGTTTATTTAGTTTATACACACTAGTTATTAGTAAAGAATTGTATGGAATGACATATTGAATATTCTGGATGTCAAAAGAATTTTCTAGAAATGTAGAAACTATAAATACTGGTGTGGTTGCTAGGAGTTAGTAAGTTATGTTTTGAATGTTACATGGTTAAGACCCACGAGTTGTAGATTGTTAAATAAACGTGTTTGAACAGAAAAGCGAGTAATTTGAAGTGAAATTCGTAACAATATAAAAGTCAAATCAAATATAATAACAAAAATATTTACATTTTCTTGCAGATCTTCTATGCAATTTGATGCTGCAACTACTTGCCGATATTTAAAAAACTTGCAGCAATTTTTTATTGCGGGCAATTACACAACACAAGACACAGGCACAAAGTTTGTTACACTGGTAGTTTTCCAATTACGAGAGCATAGTGCGACTTAGTGCCACTGTATGCCGCATTATGCTGGTGCCTAATTAGAACAGATTTGAAATGTTACACTAGAGTGCATTCGTCTCGCTTTGGGTTTTGGAGAATACTTGAAATAATTTTTTTGTAATGAAATCGTCCTATCCAAATGATAATGATAATGATTCAAGTGATAACACTAAGTGAATCAAGTAACTCACCATCAAGTGATATTTTCATCGAAAATGTTGGTAACACTTGCGCATCACATCCCATGAGCAAAGCTTTTTTTGAGTGCCCGATGGTGCAATGTGTTGCTGTAGTTGAAACACTCGATGCTGAGCATAATGCCACATTGTGCGCTCGCTCTGGTGCTGTATTTGGAAAACTACCACTTTCTGCTGTTATACATAACCACCAATGCCTCGAACATTGGAATGTGTGTTGGTCTACAATTAATCACTAATTGTAACTAGAACTGTATGCAGCAAATTGCAGCAAGTGTCATGCAAGAAACTGCACAGTGTAAATTCAAAAAAAGCTGCTGCATCAAATTGCAGCAATAAACTGCATGGTGGAAATCTGTCAATAAGAATGTTTTATTCATTGATTGTGTATTTTTTTGTGAATTTATGTTGGTTACAGAATTTTTTAAATTTTATAGATATTGAAAGTGATTGTTCCAAGATATTTGTATGATAAAAATAGAAGGATTTTTTGTCTAGGTTTATAGGGTTAATCATTCATGAAAGAATGTATATTCCAATTGTTATATACTTCAGAATGAAAAGACAAATATACAGTGCAGAGATGTAAAGCTAAGAAGATAATAATTATATGGTAATATTAGAGTAGGTTAACTAACAGATTCACTTTCAAATCGTACCTCAAAATATTAATTTCATCCGAGTCTACATCCCAATTGACAATGCTGGGATGCGTAATTTTATTTTCCAAAAACCAGTTCATTCGGTCTCTAAGCTCCTCGATAATTTTACCTGTATGGGGGTTGGCCCTGAATGTTAACGAATTTCCAATACTGATTAATCCATTATGATCATGGAACGTGTATTTATAGTGATCACCGAAGAAAATTATGGGCAATGGATGAACCATGGACGCATCATGAATATATTCATTAATTTTTTCCCAATACACCAAAAGGGGTGCTTTCATATCACGAACTTTATTGATGACCGATACTGGATGTAATTTGAAAAATTCATTTTCTGGGGATCTAATCCTGATGAATTTCTTTGATTTGGAATACCTAAAATATGAATAATATATACTAAATTATGTTATACACCATAACACACAACTTCTAAATTACTATTAGAGGTGGGCACCTAATAAATCACCTTTTAGGCAAAAAAAAAATTGTTATTATTAAAAAAGTATTAGGAATTTTTGGAAAGCTCTCAGCACAGGAAACTATCTACTGAACCTTTATTTTTGAAAATTTCGGTTAATTTTGAGAAGTAATTTACCTATCTCTAATTACCATATATACACTATTGGCGATATCACATATTACGACTAATATAATTGTAATGGTAATTCATTGGTTAAAGGGAGGGGCTACAGACCAAATGTTTCCGATAAATCTACACTCTTCACTGTGGCCCCACCCTTAACAATTATTTGTCAGTAAGTAATGTTCTTCGTCCCCTTTCTCATATAAATGAAGCAGATTTAGCAAGCACCAAAGATATGCCTTTACCGATCCTGTATGTTACTTCGTAATAACAATATCCATGCAGATGTGAGGGAACATATTGTGTATTCTTAACAGACTTTTTTATGTACTAAAGGATTATTTTTGATGTCATAATTAACTAAAATAAATTAACAACAAACTAATTAAACTCACTTCACCACAGCCACATTGGGATAAAGTCCAGCACATATCACAGCCTTAACTAATGCCAAATTGTCAGAATTCCGATTATGAAGAGGATTTTTTGGGTCAGTACCTGACACAAAGTTTAGGTCTTGCAAATAGCCCATAAAATCCTTTTTCATGTCCCTGAGAAGGTTTAAAATATATGAGCTTAAAAAGTAGTCCTGACAAAATTTATATGGAATTGGGTGTATATCGTGAATATATAATACCTGAAAACATTCAAATAAAATTACTGTGTCGAAACTGGACAAAAAAAAAATTCTGAAAATATTTTTAACTTAGCAAAATGAAGATCCAGAGAGGATATGACTTAGAAAATAGATTTTACCCTATGAAAAATTAAATGGTCACTGGCCTTTCCATCTGCTAACTCAACCCTTTTCATATCTGCTTCTTTTTCCAACGTCAGAGATATCTGAAAAGGACTTTTAAAATCTAAGGTGGTAGCGATTGATAAAATGGGATCAAGACAACTGAAAATGGCACCAAAAAGCACCATCTTTCCCATTTGTGGACCCATAGGTAACCTTGCTAAGTGGTAACCGAGCGGAGTCAAATTTTCACTGTCATCCAATGCATTCAGTCTTTTTAAGCAATCTAAAGCCAGGTACACACACTCCATTTTAGGTGGATCCATTAGCTTTTGAAAAAAATGATTCTGCATCTCCTTAAAACAAGAAATTAAAGTTTCACATAAAATTAGTTTGGCAATATTACATGTTCGATACCGTGTGTCTCATATCATCACTCCCATTACCAAAGGGCAAATCTGATTTTCAAATCAATTAAAATACTGTAGAGTAGAAATAAAGTTTGACCAATAAATAATTACATTAATATCAATTAATGTGTGTCATTGTAACCAAGACAAGCAGTCTGTTTAAAAAAAAAAATATATTATATTAATATTGTAGGCTACTGTCTTACATATGAGCCAAATATGAAAATGCATTAAAAGGAACGTAATATCATATTAAATTACACGAGAATAATAATAATAAATGTCTTACATGAATGTGAAAAAAAGACTAGAAATGGCTCGAAAAATAGCATCTCGTTACAGTTCAAATTCCGTGGTGTGTCTTACAACGTGGCCCAGAATAATGTTAACAGCCGATATCTCCGTTATTTGAAAAAAATACAGACGTGAACATAAAAAAAAAAATTAAAATGGCTCGAAAAACTACATGAAAACAGTTCAAAATCCGTGTTGCACCTTACAACCCTTAAAAATTCACTCACAAATAACTATTTGTATTTTCAAATTTTCAGGCTTTTTTTTTGTTCACATCCGTGTATATTTATTTAACGGATACATCGGCTCTTAATGTCATTCTGGGACACCTGGTATACTATTCTTGGAATCACTGTAACTTTATATTTACATTAGTATTTCGCGATATGTTATATATTGTATTTTTTATTGCTATTTCAAATATCATGCATAGTTTACAGCATTCATCACTAACGTATAATGTCTTACCTAGCTGTAGCAGCTTCGCTGTTAATATAACATCATCAAGCCTGACCCTCAGCACTTCAGGTTCCTGAAATTCTTTCAGGATCATATGCCTTGCTCTGCTATAAAGATGAAAACAAACACCCGGTTTAACTCTGCCAGCTCTACCTCTCCTTTGATTTGCATTGGCAAGACTCACCCATTCACAATTTAAGGTCTGAGAATTACTTTCAATATTGAAGTTAGATATTTTAATTTTTCCGCAGTCAATAACAAATACCACATCATCTAAAATTTATAAAATAATCACAAGAGCTTACCCAAGATTGCAAGAGTTCTTTTGTACTTCATTTCGACTGTGTATTTTCTTGGCGACCAATAACTCATATACTTTTTATCAATGTAAAATAATAAAACATAAACTACACAACAAACATGTAATTTGTCAACAAGGAACTTGATATAGGTTGTATAGTATGAAATAAATATGTGTTTCAACACTGTTCAAAAAAAAATACTATGAAATTATAAAATATCAAACAATGGTAAAGTTACAAATAATATATACCGTTTTTTACCTTACTGTTTTTGGGAAACTAACTTACCAATTGTAATGGAAGTTTCAGCGATATTTGTGGCAATTATAATTTTTCTCTTTCCCAAAGGGGGTGGTTCAAATATTTGTTTTTGATTTACCGTTGCCATCTGTGAGTGTAATGGAAATATTATATATTCTTCAGATGGAAATTTTCCTGAGTTCGTAATTAATTTGTGAAGATCAGATATGTCCATGAGTCCAGGAAGAAAAATTAAAATTGCACCATTCTGTTCTTCCTTCAAAAAATCATGGTATTCAGGATAAGACAGTGAATATCTTTATAAGACAAGGCATTTCTGTGCTTATGCTCCACCCTTATTCAGTATTCAAGCAGTCGGCAGTGGAACTTCTGCAAAACCCATTCCATACTTTCCACATATTTTTTTTCTGATAATATTTGCCATACAGTCAACGTGGGCCAACCCGGTATACAATATACATATATATAGCAACAGAAATAATTATTCGTAGATGCATTTTAATTCTAGCATAGGGGCAACTAACAGTCTAGGTTTGGCACTGATTATTCACTGCCATTCATATGTTACAGTGACTATGCTCTATGCCTATCCATAGTCATATAACACGTATACACTTACAGACTTCCCAGAACTACCATACTGGCAAGGTACCGCCTGCAATCTTTTATTTTATCTGAGGGTAAGCTTACCTAACCCACGAATAATCATTTCTGTCACTGTCTATTTAGTCCCGAAGTGGTGACACTGAAAGCCCTGTCATGCTTAATTGAAAATTTTTTAAAATATGTGAATTGATAGTTAAACATTATACCAGCAAAATAAGCTTAGTATGCGTAGATTTTAAAAATAAAAATAAAAAAAAAATTGATTATTATAAATGTGCAATAATTTTCTCCTGTCATTGGGGATATCGATTATTAGTAGTATATTCGATAGAAAATTTCGTACTCTTTCAGAAAAAAATTACGCAAACCACTTTTTTCTAGCCAGAAAGGTCTGGCATACCTATTTAAAGTGTGTGAAAGGGGATAAAATTTCTCCATCATCACGTACAAACTTTTTTTTTTTATTTTGTTCGTTTCGATGTGATCTTTAAAGATATCTTCGAATCATAAAACTGCCGGAAGTAACCGGCATATCAGCTTTATTGCATGGTCTCGATTCACATCTATTACAAAAAGTAGTACGTTAAATACATTTTTTTTTTTTGAGTAAAAGTATTCATAGAATAAAATGTCTTTTCCTTTCTTAGATTTCAAATTATATAAGGATAAATATGATTATATTATATGAAACTATACAAAAATTTGTATTTTAGATGACTCAAACAATACAATAAAGGTGATATAATTATCAATAATTTATGCCCAAGTATAGTTCACCCCACATTGATTCAAGTTTATTACTTTCATTTAACACATTCCGTGCCGGTGTCTCCGATCGGAGCCACATGTATACAGCAAATTTCTTATGTTAGTAACGAGCCGGCACTCAATGTGTTAATTGCCATCCACATTCGGTTGGTTCATATAAAATATAAATGTGTTCAGTAGCATTTTGCCGTTGTATTTATAAATATGGTGCGCAAAATTTTTTGTAAGATTTTCCAGCATAGAGGAATATACGCCTTTCCAAAAATAAAAAAAAAAAAATTCTAATTTATAATGCTAATGCGTAGCAAACTATATGAAATGATGATATACATATAAATGACATTCGTATGATGTCATGTGATATGAAATTTACTTTAACGTATTACTTTTTGTAATAGATATGAATCTATGATGTGTAATGAAAATGCCGTGATATGCGCTAGACATTGGTGTGATATATGAACATTTATTTGATATTAATTAATTATAAATGATGTAGCTCAGACACGATTAAATAAATAGATATGAATCGAGACCATGCAATAAAGTCATGGTACGCCGGATACTTCTGGCTGTTTTTGGGCCCGCATACCAAGATATTTTTAACGGTCACATCGAAACAAACAAAATAAAAAAAAAAGAAAAAGTTTGCACGTTATGATGTTATGCCAGACCCTTCCGGCCAAAAAAAAGTGGTTTGCGTTATTTTTTTCTGAGTACGAAATTTTCAATCGAATACACTACAAATAAGCAATATCCGTGATGACAGGAGAACATAATTGCACTTTTATAATAATTAATTGTTTTAAACATTTTTTTCGGCTTATTAAATCTACACATACCAAGCTTATTTTGTTAGTATAATTTTTAACTATCAATTCACATTCAAATTTTTCGATTCCGCTATCGCTGAGATTTCAGTGTCACTCTCCTAATTAGAGCAATATATTCCCAATACATAATGTCAGAATCTAGATGTATATTTTATTTACCTTGTGACATATGTAAATCAATAATTGTAAAATTAGTCGTATATTTATATTTTCACTTAGTGGATTTTCCAACTGCTCACACACAGATGCAGCATATGTTCCATCTTTTAATAATTTTCTAGCATATGGTTCAATGTATTCTTCATATTCTGGAGGTTTGACTAAACTTTTATATCTATAATTAGTCCATTTTTTAATAGAACTTCGTTGCTCTGAAAATAAATCATATGTATTTTTTCCATAAACTTTAATTTTGGCTGAAGGTGAGATTGGTTCCAATAAGCTGCTCCATTAGATATACAATCTAAACATTACTTACCAAGTAACTAAAATTTGCGTCTACATATACAGGAACATATAGTGTCCAGAATTGGTGATGGATGTACAGGGTGACCCACGTAACTTCCTCACCCCACTTAGTTCTTTAACTACTGAGATTTTTCAAAATTTAAAAGTTGTAGCTCATATAATTTTTTCAGCAGATTTCAAATATGTCATTGAAAATTAAATACAAACTAATTTATACGGGGTGTGCAAAGTTTGATTTTTTTTTTAAATGGAACACCTGATATATTTCTGTATATTTGAATTGGTCATGTTTTGATAATTTCAGAAATGTCTATTACTTGTGTCTTCTATCCAATAACAAAAGTTATTCATAAAATACCGTGTCAATGTAGGCCATGAAATAAATAAAACAAAAAGTGTTTGGCACTTCTAATTACATATCTTATATTTGTTAGAATAATTTTCAAAATAAATAGGAAATGATTTGAACAAAGAAATTTAATTGCCTCACGTGCCTCATTATGTAAAATGAGGCACGTTATATCAAATGAAAAATCGAATTTACAAATTGGCTTTACTTAAATTAACAAACAAACACAAGCAATACAAATTATCTAATGTAATAGGAATTAATTTAAAGTAAATGTTCAATGTTGCCCCCATTTTGATGTATACATAGATTATATCTTTTTATTATATTATTTAATACGCTATTTAAAATATTGTTATTATTATTTAAAAATTCTATTTCTTCTGAGATCATATTTTGTATCATATCCAACGTCAAATTTGGAAACGAGTAAACTTTGTTTTTTAGATGTCCCCATAGAAATGTATTCAGGGGAGTCAAATCTGGGCTTCTTGGAGGCCATGCAATTGTTCCGTGCATCCCAATTCAATCCCTATAGTTCTTGTTTAAAAATTGTCTCATTCCAATAATGCTATGGGGGCACCATCTTGTTGCCAAATTATATCTCTTACTTCATGGAGGGGAATATCATCTAAGAGATTAGCGATACTATTCCTCAGAAAACTTAAATATCTGACACCAGTGAGGCTGCCATTAAAAAATATTGGGCCTATTATCTTATTGTTGAGAATTCCACACCAAACGTTTATTGATTGCCTGCCCTGAAATTGAATTTCTTTATATGTGTTAGGATTTTCAGAGGCCCAATAGCGTGTATTTTTCCCTTGCTGAAGTTGTGAATGAAGATTAATCAGTCCACAAAATATTTCTGAATATATTAGGATTGTTTAAGGTGTATCTGCCCAGAATTGTTTCACAAACATTGAGACGCGAATCACAATCAAGTCAATAATTTTTGAACAGGCAATTGACTGAATGCTCTATACTTATGCTTTTTTAATATTCTGCGTGTAGTCCCCTATGTTACATTTAATTCTATGCAACAATTTCTTATAGACTTACTTGGATTTTCCACAAAATAAAGTAATATATGTAATTCCAATTCTTCTGTCGCAACTGGCTTTCTTCTGTTTCTTTTTTCATTTAGGAAAGATCGAGTATTTCTAAACACAGTCTCAGTATATCTGAAAATTCCTCTTTCTGGTTGCCTTCTTAATGGAAACTTTCTTTGATACTCTCTTAATACATTCTTTCCATTAGATATATGGACATCCAAAAAAAACGTCAACAAAGTTGGCCGAGAAAAAAAAACGTATTTCTATTCTTGATCGAATTTATCGCCTTATTTACTTGTGAAGACTGTCACATCATATGACAGCGATGACATTGTTTATTTTACAAATTGTGACAGTTACTTGTCAAAAGTTTGACATAACCGAAAAGCTTAGACATGACCGCTATTTCCATCTCTCTCGTTCATAGCCAGAGTTGATGACGTTTTTTTTTGATGTCTATATATAAATTATACATATCACACTTTTCTTCCCAAGAATAAACCATTATAAACATATATAAACTGCATACAATTATTCTAACAATTATAATAGTAGTAATAAGATTAATAATATAAGAGAATAATAATAAAATAATTAATAATATATGAAGAGAATAATATAAGATATATAGTAGTAATAAGATTTGTCATTAGAAGTATCAAACGTTTTTGTTTTATTTATTTCATGGCCTACATTGACAGCACAAATTAATCTTTAAAATTTAAACTATTCACGGTATTTTATGAATAAATTTTTAGTTGTTAGATAGAAGACACAAGTAATAGACATTTTTGAAATTGCCAAAACATGACCAATTCAAATATACAAAAATATATGATGTTCCAGTTAAAAAAAATCAAACTTTTTTGCGCACCCCGTATAAATTAGTTTCTATTTAATTTTCAATGATATATTTGAAAACTACTGAAAAAAATTATATGAGCTACAACTTTTAATTTTTGAAAAATCTCTGTAGTTAAAGAAATAAAGGGGGTGAGGAAGTTACATGGCTCAACCTGTACATACAGAAGTGTGCAAAATAATAGCAGCGCTGAGAGCATTTGTTTTATTTACACGACTGACGTAAAACGATATTAATAAACAAATCAAAATAACTATCTGTGAATTGTACTTCTTATATAGGAGTATGTGGCACCATATAACTTAAATTAGTAATGTAAATGAAGATTTAAGTTAAGGAAACACATGTCACAGAACTTATTTATTGGTCAAAAAAATAGCAGTACATATAAAATTTTAACTTAAATGAGATGTAACATTGTAAATAACAAAAAAATATTATCTTTTGCTTGTAAATGATTAGTACTTATTAGTGTATCCCTTGTTTTTTAAAACTGCTTGACACCGTGATGGCATAGAGTTAATTAGACGCTGACACCTCTCTAAGGGAATAGACGACCAAGCAGTTTGGACGGCATCCCATAACTGAGCAATGTTTGACTTGACTCAGAGGCATCTTATTGCCCGCATAGGGCAGCATAATGTCTCGTAAAATTTGTAAATGCACGTCCTGCATTTACAAATGAAGTATTTACAACACGAAGCGGACCTATATAACTCTAGTTAGATAGACTTCCTGTGAATTTCTAGGAGCGCTGCTATTATTTTGCACACGTCTGTATATGTTTCCCGAAATGGGTTTTTAAGTTTTTTGTTAGTAGGAAAAAAAGATACATTCTCTAATCAGCATAAAACTACTCATAACATTTTCTAAAACTCTGCAAATTCAACCATTTCTCTATACCTATCTTATAGTTTCTAAAACAACAATACATCCATCACGAATTCTGGACACTGTGTATACATTTTTATTTTATCCATGTTTACTTTTAATGTAAAGTGACCAGATTTTGATCTTGCCAAAGACGGACATGTTCAGCTGGTTCACATTGACGAAGCTAGAGTTAATTTTTCGCGCCGTGAGGCGCGAGCCAAATAGCGCCGCAGGCTAAAATTTTTAATACTCAAGGTCACGCGTTTTCCTGGCACTTCAGAATTTCAATGAAAAATACATTTACATAAAAATATAGACTTTCAGAAGGATACTTTCTGGAATTTGATGCCTTTTTGAAATACTAATATTTAATCACGAATTACCTACTATAAGGGTAGATATAAATAGATTGACTAAATAAATAAACAAAATATGTAGCAACATACAACATATAGTATAACTAAGGCCTAAGGTGCAAGAAGAGAAGTAAAGATATGACTGAGTTACATTAAAAGAAAATGCTTGATATGTTTTGATTTTATTTTTTTAAAGTTACATGTTACACAGTAATTAATCGACACATCTTCAGATTAACTTACGTTTCAGATTAACCTAGATACGTCTTCAGATTAACCTAGAAGACGTAATTACAGACATTTTAATAAAAAAATTTCAATAACGGACTGCTCTTGAAGTCGGACAAGCTTTCTGAATGACGGACTGTCCGCCATAATGATGGACGTCTGGTCACTTTACTTTAATGTAAAATGTGTAACATATGTTAAACCAAATTATTTATAGTAGGTACTAATTCACAAACTTTTCTCGCTAAACATCTACTTACCTGGAGGAGGGAGATGAAATCGTGGACACTGGAATTTTGTTCTTTGTAAAACATCTTCAAGGAAATATTCAGTTACAGTAAATGTGAAACCAGGTATGTTTATCCGGGGACAATTATCAAAATAATTAGAAAACGCTTCTGAATTTAAAGTGGCACTCATCAAAATGATCTAAAATATCTGTTATTAATTTATGTATTAAATTTAAAATGTTATACACATCGATGTTAAATTATTTTACTCATTCAAAATTTACCTATTTTTTCAACAATTAACCAACATTAACCAATGTCAGCCAACAAAGAAATCATTCATTACCTTCAAATCATTTCGTTTTTTAATAACCTCCCTTAAAATAGTAATTAGAAAGTCTGAAGTAACATCTCTTTCGTGAATTTCATCTAGAATAAGGTGAGAAATATTACTCAATGAAGGATCTGACTCCATTTGTTTCAGAATTACTCCAGTCGTACAGAAACATATTGAACCAGACTTTCTAGGCATTTTCCTGCAGAGCATAACATTCTAAATTAGGTATAGGTGTTTACGAGCAGATCTACTATGATTTATTTTAGATCTAGATATTATAATTATTTTGCGTTAATTATGGGCTTACTAAACACAATAAATTCTTACTTTTCCATTCTAATTTGATATCCAACACTTTCCCCCAAAGATTCAGCCCTTTCTTCCGCAACACGCTCAGCTACTGTAATAGCACTGATTCTCCTTGGTTGCGTACATATAATTCTACACAATGTACCTTTCTCATTTTCAATGTAGTGGTCCAAAATAAACTGTGGAACTTGTGTTGTTTTTCCACATCCTGTTTCACCGCTAACCACTACTACTTGATTCTCCTCTATTAACTTTACTAAGTTATCCTTTTCTTTGAAGGCAGGAAGTTTTGTTCTTCCTTGATACATTGCAGTGTATTTAGGATTTTTCTGTTTCTCTTTAAATTTTTTCAAGTAACTAGTATCCATTTCATGTAGCTGCGCGAGTTCTGAGGATGCGTTCGATAATTTGTCTATTAGGTTTCCCCTTATAATTGACAAAAATTGTCGCTTGAATGCAGAATCCCTTATATGGGAATAAGTATGGTTATCAGTCTCACACAAGTATATAAGATAATCTAAGGATTTTGATGTCAACATTTCTTTAATTCTAAGTGTTTTCGCTTCTGAAAATATAATTGTACCTAGCTGAAAAATATTTGCCGTTACTGATGGATGTTGTAGTAATAATTTAAAACTTACAGGACAATCTTTGACTCTCCCTTTCTTTGCCTTTTTTGCTGACTTCCCAGCATAATATCGTCCGATTTGCCAACCTTCTAAATTAGGGGGGTGGCTCATATAAGGTTCTTTATCATCATCCGAATGTTCTGTCCATTTTTCTTCCACTTTCTTTGTATGCTGTTCGTTAAATTTTTGTGACATATTTTGATTTTAAATTTTAAACAGTTAATAGGATGCTAGATAAAATAATGCTACTCTACAACACAAATCTTTTCATTTTTATGCTATTTATTCGTCTGTTTGTCTGTTCTGTTACCTAACCTTACTTAGTTTGGTTGACAAAAAACAAATGTCAAATGTTTTGACAGTACAAAAACCTAAATATATATGTACACTGGAGTCTCCAAATTGCCCTCCAAAATTCGTTTACCTCCATAATTTGGCAAAAAATCCCTCCACAATTCGGCGTTTTTCTATCCCCACTATTACCACGAGCTCTTGCTCCTGCGCGACGCGCTATTTGAAATCTTCAAGTTTCTTAAGGTTCCTTGGGCTAGTTTAAATACATTTTATATTTAAATAGTATGAAATTTGAAAAATTTTTTATATGTGTTGTATATTGAGAGGAAAAATACTTTTTCACTGTTTTAAATTTATTTTTACTATTTATTAAAAGTGTGAATTTGTGTGTTATTTATAATGTTCCATTAAAAATCGAAATATTAATAATATTATTTTAATTATTTTTTTAAATACAAAAAATACTTTCCATTTAAGTTTTATTATGAATTGAAAATATTAAAAAATATCTTTGGATAAAAGTAAAATAAAGTTTGAAAAATTAATTTGGCAGGTTGTTGAGAAGTTTACAAATTAAAGAACTTAACACTTAATTATAAGACAGGCTCTTTCTGTGAACACAGATTATGGTGTTTCACTCCATAAATATTTTAGTAAGTTATGGGTGGTCGGTGATTTTCTACTGTTTTTCTGGTTCTTCTTCGAAAGTTGTTGTCGGATGTTCTAAGGTCCCAGTAGACTGCAAGAGGGGACGGTTGAGAAGTTCCATCTTCAAAACTCGAAACACTTGTAGTTTTTCTCGAGCACTGTTGGGCTTTCTGGATGGAATGTCGCCTCCTGGGATTTTATTTAACAGAGAGATTCGAGGTTAACTTCTTGAAGATTCATTAGTAAGATGTTCAAAAACTTTGTCACGTATGGAACTTGTAAGTGGAAAAGGTGAACCACCTCCGGAAAATGTCTTCGCTCAGTTGGCTTGACAGGTTTTATACGTTAAAACCTGGGTTTGATACTTTCCAATAGAAGATGGTATTTTATATGTTCCAGAAGGTTTGCACAAACCTGACTGTGATCCTTTCTTTGACAGGTTGTGACCGGGAATCTTTTTCATTTGGAAATACTAGTGTTTTCTTAGGTAAAGATTGTATTGCAAACCAAATTGTCTGCATTGTAAATATTCTCCAAAGGGTAATGATGTTGTTAGAAACAACGGAAAAAGTGGACAAAGTGTGCTGGACTGACTATCAGCAGAGTTTTCCCCCCTTTTTCATAAGCTTTTTTAAATTTGTAAGCAACCCTGACTGGCTTTAAATAAATTTTCTTTATTTATTGAGTGAAGTTCAGTTAAAATTCACGTGCTTTTGCTGAGAATTTTCCTAACAGGAATCATTTCTCTTTTCTGGCAGAAATTTGAAAAAATGGTAGTTATCGTCCACAGATTACCCGATATGTTTTCTTGATATAATTTCCTAAACGTTCAATTTTGACACAGGATCTTTGATTTTATCCTTCGTTTTCAAAATATTTGTACAGTTGAAGAGGTACTTGATATTCTTCGAAATTGACTTATTTTATCCTGGCCTCATGATTTGTATTTTCCTTTTTCCTTAAAGTAAAGAATTGTACTTTCTCTGAAAATAAAAGCGTAAGGTTAGGTAACTTAAAATTCTAAAATAAAATAATTACAATTTTTATAGAACTTAAATTTTCTGTTTGGCTCCATTATAAATTTATAAAATTGGTGGTCTAGTATTTTTCCGCGAAAAATGTATGTAAGTAAGTACTTGACAGTTGAAGTAAGAATGGTGACTTTTCAGTGGCGTGGTGGGGTACCCCTCTTGAAGCCAAATTCTGGACACATTCTGTTCCCGAGCTCGCCGAATTGTGGAGACTCCAGTGTATGTATTTCTGGCCATCTATCGACTAGTAGCTTAAGCAACATCTAGTAACGGCTCAAGATGGCACCACTATAGGGGCGTCTGCGAGTCGGAAAAAATCCTGAAAAACTGATATGGATTTACCTGGATCGAGATTACCTCCCCCCCCCCGTTTTCGAGGATGCTGAACACGATGAATGTCTCTTTGGGATTGCGAAACCCCCCAAAACGGCCAAAAACCATCCCCCTACATCATTTCCTTGTAAAAAAACGTCTTTTCCTCCGTTTTCGAGGATGCTGAGCATGGTGGTAGTGTTGAAGATGGCTTCCGACCCTCACCAACCCCTCCAACGGTCAAAACTCACCCCCGGGAGGGGTTATTTTTTATTTATTTTTTATATCAGCGACAAAACGTCTGTCCCCACGGTTTCGAAGATGCTGAACACGGTGGTGGTGTTCAATATCCCTTGCGACACCGCACCAACCCCTCTACCATCCAAAACTGACCCCCGAAAGGGGTATTTTTTTTTATATCAGCGGCAAAATGTCTGTCCCCCCCCCACGTTTCCGAGGATGCTGAGCACGGTGGTGGTGTTGAAGATTATTTCCGACCCCCACCAACCCCTCCACCGGTCAAAACTCACCCCCGAAAATATTTTTTTTTATATCAGCGGCAAAACGTCTGTTTTCCCCGCTTTCGAGGATGCTGAACACGATAGTGGTGGACGATTTTTTTTTGACCATGAAAAACATTTCGCAAATATTTTGCAAAGCTTCAGGGAAGATAGCTATTTTTGAAAAAAATCGCAAGATTTCCCTGAAGATTTTTTGCTATTGTAGCCTTCCACCTAGGTCTAGTAACCACCCACTAAATTATGGTGTGGGTCCTCCTTACGAAAAATATGAGCTTGTCAAGTTCCACAGGCCGCCACTGGCAGTTAGTCCAATCAACAAGCGAAAGCCCCCATGTAAATTGGTCACTAATTGGTATCAGCAAACAAAAAATATGGTCGTATAGAGAAAAATATTCTAAGAAAGATAGCGTTTTTTGCGATTCGTGTTTTAATGGCGAACATAACAAAAAAAATTCGCAAAAGTCAAAAAAACGGTTTTTGGAAAATAAAAAAAAAAGATTCAAGTCCTACACAAGAAAGTTAAATTAGAAAGTTGTAGGTCTTAGCTCTCTTTCGAGTTATAACGATTTAAAAAAAAGACGTTTTCAAAAATCAGCTTTCACTGAGGCAAAAATGATCGTACAGAAACGATCGATTTTATTCGCGAAGACTTGTACTTTCATGCTATTAAAAAACCAAATCGCTTTTATTTAATTTTTGCATAAAAAAATGCGTTGTAAAATTGTATCATTTTTTTCGAATCGGTTTGTTTCGAATAACTTTTTTTAATTTTGGTTTTACATTTTTGGCCGTTGCATATTTAAAAACTGGCATTCAAAACACGTATTTAAAAAAAAATGAAAGTCCTACGACCTCAGGGAGCCGAGATATTTTTTTTTAATTCCTGACAGCGCTGTATACGTCGATTAACTTCATTTTTACACCAAATAGATCTCAGACTTTTACTTTCTTAAAAAAAATATTTTAAATTATTTCGCATAAATTAAGTTGACATAATTGTTTGCGAAAGTACAGCGTTGGGTGCGGCACGCGCTAGCCAACACACGGCGAGAGAGTGGACGGACACTCCGCTTCCGGAGTAAACACGATTTCAAATCAATCGTGATCGCAAAATTATCTTTTCCTCCGCTTAAAAAAGAAATTATCTCAGCTCCCTGAGGTCGTAGGACCTTCATTTTTAAACGCGTGTTTTGAATACCGGTTTTCAAATATGCAACGGCCAAAAATGTAAAACCAAAATTAAAAAAGTTATTAGAAAAACCGGTTCGAAAAAAATGATACAATTTTACAACGCATTTTTCTATGCAAAAAATTAAATAAAAGCGATTTGGGTTTTTAAATGCATGAAAGTACAAGTCTTCGGGAATAAAATGAGCCCACGATCGTTTTTGTACGATCATTTTTGCCTCTGTAAAAGTAAAAAAAAAAATTCATTGCAAATCTTTTTATGAGTAAATTTGAGACAGAAGTAAAAGATAAATTCGAGTATTTCCCTAGAGTTTGGTTCAGGTATGTGGACAACATCTTCGCGGTATTTGATACAAAAGCAATTAGTTTAGATAATTTTGTTGCCAAATTAAATAACCGTTTCCCTACCATAAAATTTACATATGAAGTGGAACACAAAGAACAGCTACCATTTTTAGATGTATTAGTTATTAGAAATAGTGAAAATAAGTTAGAGTTTGGTGTATATAGGAAAGAAACCGCGACTCTTAGATATATTCCCAACGATTACACCACCTTTTTCAACATAAAATGGCAAGTTTTAATTTTCTAATTCACCGTTTGTTAAATTTCCCCCTCAGTAAAGAGAGGTTTGAACATGAGAAACAATTAATTAAGAATATAGCTAAGAGCAACGGTTACCCAGTCCATTTAATAGATAAGTTAATAAGGAAGCATAAATTTAAGAGAACCCTGTACAATTCCACGACTTTTCGTAGAGATACTGACAATTCGAAATTTGCTTCGTTACCATATGAACCTAAATTCACCCGCGGACTAGATAAAATTTTTAAAAATATTAATATCAATTTGGTTTATAATTCTAAAAATAAACTACAGACGCTTTTGGGTAATCCCAAAGACAAAATCAACAATAAAGGAAAGTCAGGAATATACGAAATAAGTTGTAAAGATTGTGATCAAAAGTATATTGGGCAAACAAAAAGATCTATATTGACTAGATTTAAAGAACACATGGCTCATTTGAAATATGGCAGAACAGAAAAATCTTGTGTTGCCCAACACGCTTTTGACAACAATCATTAGAAATGTAACAAACAGTAGACAGTTGGATGCTTTTGAAAGTTTAGAAATCATTAAGTGTAACAATAGTATGAATAAGGACAATGGTCCGATACCCACCAATCCACTGTTTGCTCTGATAAACAAAGACAGTTACGGTTCAGTGAACCGTGACAACAAATTTGGTATAAATAGTGCAAGTGTGTAGGCTAGAATTTAGTGGTAATCTTCTCCTGAAGATGCCAACTTGGTTGGCGAAACGCGCGTCGAGAAAAGTGTAGTAGTTCGGTGTCTCGTGGAAAACGTCCAGTTTTTTTGTTTCTACGCCGAAGGTTCCAGTACCCACTCCAGGATCTGTAAAAGTTGATTTTTGAAAACGTCTTTTTTTTTAAATCGTTATAACTCGAAAAAACAAGGCTTTTTTTGAATTTTTGAAAAAAGGGTCATTTTCCGCTTGTCTTAGGCTATATTTGTAGTTAACAAGATGGATGCTCAAACAAAATTGGAATTTATACAGCAAAAATGCGAAAACGCGATTTTTGACGTTTTTTTTACATTTTTCTCAAATGTTTATGAACCGATTTTTTTTCGTTCACATCTCATTCGACGCGCACTTTTAAGACCTACAACTTTCTAATTTAACTTTCTTGTGTAGAACTTGAAGCTTTTTATTATTTCCAAAAAACCGTTTTTTTGACTTTTGTGAATTTTTTTGGTTATGTTCGCCATTAAAACTCGAGTCGCAAAAAACGCTATCTTTCTTAGAATTTTCTTCTCTATACGACCATATTTTTTGTTTGCTGATAACAATTAGTGACCGGTTTTCTCCCCGTTGATTGGGCTAAGTAGTTCTGTGTCAGATGATCATGTAAAGTTGGCTTTGTTTCTGCCAACTTTAGTAACAATAAAAAAGAAAAAAGTTACTCCTTGATGTTTTTACCGTCATCAATATCATCCCGATTTGTGCTTTTAATCAGCTGAAATTTCTCGCTTCGACTCCTGTCAATTCCAAAGGCAAACAACACATCAGCGCGAAATATATGACCCCTTTGTTGGTCAAATAAAACAATCGGAACGATTCCATTCACGTAAATATCCCGTAACTGGCCAAACAATAACGTTCGGCGTTATATCGCCCCGTGCAATAATTACCGACCCTGATTTATCACCTGATTAAAGTCGTTAAATAGCGCCTAAATTCGAAAATATTGTATGCGGCCGCATTAAAATGCGTCGATCCCCCTCAAACAGACGGGCGCTTATTACTCCGCCCGTAAATTAAAATGGGCAATTTAGATTTCAATAGCGGCAAAATATAAAATAAACAATTCGCGGAATATTTCACAGCGTTTTCGCAATGATTATTTTAATGGAATTGTTTTCGGTGCGGAGTCATTTTTGTCGTCATTGTTGTTTATTGCGCCGGTTGTCGCATAAAAAAACCGTGACGAGTGGTTCGGAACAGCGAGTCCGGCAGTTATTTAAATGGAGTTAGTTATGCGCTGCCAATTAAACTACACTGAGAGAAAAAAATGACACGTAAATCGAATAAAATACAACTTTTGCATCAAATATATTGAGGGACTATCTTAGTCCCTAAATACAAAAAAATGTTTATTGAACATTTTAAAGTGAGAGGTTAAGTTGTTCTTTCCACTCTTTTTTTTTAAGAGATCAGAGGTCTTCCCGATTATAGATTTTATGTAAATAAACTTAAATTAATAATCTATATAGGAAAAATCAACTGCCACATTTTAAATAGAATATTCGGTAAAACATTTCAACCATTTCCTGTGTTTTAGCAGTTACAATTTTCTGACCGTGATTAATTTCCAACAGCACATGCACCTAACTAAATCAACCTATCACTGATTTTCCCGACACTTAAAACAAACCTATAGAAAAAAAGTTGCCTGCTCTCTAAATATAACAAGAATAATTCAATATTTGCATTTGCGAAGTCCACCATGGAAAACTGAATCTGTATTTATGTAATTTCTTTTTTATTTACTTTTGTATATGTTGACAAGTAAAACATTTCAAATATATCGACATAATTTTATTTAATGTAACGGTACGGTATGGGCCTGTGAATATAGTACGATGCAATTAGACCCAAACCTCAATTTCCAAAGTAAAAGTTTCCCTCCAGCTCCAAATTGTTCTATATAGTCCACATATTGTTTGGTAAAAAGTTACACCATTTTAAGCGTCGGGTTTGGGGGGGAGGGGGGTAGAAGTTGGTAAATTAGTAGTTTTTATCAGTTTTCCTTAAATATTTCGAACACTATGTGGTTTAGCGCGAAAAGTGCCATGTACAAATATAATCTACATTAAATTGTGAACAAAAATGGTCCTGTGCATAATCTTGCTAAAGTGAACGGTTCCAGAGTTACGGAGGGTGTAAAAGTAGAAATTTTTCGTGTTTTTTAGATTTTTTGGAAAAATGAAATTATAACTACTATGTAAACAGAAATAACTAAACAATTTGATTAAAAAGCACTTCCCCCCACTTCAGCAGCTTCCAGGCAGCATTCATTTAGAACCTACCACCAGGTGAAGCAGTGGCTGAATGAGAAGAAGAATCCGCTCGAGTGGGGGTGGAAGAAGATTGGCGAACACCTGAGGCCAATTACAACAGTACGTCCTGCAGCTCCCCAGGAATTACTTTCCCTCATAGTGTGCGCTTGCAAAGACGAATGCGTCCTTAACTGCGAGTGCAGAAAGAGTGGTCTAAGCTGCTCAAGCATATGCGGTAATTGCTCAGGCCTAGGATGTGATAACAGACATGAACATCATAGACGAAGATCTAGTCTGTACGTTCATGTCATAAGTGGGGGTGCTATGTTTGAAGAGGACTGAATACTGATGAATACTTTACATTAATTTAAAGTCGCATTTAACATTATACATTTTTATTCAATATTACTATTGAACTCAGTTTATGAACTTCAAAAATTTTAATAACATGTGGTTGCAATATACAGCCAAATATGCCTATTTTTTTAAAAAAAAAACCTCCAAAAGGTGCAGTTTTAAAAATATGATGATAAAAAATGATATAATTATATATCATAATTATTATACAGATAATATTTTTATATTTTAAAATAATTTATGTTGGAAAGATATTCATTCTTAATGGGGCATTGTCCAAAGAAAGTTCAGAGTGGGTTTCTCCGTACCACCGGTTTATATGGCCTAGGCCTGTGGAAGCCTCTTTTCCCTTAAAAAGTAGCGCCTCTTGAGAAGTATATGAGCAATTTGCTTTTACAAAACACAATCCTGTATAAAAAAAATTAGTTTCCTTAGTGATAATGTCATATTTTTTCCAAAAAATCTAAAAAACACGAAAAAATTCTACTTTTACACCCCTCCGTTTCTCTGGAATCGTTCACTTTAGCAAGATTATGCACGGGACCATTTTTGTTCGCAACTTAATGTAGATTATTTTTGTATATAGCACTTTTCGCGCTAAACCGCATAGTTTTCTAAGTATTTAAGAAAAACTGATAAAAACTACTAATGTACCAACTTCTACCCCCTCCACCCCAAACCCGACGCTTAAAATGGTGTAACTTTTTACCAAACAATATGTGGACTGTATAGAACAATTTGGTGTTGGAGGGAAACTTTTACTTTGGATGTTGAGGTTAGGCCGTTTTTTGGACTAACTGCACCGTACTAATAGGTCTGGAACCCAGGCTCAACTTGTTGCTACAGCACTGAGTTTTAGGTACACATGGTGAAGGTACCACATAAATAATAATGGTACCAGAATAATAGTTTTGCATAGAAAATCGTTCGTCAGGGAAGTAAAGTGTAGGAATGAGGTGCGGAGATTTTTAGTGACCACTATTTACTTTTCGGTAGCCTAGAAAACACACTAGAAAGTAGACCAAACAAATATTATGAGAAAAGGGGATCAACCACTACACGACAATTAAAATATGTAAACTAAAAGACAGAGAAGTAACCGAGAAATATACTGATATAATTAGTGAAAAAGTAAACTTATTAAAGGGTAGATTAAAAGCTGGAATCTAGACATAATAACCATTTAGAGATATATTAACGCTGAGATGGTATGCGAGGCTCAAATATTGTGAATGGGAATTAAAAACAAACAGAATGGTGGTCAAGCGATATCAAGTAAAGAACAAGAAAAATAAATTTTACATGATTTTTAATTTTAATTTTGAATTGAATTTTACAACAATTTACAAAAGACAACATCAGATGCATATGAAGATTATAAAGAGCAAAGGAAAAAGGTGAAAGAATGCGTGGCAAAGGCTTAACAAAAAATCTTGAGAAAACTTTGGAATTAAGATGGAAAACAAGAGCAAGGGTAACCAAAAATTATTGTATAAAGCAATAAAATCTTTAAAAAAGAATAAACAACAACAATATATGAGTATAAAAGATAAGAATGGAGGACATATTTTAATTGAACAAGAAGACGAGAGTATGAGGGCCCCTAATATACGGGAAAAAAAGACTTTGATCGTCAAGAAAGGACTGATTGGAAAGGAATGATTGAATATGCAGCAGCTTGTGAAACGATACTGAAAAAATATCTAGAATAATCAGATAAGGTGGTTTGGGATCATCCTATCGTCGGGCACGGTGCGGCGTTAGCCCGGCTGGGGTGTCCGCGCCGACGCTCGCTTCCGGGGCGCGGCCGGGAGGCGCCCGCCGCCCCGGGGGACGGGCCGGGGGGGGGGGCCGGCCCCCCCGGCCCCCGGCCCCGCCCGGGCGCCCCCGGGGGGGGGGCGGGCGCCCCCCCCCCCCCCTCCCGGGGCCCCCCTTTTGCCCCCCCCCGGGGGGCAGCCCGCAGGGGGGGGGCCGGCCCCCCCAGCCATGAAAAAAGCCCCGTCGCCCCCCGGGCCCCCCGCCCCGGTTGGAGGGGGCGTCAGGGACCCTTAAAAGGGGCCTCCAGGGCCCCCCCGGGGGGCGGGGGGGGGGGGGGGGGGGGGCGCAAAAAAACCCCCCGGGGTTCCCCTGGGGGCCCCCCCCCCCCCCCCCCCCCGTGCCCGGGGGGAGGGGGCCGGGGGGGGGGCCGGGGCCCCCCCCGCCCCCCCCCCCCCCGGGGCGGGGGGGGGGAACGGGGGGGGGGTCCCCGCCCCCCCCCCCGTTTTTTTCCCCCCCCCCCCCGGGGGGGCCCCCCCCCCCCCCCCCCCCCCCCCCCCCCCTTTTTTTGGTGCCCCCCTGCTTTCCCCCCCCCCCCCCCCCCCCCCCCCCCCCCCCCCCCCCCCCCCCCCCGGGTCGCGGGGGGGGGGGGGCTGCCCCCCCTCCCCCCCCCCCCCTCCCCCCCCCCCCCCCCCCCCCCCCCCCCCCCACACACCCCACCACCCCCCCCCCCCCCCACAAGAGTATAAAAAAAAAAAGGGGGAAAAAAAAAAAAAAGGAAAAACCCTCCGGGGGGGGCCCCCCCCCCCCCCGGCCCGCCCCCCCCGCCCGCCCCCCGCCGGCGCCGGCGGCCCCGCCGCCGCCCCCGGCCGCCGGCCGGGGGGGGGGGCGGGGGCCGCCGGGGGCCGGGCGCGGGGGGGGGGGGGGCGGGGCCCGCGCCCCCCCCCCCCCCCCCCCGCCGGGCGGCGCGGGGGGGGGGGGGGGGGGGGGGGGGGGGGGGGCGGGGCGGGCGGGGGGGGGGGGGGGGGGGGGGGGGGGGGGGGGGGCGGGGGCGGGGCGGGGGGGGGGCGGGCGCCGCGGCGGCGCCCGGGCCCCGCCCCCGCCCGCCGGGGGGGGGGGGGGGCGCGGCGGCGGCCGGGGGGGGGGGGGCCCGGGGCGGGCCCGGGGGCCGGCGCGGGGGGGGGGGGGGGGGGGGGGGGGGGGGGGGGGGGGGGGGGGGGGGGGGGGGGGGGGGGGGGGGGGGGGGGCGGGCCCGCCGCCCCCGGGGGGGGCGGCCCCGCGGGGCCCCGGCCGCCGGCGCGGGGCGCGCCCGGGCGGCCCCGCGCGGCGGCGCGGGGGCGCCGGGGCGCGCGGCCCGGGGCGCGCCCGCCCCGCCCCGGGGCGGGGCGGCGGCGGCCGCGGGCCCCCCCCCCCCCGGGGGGGCGCGGCCGGGCGCGGCCCCCCGGGCCCCCCCCCCGCCCCCGGCGGGGGGGCGCGGCCCGGCCCCCCCGGGGCCGGGCCGGGGGCGGGGCGCGGGGGCGGCCCCCGGCGGCCGGCGCCGCGGGCCGGGGGGGGCCCGGGGGGCCGCGGGGCGCCGGCGGGCCCGCGGCCCCCGGGGGCCCCCCGGGGCCGGGGGGGGGGGGGGGGGGGGGGCGGGCGGCGGGGGGGCGGGCCGGGCCCCCGGCCCCCCCCCCCCCCCCCCCCCCCCCCCCCCCCCCCCCCCCCGCGCCCCCCCCCCCCCGCCCCCCCCCCGCCCCCCCCCCGCCCCCCGCCCCCCCCCCCCCCCCCCCCCCCCCCCCCCCCCCCCCCGCGCGGGGCGCGGCCGCCGGCCCGGGGCGCGGGCGGGGCCGGGGGGGGCGGGGGGCCCCGGCGGCGGGCGCGCGGCCCGCCCCCCCCCCCCCCCCCCCCCCCCCCCGGCCGGCCCCCCCCCCCCCCGCCCCCCCCCCCCCCGGCCGCCCCCCCGCCCGCCGCGCGCGGCCCCCGCCGCCCGCGGCCCCCGGGCGGCCGGCCCCCCCCGCCCCCGGGGGGCGGCGGCGCCGGGGCGCGGGGGGGGGCCCCGCCCCGGGGCCGCCGCCCGCCCCCCCCCCCCCCCCCGCCCCCCCCCCCCCCCCCGGCCCGCCCGCCGCCCCCCGCGGCCCGGGGGGGGGGGGGGCGGGGGCCCGGTCGGCGGGGGGCCTCCCCCCGCCGCCCCCCCCCCCCCCCCCCCGCGCGGGGGGCCCGGCCCCCCCCCCCCGCCCCCCCCCCCGCCCCTCCCCCCCCCGCCGCCCCTCCCCCCCCGGGGGCCCGGGCGGGCGCCCCCCCGGCGGCCCGCCCCCGCCCCCCCCCCCCCCCCCCCCCGCCCCCCCGCGGCGGGGGGGGGCGGGGCGGGCCCGGCCCCGCCCGCCCGGCCCCGGCGCCCCGCCCGCCCCGCCCCCGCCCCGGCCCCCCGCGGGCCGCCGCCCCCCCCGCCCGCCCCCCCCCGGCCCCGCCCCCCCGCGCGGCCGGCGCCGCGGGCGCGGCGCCCGCCCCGGCGCCGCCCCCCGCCCCCCCCGGGCCCCCCGGCCGCCCCCCCCCCGCGCGGGGCCCGGGCGGCGGGGGCGGGGCGGGCCCCCCCGGGGCCCCGCGTCCGGGCCCCCCCCGCCCCCGCCGCCCCCCCCCCCCCCCCCCCCCCCCCCCCCCCCCCCCCCCCCCCCCCCCTCTCCCCCCCCGGGGGCCCCCCCCCCCCCCCCCCCCCCGCGGCCCCCCCCCCCCCCCCCCCCCCCGGCCCCCCCCCCCCCCCCCCCCCCCCCGCCCCCCCCCCCCCCCCCCCCCCCCCCCCCCCCCCCCCCCGGCCGGCGCCCCCGGGGGGGGGGGGGCCCCCGCCCCCGCGCCCGGCGGGGCGGCCCCGCCCGCCCCCCCCCCCCCCCCCCCCCCCCCCCCCGCCCCCCCCCCCCCGCCCCCCCCCCCCCCCGGGGGCGCCCCCCCGGGGGCCTGGGGGCGCCGCCCCCCCGGCCCCGCGCCCCCCCCCCCCGCCCGGGCCCCCGGCGCCCCCCCCCCCCCCCCCCCCCGGGCGGCGGGGGGCGGCGGGGGGGGGGCTCCGCCGCCTCGGGCGGCGCGGGGGCGCCCCCGCGGCCCCGGCCGCCGCGCCCCCCCCCCCCCCCGGCCCCCCGCCCCCCCGCCCGGGGGCGGCGGCCCCCCCCCCCCCCCGGGGGCCCCCGCCTGCCCGCCCGGGCCGGCCCCCCCCCCCCCCCCCCCGGCCGGCCCGGCCGCCGCGGCCGGCGCCCCCCGCCCGCCCCCGGCGGGGGGGGGGGGGGGCGGCGCCCGCGGCCGGGGCGGGTCCGGCGGGGGGCGGCCCGGCCCCGGCGGCCCCCGGGGGCGCGGCCTGCGGCCGGCGGGGGGGGGGGGGCGGCGGGGCGGGGGGGGGGGGGGGGGGGGGGGGGGGGGGGCCCGGGGCGGCCGCCCCGCCCCGCGCCGCCCCGGCCCCCCCCCCCCCCCCCCCCGCCGGGCCCTCCCCCCCCCCGGCCTGTGGGGGCTGGTGGCCGGGGGCGGGGGGCGGGGGGGGGCGGGGGGGGGGGGGGGGGGGGGGGGGGGGGGGGGGGGGGGGCCTGGGGCGCGCCGGGCGGGGCGGCCGGGGCCGCGGGGCCCCCCCGGCGCGGGGGGGGGGGGGGGGGGCTCCCCCGTCCGGCGGGGGGGGGGGGGCGCCCCCCGGTGGGCTCGGGGCCGCCGGGGCCCCCGCCCCGGCCCCCCCCCCCCCCTGGGCCCCCGCCCCCCCCCCGCCCCCCCGCCCCCCCCCCCCCCCCCCCCCCCCCCCCCCCCCCCGCCCCCCCCCCCCCCCCGGCCCCCCCCCGGCTCCCCCCCCCGGCGGCCCCCGCCGCCCCCCCCCCCCCCCCCTCCGCCCCTGGCCCCGGGGGCCCCCCCCCCCCCCCCCCCCGGGCCGGGGCGGGGCCGCCGGCCGGCCCCGCCCCGCCGCGGGGGGGGTGGGGGGGGGGGGGGGCGCCCCGCCGCCCCGGCGCGGGGCCCCCCGGGCGGCTCGGCGCCCCCGGCCGCCCGGCGCCGGGGGGGGCGCCGGGGGGGGGGGGGGGGGCTCTCGCCCCGCCGCGCCGCCGCCCTCCTCCCCCCCCCCGCGCCTCCCCCCCCCCCCCCCCCCCCCTCCTCCTCCCCGGGGGGGGGGGCGGGGGGGCGGGGGCGGGGGGCGGCGTCTTCCGCCGGCCCGCCGCGGGCGGGCGGCCCCGGCCCCCGCCGGGGGGGGGGGGGGGGCGGGCCCGGGCCCGCGGCCGGGCGGGCGGGGGGGGGCGGCGGGGGGCGGCGGGGGGGGCGGGCGGGGCCCCCGCCGGGGCGGGGGGCCGGCGCCCCCGCCGCCCCGCGGCCCGGGGGGGGGGGCCCCCCCCCGCCCCCCCCCCCCCCGCCCCCCCCCCCGGCCGCCGGGCGCGGCGGGCCCCCGGCGGGCCCCGCGGCCCCCCCCCCCGGGCCCCCCCCGGCCGCCCCCCCCCGGGGGCCCCCCCCCCCCCCCCGGGGGGCCCCCTCCCCCCCCCCCCCCCCCCCGGCCCGGGCGGGGCGCCCCCCCGCGCCCGCCGGGGGCCCCCCCCCCCCCGCCCCCGGGGGGGGGGGCGCGGCGGGCGGCCGGGCGGGGGGGCCGCCGCGCCCCGCGCCCCGGCCCCCCCCCCCGCCGCGCCGCGCCCCCCCCCGGCGGGGGGGGGCCCGCCCCCCCCGGGGGCGGGCCCCCCCCCCCCCCCGGCGGGGGCCCCCCCCCCCGCCCCCCGGGGCGGGGGGGGGCCGGCGCCCCCCGCGGGCGGGGGGCCCCCCCCCCCCCCCCCCCCCCCCCCCCCCCCCCCGCCCCCCCCCCCCCCCCCCCGCCCCGGGCGCGGCCCCCCCCCCCCCCCCCCCCCCCCCCCCCCCCCCCCCCCGCCCGCGGGGGGCCCCCGCCCCCGCCGGGGGGCGGGCGCGCCCGCGCGGGGCCGGGGGGGGGGCGGCGCGGGGCGGGGCGGCGCGGCGCCGGCCGGGGGGGGGGGCGGGCGCCGGGGCGGGGGCGCGGGGGGGGGGCCGCGCCGCGGGGCGGGGGGCGGGGGGGGGCCGCGGTCCCCGGGCCGCCCCCCCCCCCCCCCCCCCCCCCCCGCGCCCCGGCGCCCGCCCGCGGCCCGCGGCCGCCCCCGCCCCCCGCCCCGGCCCCGGCGGCCCCCCCCCCGGGGGCGCCCCCCCCCCCCCCCCCGCCCCCCCGCCCGCCCCCCCCCCCCCCCCGCCGCCGCGGGGGCGGCGGGGGGGCCCGGCCCCCCCCCCCCCGGCCCCGGGGGGGCCGCGGGGGGGGCGCCCCCCCCCCCCCCCCCGGCCCGCCCCCCCCCCCCCCCCCCCCCCCCCCCCCCCCCCGGCCGGCTCCCCCGCGCTCCCCCCCCCCCCCCCCCCCGCCCCCCGCGGGCCGGGGCCCCCGCGGCCCCCCCCCCCCGCCGCGCCCCCCCCCCCCCCCCCCCCCGCCCCCCCCGCGGGGCCCCCCCCCCCCCCCCCCCCCGGCCCCCCGGGCCCCCCCCCCCCCCCCCCCGCCCCCCCGCCGCCCCCCCCCCCCCCCCCCCCCCCCCTCCCGCCCCGGCGCCCCCCCCCCCCCCCCCCCCCCCCCCCCCCCCCCGCCCCCCCCCCCCCCCCCCCCCCGGCCCCCCCCCCCCCCCCGCGCCCCCCGGCGGCGGGGGCCCCCCCCCCCCCCGCCCCCCCCCCCCCGCCGGCCCCCCCCGCCCCCCCGCCCCCCCCCCCCGGCCGCGGCCCCCCCCCCCGCGGGCCCCCCCCGCCCCTCCGCGCCCCGCCCCCCCGGCGGGGCCCCCCCCCCCCCCCCGCCCCCCCCCCCGGCCGCGGCTCCTCCCCCCGGCCGGGCTCCGCCGGGGGGCCCCCCCCCCCGGCCGCCCGGCCCCCCGCGCGGGGCGGCCGCCCGCCCGGCGGGGGGGGGGGCCCCCCGCCCCCCCCCCCGCGGGGGGGGGCCCGGGCCGGGGGCCGCCCGGGCGGGCCCGGGGCCGCCCCCGCCGCCGCCGGCGGGCCCCCCCCCCCCCCCCCCCCCCCGCGCCGCCGGGCGCGCCCCCCCCCCCCCGGGCCCCCGCCGGGGGGGGGGGGGCCCCCGCGCCCCCCCCCCCGCCCCGCGGCGGGCCCCCGCCCGCGCCCGGCGGGGCCCCCCCCCCCCCCCCCCCCCCCCGCCCCCCCCCCCCCCCCCCCCCGGGGCCCCCCCCGGGGGGGGGGGGGGGGGCCGGCCGGGGGGGGGGGCGGCCGGCGCCCCCCCCCCCCCCCCCCCCCCCCGCGGCGGGGTCCGGGCCCCCCCCGCGGCCGCGCGGGGCCCGCCGGGGCGGCGGCCGCGCCGGGGCGGGGGGGGGGGGCGGCCGCGGCCGGCCCCGCGGCGGCCCCCCCGGGCCGCCCCCCCCGGCCCCCCCCCGCCGCCCTCCTCCCCCCGGGGCCGCGCGGGGGGGGGGGGGGGGGGGGCCGGGGGGTGGGGTGGGGGGGGGGGGGGGGGGGGGGGGGGCGGTGTGTGTGTTGTGGGGTTGGGGGCGGGGGTTGGGGGTGTGGGTTTTTTTTTTTTTTTTTTTTTTTTTTTTTTTTTTTTTTTGTGTGGGTTGTGTGCTGGGGGATCCATTAGAGCACATCATATGTAACAGATATCCACAGTAACAACATAAATCTGCTTTTCAGTAAAACATGTGGTTAAATACACTAAAAAAAGAAAATTAAACATTGCCCTTAGATTAAATAACCTCACTCCGAATGAGAAAGCTATCGATTAAAACTGAAATTAGCCACTTCAGCCTCCTCGGTGCGCGTCTTCGTTTGAACGAGTCCTTTGTGGACGACGTTTGCAGCTCCATTCGATTTAATATTTTACTTTCGCGCTCTCTCTCTGCGCTTCTGGTTAACTTCGCATTGTTCCGACTGAGGAGCATCCAGCTCGGACTTCCCATTTAATGTTGCCGGGCGGTGGAAGTCTCTGGGTCGGTCCGATTCCGCACCCTCTCCTTAAGGAAACAAAGTGACGTACGACGTGACGAGTGCTGCTCGGTCATTACCGCGGTCAGTCCGTTCCGCCCCCTCGGACCTTAACAAGGGCCAGAACGTCCTTATATGCATCCATCACGGAGTCCTCCTTCGACTCGGGACTTAATGTCCGTGGGGTTGAGTTATCGAGCGGGAAATTTGCTAGCGGTTTGGGCCACATTGTCCGTGTCCGTTGCAGCCGCCTTTTTAGTTTTATGAAGTAATGTCGATCTGCTGGGTGGCAGAGTAGTAGCACGAGGGCACTTAATTTAAGGGTCTTTTCCAAATTCATTTTTCGATTTGAATAGGTTGTTGTCGATCGGTATCGGATCATCGGTCAATTGGTTGACAAAATTTTAAGAGTTTGCAGACCATAGGCACGTAGTTTGCTCGAAAAAAATAGTATAAAAAATTAGTAGAAGGAAGGCCGTGAAGGCAATTGGAAGCGGCGCTTAGCCAGTCTATACTAAAGACCAAGCGCTCTGCGAGCCAGTTGGGACTATCACTCGGGTTTTGCACTATAGCCAGTTAGTACCTTGCGTCGGCATGGAGTTTTTACTCACTGAAGAACAGAGCATGAACATCCAGTTCTTGCAAAGCTTGGCAAAAATAACCGTGAGATTTTTGAGTCGTTGAGCCAAGTTTATGAAGAGGCTGTGTCGAAGGCACCAGTCGTCAATAAGCAGGCGTCAATAAGATGCTTCAGGAGGGCCAAGGAGATTTCAACCGAAGGCGTTCAGATCCTTCATTTGAGACTGGAAGGGTCATCACTGTCATCACAAACATTGTAGAGAGGCTTGTATGACCGCCGTTGTTTTTTCCCCACAGACTTCTTGAATTGGCAAGACTTTCTGGACAAACGTATTATGGATTTTCTGTCTCTGCTTTCTCAGTTTCGATCCTAATGTTAATATTGCCATATCGCAAAAAAATGGAACACTGCAAGGTAATCGGAATCACGTTTAACACTAAACTGTTCTGAAACGTCGAGATTTCAACTAGCGAAAAAAAAAATCTATTTTTCTGTCTGTATATCTGTTAACCTTTTTCGTGTACAAGTAAAACTCGAAAACGCGTTAAGATATCTTTTGATACTTGGAACACTTATTCTACGTATTCTGCAGCTGATTAGATTTTGAGCTTGATCAGTAAGCTCAAGTAAGGAGCTGTAGGATAAATGATGGTAATATACATAAGTATCCATGGTGGTAATTCAAAAACAAAGCAAAATATGTATTTCAAATTAGAGACACACGTACATAACAGTGTCTGCAAGTGTAAAGATTCATAACGTAGCATTCTTAATGTGAAATAAATATCCTCATGAACGTATGGTTTTATAGATTTTTAAAGTAGCAGATTTTAAATATAAATATCACATTACCATGTGATTTTACTACTCTGATTGTACTTCCACATCTACGTGGTGAATTCCACGTGAGCTCATGGAATCATTAGAGTCAGTGGGATCATTCATTGGCGCCAATGGAATCATTATGGTCATAGTATCATTGAGGTCATGCAATAATTGAGGAAATTGCGATCATTGGGATTATGGGAACATTGGGGTCAATTGAATCAATGTGCTCATGGGATCATGTTCTACAAAGTGCCAGTGTTCCCATGATATTCCATATTTAGAAAAACAGTTAGCAAGAAATATTTCAATGATGTTAGCACAGCACGCAATCTTTATTCATACATTTTGTACAAGGGAATTTTCCTAAAAATTCAGACTTAAAGTAAATGCAACTTAACCAGCAAGAGGTGTATACTTACGCAGACTTTCAAAACATTCCTGGAATTTTGTTGTTTTTTAAAGAAGTTATTTACGGAAATCGAAAATTAAATTATAACTTTGACACTGTATCTTGGTTACATTTTGATTCTAAAAGTTTACATATTACTTCTGATTTTAATTTTAAAAACAGTCTGATCAAAATACCTCTGAGGTTTTTAAACGGTGGTTCGATACTGGAAAACAAAAGGAATAGCCAAAACTAGCAAAATAAAAGTAAAGGTTATACGTTTCTCCGAATATACATATGTATGTATGTTGTACATATAATATATGCACATGTACAGTACATACATTATGGAAGTTTAATATTATAATAATTATGTTGTTGGGTACTTACATATGCATGTAGTATGTACTAAGATACTTGTTAGTTGTGTAATGTTGAACGAATACCAGTTTTATGTTTATTTACCTGTTTATGTCATCAATATTTGGCAGACTGTGAATATTTTCATTTACCGATGTATTCATGCTATATGTAAACTAATTAGGAGACCAACTATTTATAGAATGTAATTTGTTCTAGTTTTTGTACTAAACGAAGGGTGGAATGTGTAACTTAGTAGGTTTAAAGGCTAAACCAGTTACCTAGTAACTTAAAAAAAAATTAGAATGAAAATTAAAATTAAAAAGTACAACGAGCTATTTTAAATTGTAATGTTCCAGCATAAATAAACAATTATTACAGTTAGTTGTATCGTAAGTAAATTTTGATGTATAATCAATTTGCACATGGTAAAAAAAGTAAATAATACATACAGTGTGGCCCAAAAAGTTGGAAACAGTCCCGCAGAATCGAAACTATTAGTATTTCCAAAAAAAGTTTCCTACAAAAAACATTCGCATCATAAACCGCCATCGACCAGTCAAAACGATGTCCACATTCTTCTACAGAGTGTTTCACAAATCAGAAAAAACTGTTTCGGTTAAATCGCAACACCGCTTAATTCGCATCTAATCAAAAAAAGTTATTAAGAAAAGTTGGACAGAATGCCGAAATATGGCGATATACGAAAAATCGACGCGATAGTCAAATGTTTACGAATTAACGCTGCTGGCCCAAAAAGTTGTAAACAGGTCGAGAGGAATGTCGACGTCGTTTTGACTGGCCGATGGCGGTTTGTGGTGCGAATGTTTTTTGTAGGAATTTTTTTTGAATATACCAATAGTTTTGACTCTGCGGGACTGTTTCCAACTTTTTGGGCCAGCACCATTAAATCACAAACATTTGACTATCGCGCTGATTTTTCGTACACCCCCATATTTCGGCATTCTGAATAAGTTGTCTTAATAACATTTTTTGATTAGATGCGAATTAAGCGGTGTTGCCATTTAACCGAAACAGTTTTTTCTGATTTGTGAAACACCCTGTAGAAGAATGTCGACGTCGTTTTGACTGGTCGATGGCGGTTTGTGATGCGAATGTTTTTTGTAGGAAACTTCGTAGGAAGGTTCTTCGGCAGATATTTCCTCACTCCCAGAGCACCATCCGAACTGCTTACCCAAATAAATATCTGACGATAAACTTAATTGCCGGATAACAAATAGGAGCGGGTATTTAAAACAATCGGAGCGCCCTTTATCTCCCTGCATATCGCGACGCGTCCCCAGGGCGTCGCTATCGTCCCACCCACCTTGTCCTTCCTGATGCCCGCTATAAATAAAATGCCCAGGGGCGTAGTCGCACAAAAGACCATCCGTCCCGCGAATTCAGACTTCGGACGCGCGACGAATGCATAATGGGCCCGCTATCTCTCCGGTTCCGTCAGGTGTTAGTTGGATTAGTATAAAAATGGAAGGGTTGAAATGAGCGAGCGTGAGTAAAATTTGCTACTACTCTCGTACAGTGTATCTTAGTAATAAACGGTGGTTCGATATAAACCAAAAATTTTTAAATCTATCAAATGGGCCATCTGATGCCATGTGTTTCATCAAGAAGGTTTTGTTTCATTGTCACATTGGTGAATTAATGGTGTCTCATTAAACACGTTCTTAAATTTATCGGTGAATTTACGATGAAGACATCAAATACATCTATCTTATGCTTTAGCGTTTGTGATGAGTAATGAGTGGATAATATAAAAGTGCTTATAGTTACTTCTTTCTAACGATTTTCTACCCTCATCTTTGATTCCACCCTGTATTTTATACAGGGTGATTTTTTAGCAACTCACCAAACTCCATTGTGATCTACCCATAAAAATAAATAATTAAGAAAACTCGATTAATGCTATACGATTTTAATGTTTACAAGTTGTAGAATAATAAAATTTACCGCACATATTGTTATGTTTTTTTATTAACTGGTCGTGAATACTTCCAATCACTTCTAAACAGTTTCTGTTTAATCTATATAGGGTACTTATTGCTCTCCTGAGTGATTAGTGCCCTTCTTCATATTGGCTGCTGCATTTCTACTCATAGTATTAGTGCATCAAGAGTGCCAAATTTTACTTTGTATACCTCTACTTCTTCTATGATTCTATCTTTGTATATTCTACCTCAGTTCCCTAAAAAATAATCCCCAATGGTCAGTGGAAGTCTGCAGACCTTGGAGGCTAATTAATGGGACCACAGAGACCAATCCAACCCCCTGGAAACCGTCATCCAAATGTTGTCTGACCTGACGAACAAAGGATACAGAAAATTTTGAAATGATAAATATATGTACTTGCATTGTATTTACTACAATTTACTAACAGACAAAACTAGTCTCGTATCATGTTGTAAACATGATGTCAGAGACCATATTCAATCCACAACATTGTTTGAAATCTGATTACAGATTCTTAATTCTTTTAAATCCATTTTGAGTCGCTACTCAAAAAGGATTAAAATATAATCGCCCAATCATACCTCTGAAAGGAGTTAAAACGTTCCAGCTGAATAACTGCCCAATTAGATTCTGGTGTTAACAATTTTTAATGAAAAGAGCATTACAAAAATCCAGAGAATTCCTCTGCAATGTTTTTTCCTTGTATTTGGTGCTTATTTTACTTTAATTTGGTGCAAATGATAATAATTCATGTTTACTGTTATACATTATTAGAAATCATGAATTCGTACGAACAAAAGTGAACGAGAGCCTCGGCTTCTATTCTTGCCAAGATAAATACAGTGGTAACATCCATGGACTGTCTTCTAGTGTGCATAAACAGGACTCGACGCGTTTCAGCTTCTCTTCTGTCGAGAGAAGAAGCCGAAGCTCTCATTCAATGTTGTTCGTCGTCAGATATATCATGCTAATGAGAACCAATAAAGTCGAAATCCGGATACATGATTTCTGATCATGCATAACAGTGAACGGGAATAATCATTTACATTTGAGCTTAATGGATCTACCGTTAGTAATGTGCTGCACGAAAAATATCTAGCGGTTTCCAACCTTGTCAGACCCGCTGGAACATGGCGAGTTCTATTTATACACACTAGAGGGCAGTCCATGGATGTCACCACTTTAATTCGTAGTACACTCGATTCCCTCTTAAGTCACCTTCGTTTAATTCACATTTCCTCTTATTTCACCACGTTTTTCCCTATTATGTCACGAAACTGTCCCTCTTAAGTCGCCGCCTGTAAAAGTTTTAGAACTACGTTTGGAAATTATTACAACAATTACAATTTTTATTGAAGAAAATGATTGTGTAATACATTAAATATAGACACCTAACCTTTAAAATAGGTTTTAAAAATATTTAACCTTTAAAATATTCATTGTAGTGGAAAATTGAACTTTGTCACGCACGACTGGGTATACTTACGTTGATTTTTTCGTTCAGCTGGCGCATTTTTCATTATAACAAGTGCTGTGGTATATCTAAATATTTCTTTTTGCAACTAAAAACACGAAAAAGTTGGGGTTATGATTGCGACTTAAAAGAAAATAAATTTCGCGACTTAAGCGAGAAGGTGATGCACGGATTTGGTGACTTAAGAGGGAATCGAGTGTATTCAACCGATGAATTCTCACATAAAAAACGCACGAAATGATGCGTATACGAATCAAGGCTCATTGAGCAGTGCATTTTTGACTCCCTACCTTCTTATCTCCGAGAATAACATTTAGCTTAATTTGGAAATTTTGGCGCATCATACAACATGTTTTGGCGCACAGTTTGATTTCTGGATCATGGGACTCAAAATGGGGAAAAATACTAAACTATTACAAGGATAGAATTTGTATGTAAGGGCGTATTTTCTTCACTTTTATACCTCCGATTTTGTATATTCAAACTACGTCACTGTTGTCACGGTTAATACCGGTTATAGTCGCACAATGACGGCCATAAATTTTGGGGAATTTTAATTTTATAATTGCCTTGTCGAGTTATTTACATACATATTTCGTATCGAGGGGTCGCGACAGCAGGGGATGTTCGATTAAGGGTTTAATGTGCAGGACAACGTTGCTGTACGAATATTTTTTGGTTCAAATATTTGGCTGTACCTAATAATAAAACGAAACACTTTACCTACTGAAAATTAGATGTACATTGAGAGGCAACAGTCTGGAATAAAATTCAAAACTTTGTTGTAGCTGATTTCTGATAAAAACGCCGAAACAAGTCGATTTTAATTTATCTTTTCACCTTTTGCATACACATTCTTCAAATATTCCACCAACCATATTTCGCGTTATGACATTAAATAAATGTTTTTTAAATTACTTTCTCCGAAAACTCCCACTTTTCAAGCAGAACGTAAAAACTAAAATTAATTCATTCTTGAATTTGTTGCAAAAAAAATCGTTATGACGCGTGATTTCAAAAATAAGAAGGTCACGGTATAGTTGTCCATTAGATACAGTACGATTATTAAAGCAATATTCTAGTTATTTTAAATTTAGTTATATTTTTTAATAGCGTATTTAGAACTATTGGAAACATTTTTTAAAAATAGCATTTTTTAATAAATTCAAAATTATAAATTACCTTATTAATTTCAAAAATAGCATTTTAGCGGACCTGCCTTCAATTTAAGGAAAACGTAAATTTGAAAGACAGTAGACAAACATACACCATACACAATACACCAAATATTTATCGTTTTTTAATCATTTATTCTTAGTATTTTCTTATCTTAAACGTTTTTTCATTTAATCTCATTATACAACCATTTCTTTAAATTTAAGGCAGGACCGGATAAATGCTATTTTCGAAATTAATCCTGGGGGGGTCTGAACAAAAACCCAGGCACCCAGAGAAGATAAAAAGTAATCTCTCGTCTCGTCTTATCGAACGTAGTTTTTTTTAATTAATAATAAGGCAATTTTTTATTTTCGAATTTTTTGTAAAATGTTATTTGGAAAAAAATATATCCTTCTTTATATATACTCTGTTGAAAAACATGACTCAGCTGGCATATGTACATACGTACATAAATATACTGTACATACATATTTACATAAATGTATTACATATGTACATATTGTTCGTATAAACGTCCTTACCTATTTTGTATGACAATGAAATTCATGTTAAAGAAATATGGAAATTTTCTCTGAAAAAATGAATAATAGGTAACGAAAGATTCCAAAGTTTGACCCATGTCTAGTGATGTATACACGCGGGAATTACAAAAAGGAGTATCATTTATTCAGAAGGCAGTTGGGTCAAACGAGGGAGAAGGGATATTGCGTGAAATATGCGTTTTAGGAATCAATTTGAGAAGTGATCTAGTTTCCTGCTTCGTTTCGTGTTTAATCTTGTTTAAAGGCTGGAATATTCCGTGCCAAAAGGAAGTTTCCTTTATTCATTCAACAAAGTTAATTAACGGTATGGTCTAGTACGACTTTATTATATTTGTGTTATTTATGCATACATAACATATTTACAATAAATGCAAAACTTAATTTGAATATTAATATATATGAATCATCAAAACATAATAAAGTATGTTCTTTTTTGTATTTGACCATAATCCACTTTCAACAAGAAAACAAATAAGCGCAAATTATAGACAAGTCGTGGTCAGTCACCTGGAAAACTGGAAAACTTCGTATCGGTAAAAAAGTGTGTGGTTTACAAATGTGATTGACCGCGACAGAGTTTAGATTTTGTGAAAATTAGTTTTACTCTCTCTATTTCTCTCTCTCTCTCTCTCTCTCTCTGTCTCTCTCTCTCGCCTCTCTCTGACACACATACTACTTTTATGCTTTTTATTAGTTACCATTTCTTGAAATTGGTCTCTTTATTAGAGCCTCATTGTCTTCACTCTGAAATGAGACCACACAACCACATACTGGAGTAAAAATGTAGTATCGTTGATTTTTTTTAACTTTCCTAGATGTGACTAAAATGTTCTGAAACGTCGGGATATTAAATTTTATATATAAAAAAATCATGTAGTCTGTATTTTAATTTTTTTTTGTATATATCACAACTTGAGAACGCTTTGAAATATCAACTTGATATTTTAAATACTCTTCATGACGCGATTTGGATTCAATTTGATTCAAGTTAAGCGCCAAAGGCGTATGACAAAATACGTCCCCTGGACCGAGATATTTTTTTGGTTAATTTTGATAAGTTTGTGTATCATGTACATATTTTCAATTGATCTTGACAAATTTAATGCATAGAAATAAGAAAAATCGCGGCGGACACCGATGCCCACCTCGGCCCTAGAGATTCGTTAAGAGGTAATTCGCAAACGATTCAAGATTAATAGATTGCAAAGATGCACATCTATAACATAACAGAGTCTGCAAATGTCGAGGTTTTTAGGTTAACAGGGTGGGAGTTAAAGGTTGTATAAAATCTCTAACATACGTTTCAGTAATTATACAGTGAACTATGAAAGATTCACGTGACTTGTCGTTTTATAGGTTTTTGAGGTAGAAGAATTCAAATATCATATTAATAAGCCTCTACTCTCACTTTTTCTACGTCCATTTCCAATACAATAATAATACTACTGGTTATAAAGAAAGGTCATATAGCTCATAAAGTTCATATAGGTCATAATGGCTACATACTGACGACCATAATGCCCATAAATGTCAAATAAGTCTTGCCATACAGGTCATAAATGTCACAAAGTTAATACGGGTCATGTGGGCCATAATAAGAGTAATAAAAAATATAATAGAGATTAGAACAGTCACATTAGTAATAAATATCATATATGTATGTAGGTTACAAAGGTCAATCATGTTAATAATGTGACACTGGTAATAAAGGTCACAAAAACCACAAAGACATAAATCTCATAAAGGCTATGAAGGTTATATTTAAATCACACACTGTTAAAAAAGTAAACTAATGTTTTTAGAGATTTAATGTAATTATTTATGGACGTAGGTTAGATGTGGAAGTAAGTAATGATTCCTAAGACAGCGTTTTTTTACGGGTATTTTGTCACTGTGATTATGACTAATTAATCTTGAACGGCACTTCACCATGATGAAGTGCACGTAGCGGGTGTATCAACCTAACACCTGTTTAATAAATCTTAAGGCCTTTATCTGTCGTCTCATCGATTGCAATGGCATTTCCTACGGGAACGGCCCCCTGATTCTTGTGAAATACGCAAAACCTATTTAAGGAATATTTACTGCAACTGCCCGATAAGGGTGTTTTAAATTAAATAAAATTGGCCGTTCACTTCGGCACATCCATCTCGGGCCCTAGCGGCGGTTTGGATTGCATCCAATAAATTTTTATCTGATTGCGGCAATTTCCTGAATTCCGTCGCTGTGGGATTGGCCGTGTTAATAGAGACTTTCGCGTAGTAATTAAAACTACATAAACGACGAATTATTAGCTCAGTGTGTCCAGCTAGTCGTTCTATACAAGGTGATTGATCGAAACCATTCATAAAAAAATATTTGGCTTGAAGAAATTGTAGTTATTGGTTTTTGAAAATTTGGATGTTAGCTAATATTTTCATCAAGTTTGCCATAGATCTCTATGGCAAACTTGATGAAAATATGTTCATTCAGTTCCATATAGCTTAGAGACTACTTCAGTTCCATATAGCATGGAGAGAGATTTTTGTAAATCTTTTATTCGAATAGAATTACAATTCAGTATTTTCTCTTTCAAAATAACTTCCTTGGGAAGCCATACAGCGCTGGAGACGGTTCCTCCATTTCTTTTACTAGAGCTGGAACCAAGGGCGTAGCCAGTAGTTATCTTTGGGGGGGGGGGCTCAATGCAGTTCAAACAAATAAGCTAAAAAAAAAAAGGTCACTACAGCCAAGGGCAACCGCATTCCTCCGAGAATTTTGGTTTTTACTTGACCCTTTGGGGGGGGGGGGGGGGCGATCGCTGCAGATGAAACAAATAAGCTAAAAAAAAAAAAAAAAGGTCACTACAGGCAACGGCAACCGCATTCCCCCGAGTATTTTGGTTTTTACTTGACCCTTTGGGGGGGGGGCGATGGGGGCGATCCGCCCCCCCCCCCCCAAAGGGTCAAGTCCACTGGCTACGCCCTTGGCTGGAACTCATACTCTGGAGTATGAGTTCCAGAGTAACCAGTTCCATGAGTAACCGACCAGATGAAGGCCATTCCATTATATGGGTTCCAGCACTGCTATGAGGAATTGAAGAACCGTCTCCAGCGTTGTGTGACTTCCCAAGGAAGTTATTTTGAAGGAGACAATACTGAATTGTAATTCTATTCGAACAAAAAAATTAAAAAAAAATTATGACACATTCCTTAATATACATAAGTACCTCGTATATCCTAATAGATGCAGAGTGGTCATGGTGGACAGGTCGTCGTGAACACACTCACGTTTTCAACCTTCATACAGTATGTGGAGACTACTTAAGGAAAAAATTAATTATTCCAAAACTACAAATATTTCACAGAAACGATCAAGAAGGTGAACTAATGATTTGAGTGGCGCTTAATTTGATTTATTTTGCATGTCTATGTCTTAATCAGCTCTGACATCACATGCAATGTTATAAGCATATATCGTCTTTATAATTGGTATCATTTAGTCAGTTCATATAAATATTTTTCCAAATTGTTCATGATCAGTAAAGTTGGCATACGCCGGCAACGCAACATATAGGCAAATCCCGTAGCATGTGGTGTCGCTTCATTTCGTATTTATTTCAGTAGTCCCGTGATAGCTGGTGCCGTTGTATAACTTCCGCTATATGTAATATGTTGAATAGTGTGATATAATTTCATAATAAACTATAGAAAACATATGAAAGGCTACCAGTTACTTATACTTATTATGCGTACGCCTCAGTGGCACGACTCGTTTCCGCCAAGCTTGGTAATCAATATCTTTGTAATATCCTTGATTTCCCATTTTTGCTTCTGGCGCAATAAGTTCTTTTTAGATTATATTTTGATGTTATGTAAATTATATCATTAGATTATAGTTATTCCCACAGTTTCTGTCTAATAATAAGAAAATCAATAAACTATGGAGATGAACGAGGAAGATTAGGTAGGTTGACCAACCAATACCCGTTAAAGTTATTTGCTGTTCTTTTTTCCTTTTTCATTCATTGTCCTGTAGTTAATTCAAAACAAAATTATATGTTAGGGATAAAGACCTACATAGAACGAGATAAAAATAAATAAAACGCTGTTCCCTCGGGATGAGTCGGCAGCTTTAGGAATCCCTGTTTTTTCTGTGGGTATTTATGTTATGGCATCTTCCCGCGGAGGAGAACATTAATTTCATGAACGCACAAATTTTTATTTATTTTTACAACCGCCGAGAGGAACTTACATTCCGGCTGAACAAGTTTCCGTCCTCGTGCCGAATTTCGCGGAATTATTGCCAGAATTAGTAAATAAAATGCTGATTTTTATAAATAATAATGTTTGTTCGAAATTATTTAAGTTTTTTTATTGTTATGTGAAGGTAGATGTATACCTACTGTAGGTTTGAAGTAAATTAAAAAAGTGATACAATGTATTATCCGTTGGATTTATTTTCCAACATATTAGGAGCCACATATACAGGGTGTCTACTAGGGTGGTCCTTATTTTGGAAAAGTCCCGATTTTTTTTAGTGCTCCCACTAAATCGGAAGTAGAGGCCTAGAAATTAATTATGAAACAATAAAAAGTCGAAAAAAAAAATAGTAACCCGTGCCCCACGCAGGTTGAATTTTAAATGGGATTTAACATGGGTTTTCCGGTTTTGTAGGTTAAACCAAGCGTTGAGCACTTGCTTTCCATCGGTTCAAGGTGAAACTTGGTATCCCCAGGTTTCCCAGGTTTTCGATATCGCTGAATCCAAATATAATGTCAAAAACCGGTTTTGACTGATGAGAGCTGTCAAAAAAGCGGTTAATAAAAATTCAATTTTTGATTATTTAAAATTTTAAGAATTTTTTTATATATTAACACAAATCAAGTAAAGTTTCGTCGTAAAAAAATTGGTAACGTGTTTTTCGCTAAATGACAACTGTCAATTAAGCTGTCAATGAAATTTTTAGTCGAATTTTTAGTTTTTTTTTCAATTTCTCAATTCGGAAAATGGTCTTAATTAAGTGTTTCAATACAGCTAAATCCGAATATGATGACTCTTGACAGCTGTCAAAAGAGCTGTCAATGGAAATTCATTTTTTTGACAAATAAAACTTTTGGGGTTTTTTTTATATTTAAATACAAATATAGTATAGTTTCGTCGTAAAAAAATTATATGTCATTTTTGCTAAATGACAACTGTCAATTTTTTTTAATACTTTAATACTGTCAATTACATCTCAAGTAAATTTTAATTAAACTATAAATGTTTTTTTCGATTTCTGTAAGGAGAGATTAATTAATTCGAATTAAATGTCGGTGTTTTGACATAAACGACAGGTGTCAATAATATTGACACAAGAAATGAATTTCTATTGACATCTTTTTTGACAGATGTCAAGAGTCCAAACTCGTTTTTGACATCATATTCGGATTTAGCTGTATTGAAACGCTTAATTAAGACTATTTTCCGAATTGAGAAATTGAAAAAAAAAACTAAAAAATTCGATTAAAAAGTTCATTGACAGCATAATTGACAGTTGTCATTTAGCGAGAAACACGTTACAAATTTTTTTACGGCGAAACCTACTTGATTTGTGTTAAAATATAAAAAAATCCTTAAAATTTAAAATAATCAAAAAAATGAATTTTTATTGACCGCTTTTTTGACATCTGTCATTGGTCACAACCGGTTTTTGACATGATATTTGGATTCAGCGATATCGAAAACCTGAGGGTACCAAGTTTCACCTTGAACCGATGGAAATCAAGTGCTCAACGCTTGGTTTAACCTCCAAACCGGAAAACCCATGTTAAATCCCATTTAAAATTGAACCTGCGTGGGGCACGGCTTATTATTTTTTTTTTCGACTTTTTATTGTTTCATAATTATTTTCTAGGCCTCTACTTCCGATTTAGTGGGAGCACTCAAAAAAAATCGGGACTTTTCCAAAATAAGGACCACCCTAGTGCCTACTTTTATTTACATATGTATGTACAAATCTATAGAATCCATAGTTTTCAAGATAATCGTTTTTTTTTTTATTTTAAAAAAGCATCGAAAACTATTTGTTCTGACCCTATTTTGGCTTTTAATATGCAACACCATGGCCGACTATGATTTTTTTATACATTAGAAATTCAGTAGGTACGACCATTTAACAATTTCTTTACATAAATCCATACCGTTAATTAGCACCCCTCAGAACACCCATTTCCAGAGTTTAAAAAAAATGTTCAAGGTGAGACGAGTCAAGTGTGCCATGAAATTATGTCAAGACAGTTGAATCACTTAAACTTAATTATCGGCTCAATATTTTCCTTCTGTGTGCTAATCAATATTTAATTTGTCCATATCACCTTGTACTAATATGGGTTGATGTTTTGCTTTAGTTTCGTTTAAGGGGGGATTCCCGTTTGTTGGATTAAAAAAAAAACATTTTTTTCCGACGGATTCTTGTACTTTAAGGTCATAATAATAAGTATACCAAACTTGAAATCCCAATTCTTAAAATTGCCGAAGATATAAGTCATAAACCGACTCGGTGGGCAGCTATAATTTGGAGCGCGCGGCAGAGCGCTCCAAATGAACACATATGATTAGACTGATCGTAATGCTAAGGTAGTGAGTGCATTACCAAAAGAAGAAGAGGAAGGTGTATTGTATGGCCCTGGTACAGCCGATTAACAAATAAATACGATTTTGTATGACGAAGTATTTGGTATGCCTTTATAAATAGTATATACTTACTAAAAACTTTAAACGCGTTTCTCTCGTAACAACTTTTTCATGACTGGTTGGCACGATATCTCTAAAACTACTGAAGCGATTGACTTGGAATTTTCACTGTATGTTGAGCAAACATTATTTTATCGTATGATGAACAATAAAAACTATAAATGTTACCAATTTTTTTTAAACTACAAAAAATATGGAAAATTTTAAGGGCAAAATTGACAATTTCTGTTTGAATTAAAATATGTAATTGACAAATCACGTATACAAATTTGTGTGAAATTTAAGAAAAATTGAAACAATTGCTACTAATAAAAAATCTTTTTTTTTAAAAGGCAGTGTTTTTAGTGTTAGAAAAGAGAATCCCCCTTCAATTAATTTTTTAAACAAACCAAATAATAACCCTTTTTGGGTGCGAGTCAGTCACTTTTGGTACTATTATTGCGAAAATCAACATTCTCACCAGTTCTCAGCATATTAATATGGACCTATAACAACAAAATGCTAGTACCTAGACAAAAAAAAATTGTCTACTAGTGGTTCGTGGTAATAAAGACCTGGACCTGGTTGTAGCCTGCGATTTGGGATCTCTACTTGTCACTAGCTATATACTATGTATACTAAAAATTTTATGTAAATAAATAAATTCGAGGCTACTACATGTTCCATGTGTCACCCGTTATACACGGTGGAGACTTTAACTGGAATATATTCGCTAGCGGGGTGATGAATGATTTTTAAAAAAATTCCCGAGACACGTCAACTTTTAAATGTATTTACCTACATTTTGCAAGTAATGTGAAAAATATAGCCCTTCAGGGGTGGCTGAAACCACCCTCGACATGATTTTCTCAAATGCAACCCTATGGCTTGTGACCCCTCATTGTAAAGCTGGTGGAAAGAGGAATCCAACGCACTGATCAAATTTTAATTTTTAGTATGTTTGTAGGGTTGCATACAATTAAAACGTAATTTTATAGTTTAATTTATTTTTAACGCAACAATTTCGTACTCAAAATGTGTGTTGTTTAGAATTGGAATGTGAACCTTACTTTTCATGTCCCCACAAAAAATTCCAAGCAATTTTTTGCCACAACTGATATCTGTTATTTTTTGCTAGTGTTTTTACACGGCCGCAAAGAGTAATTTAGTTTGTATGCTGTATTCAGAGTTTGAAACGAAGTGTTATTTCAAATTGGTGAAAATGTCTTATTTAACTGAATCACTAAAAATCGAAATTTTGATGATGATTGGATATGGTGATAGAGAGCGAACTCAATGCGAAGTTGTTCGCTTGTTTCGAGAAACGCATCCTGACTTGCCACCACTAAATCAAGGTACCATTAGTAAAATTGAGGCACAATATCGAGAGATGGGTCATGTCAGGAAAGTACCGAGTAAAATGCAGGCTGTTGTTGATGACGACACGAAGTTGAATTTGTTGCTTGCTCTAGAAGAAAATCCAATCACTCCAGCCCGTCAACTGGCCTGTGATAGTAATCTTAATCACAAAACAGTTTTAAAAATACTTAAATATGAGAAAAAATGCCCATATAAAATGCAAGCTGTTCAAGAGCTACTTGAAGATGATCCAGATCGACGAGTGGAATTTTGCGATTTATTGATGGCTTGTATTGATCAAAACCAGTTATCTTTAGAGTGGATAGTTTTCTCTGACGAGGCTACTTTTACATTAAATGGGCACGTAAATCGTCAAAATTGTCGTTACTGGGCTGAAGACCCCATTGGATGAGGGAACTTCATACTCAGCGCCCACAGAAAACTAATGTGTGTGCCGGAATAATACAAGATAGAATTGTAGGACCATTTTTCTTTGATGACACTCTTAATGGAGCAAGATACTTGCGTTTACTCCAGCACGAACTAATGCCAGTGCTATGTCATTTATTTCCAAACCCCTTAAACCCTAACTCGACCGACGAGAGGTTATGGTTTCAGCAATATGGGGCCCCACCACACTATGCTGCCATTGTTCGTCAGTATCTGGACAGAATTTTTCCCGGTAGGTGGATTGGGAGGCGAGGTAATATTGAGTGGCCAGCAAGATCTCCAGATCTTACACCACTGAATTTATTTTTGTGGGGACATCTTAAAAGTAGGGTTTACATTCAGAAACCCAACAACATAGCAGATCTGCAGGAAAGGATAAGAGAGGAAATCGGAAAAATAACACCGCAAATGTTGCATAATGTAAGGGACGAAACCTACCACAGACTGGGATGCTGCCAACAAGTGAATGGTGCACATTTTGAGCAATTGTTACGTTGAAAATAAATTTAATTTTTGAATTGTTTTAATTGTATGCAACCCTACAAACATACTAAAAATTAAAATTTGATCAGTGCGTTGGATTCCTCTTTCCACCAGTTTTACAATGAGGGGTCACAAGCCATAGGGTTGCATTTGAAAAAAATCATGTCGAGGGTGGTTTCAGCCACCCCTGAAGGGCTATATTTTTCATATTACTTGCAAAATGTAGGTAAATATATTTAAAAGTCGACATGTCTCGAGAATTTTTGGAAAAATCATTCACCACCCCGCTAGCGAATATATTCCAGTTAAAGTCTCCACCGTGTATGTATCTCGTATTATTTAACAATTCGGTAAGAGTCTGAAAGACCCAGTGATATTTCATCACCCGCCTTCCATCAACATTCCGTCGACAATGCCTTGTTTGCATTTAACGAAGTTCGGCGGCAATTAATAGAGATTCCCCGTAGAACGCCGACGAAAAGATAAAGTCAGGTGGAGAAAGCGAACGGGTGTACTATTTATAAAAGTCGCTGGGGAAATGACTCCAGAAAAGGGTGATTATTACCCTTGACTTATGAATAAAACTCCTCAAGAGTTCCCTTTGTATCCGGGGTCGATCCCGGAGAGCGATAAATTAGCAGAACTACCGGCCCGGCTGCACGAGAAAAGGGATTCCGTAACACGCGTCATTATCCGAATACAAAAAACTTAATTTGAATCATAAAGAATACTTAAATTCGACTTCGAATAGGTAACGACCGCAAGGGCTGTGCTTTGGTTAAGGATTTATTATTTCCATGTCCACGTAGTGGACTGAAAGTATAGTGTACATGAAAACGTGTTTTAAGGGGTTAGGTGGGTTTCAGAGGTTCAAAAAAAAGGGTATTTTTACCATTTTTTTTTAAATATATACAATCATATATTTTATTTAAACAATTCAGCATGTCAAAGATACATATTTAAACAGTATTTTGTGAAATTTTTATTTAAAAATTCCGAAAACTCAGCCATTGGTACCTCATCTCCCTTGACGTCTCAAAAAAAAAATGCTCTTGCTGTGGACAGCATAACTCATTATTGGTTCATCCAAAATCAAAAAACCAAAAATATTTCGTTAGTACATGGATAAATCTCGTTATTGGACGAAGGAAAAAAAATAAAATAAAAATTGAATTTTTTGACAGACTTTGAACAAAAAAACATTCTCTCAGTCTGTATTGGCTCGAAAAAAATTAGTTGTAATAATAATAAAAAATCCTTCGTTTAATGATTAGATAATGTTATTTCAAAGACGTGTGCAAAATTTGAACAAAATCGCTTTATAACTTTTCGAGAAATCGTGTCCACCGACTTAAAAAATTGAGTTTTGAGATAAACGCGTTTAAAGTTTTAAATTGAAATAACATGCAAAAAAAATTTTTTTTACATAGAATCATCGATTCCGGCACCATAAAGCTGGCAAACGTAAACAAACATGGAGAAAGCGAGTAGTCAACTGTCACACGCCTAGGGGGGCGCATTCTTATCTGAAATCGACAATACCTGCGAAGCGCTGCACTGACGTGGCCTGAGGGGCGGAACTTCCGAAGGGTCTATCTCTTAGAATTCTACTCAGATCGATTTGTAATTTTAGGAGAATATTTTGTACTATTTAATAAGACAAAAAAAAAAATCGATTTTTTTTAAATTTTCAAACCCACCTAACCCCTTAACAAATTGTTTTGTCTAAATAGACCTTGTAACGATTTTAAGTTTAAGCGAAGTCTTGAAATTTCAGTCTGTCTGTCTGGCGGTTTGTCTCTCTGGTTAACCTTTTTTGTGTACTAACACGATAACTCGAAAACGCGTTAAGATGTCAACTTGAAATATGGAATATGTATGTACCATAACGAAAGCTGTAGCTGATTTAATTGTGAGATCGGTTAAGGGCTGGGGGGATTAATGGGGGGGATTAATTTACATTTTTTTCTTGTCTGTTGGTAAATCGCAAACGTTGCATTTCAAATTTGAAATACATGTACAAGACACCAATATGAGTCTGAGACAGTGGCGGTTGGTGATATTTCAGTTAGCCATATCTTGAAAACGACGCATGGGACCCACTTCACTGTTTAGGTGATGACTATACACCTCTTACAGATATGTATATTGTGAGAGAAGATTTATAGTGAAAAAAACCGTCAGCAAAGTTTGCAAAAAATTTTTCAAAAAAAACTGCCGAACACCCTGGGATCTCAGTAACGCTCTGTGGAATATTTGCAGTAATTTTTTTTCATAATCTAGAAAAAAATATAAGGAGAGGTTTTTCGATTTGTTACAAAATATTTTTTTTCAAAAAGTTATGGCCATTTTAATTTTGGGAGACAAAAAATTATGGTAATTAGATTTATTTCATCTCGTTCATTTCGTTTTTGAAATTTTACAATAGTTGTATCTCAAAATGAATATTTTGCAAAAAACACAAGGATAAAAAGATATCATATTGATATTGGTATTTCTAAAAAAAAAAAAAAATATTATTTTATTAAAAAAAAATTTTTTTTTTTTTCCCTTCCTTTTTTTTTTTTTTTTTGGGGGGGGGGCCCTTTTTTTTTTTTTTTTTTTTTTTTTTTTTTTTTTTTTTTTTCTCCCCCCCCCCCCCCCCCCCCCCCCCCCCCCCCCCCCCCTTTTTCCCTCTCCCCTCTCCCCCCCCCCCCCCCCCCCCCCCCTCTCCCTTTTTTTTTTTTTTTTTTTTTTTCCCCCAAGATCAAATGCTCCAAGAAACCTTTATAAAAGCAAAAAATTAACTATATCCCATGCCAACCTACATAAATATTTGGTCTACTTTATCCTTGAATATTACCTGTACCAATTCATGTAAAATTGTAGAAATGTATGATTGTGTAAAGGGGCTTTACATGAGGCTTCCGAGTAAGGTACACGCAATAAAAAGTATGTAGGTAAATATATATAGCTACATGTTGTTGCTGTTACTTTCCGTCTTTATAGCTGTTTCAACTTACGACCAGGCAAAGTAGCTGAATATGTGTTCTTTTTTTTTATTTACTAGAAGCAGATACTTATTATTTTAGGTTATTATACTTTTACTTTGATTTGAACAAAAAAAAAAAGATAGCTCAACCTACACACTATTGGTTGGTAGTTGGTATCTACATTTGTAGCAAAGATAAATAAGTACCTACTAGAGACAAAATGTTGCTTTGTGTAACTAACGATATTACCAGACAATTCCCTTAAAAAAGTTTCATTGTGATTGGATGGATGTCGCTTTCTTCTCGTCATATAATCACAGATCACAGATTTGTGACAATGGTACGATCGCGAACTAAGCGAACGTATGCAACTTAACTGACTTTCCAGCACGTATTTACAAAATAGGGACGAAAATCAGTTCACATTTCCACATAGTAATGTTTGGTTCTGTTCCTGATACCTACGTATGAATATGTTGTATTTAATTAATATGCATATTATGTTATTTTTTTCGTTTCCATTTCCTTTCGTTTTTAGCGTAATTAAATATAAAAGGTCATTAGAAATTAGTCATTTTCTCCTAACTTATGCATAAAACATTTTATGAGTATTACAATTAAAATAAAAAGTGTAACAACAAGCCCCAGTCTCCCCTAACCCACAGTAGTCGGAATTACAATGATATTTTCTGTAGTAAATAGACGAATACGTGTCTAAATTCTTAAAAACACACCCAATTCCGTTACTACAGTATATATTTTACAACATATTTGTCAAATATTTAAAAATTCATTCCATGTAACACCACGTATTGTCTGGGTTCGACATTGGTGATTTTATTTTCTTCGGGTTTGTAGCAGTGATTCAATCCCAGCCAATATTAGGGAGGGGATTAAAACAATGCGGTGTTCAGTAAGCATGGCGTTCCGCGGTTGCGTGTCGCGTGTCAACAGGTGTCTTATTAGATTTTTCTATACCGCAAGCGCGAACGAACAAGTGTTAAGAGTCCCCGAATAGTGAAACTTTTGTACCGCAAGCAGGTGTCAACATGAATAAGTTTTACATTACCCTCGAACAGTGACATTTTTCTCTTTCGAGAGTGATATCGTAATGTGTGATGTCGAGGACATCATAAACTCCATTTGCTTTCCTTCTCCCCACCTTATGGCATCCAAGACAACTGACATACGGTAAGTTTTTTATATATTTTGTTTTCTCATTTCTTTTCATAGCCTGTATTTATTTTTTGTATTGGTTTTTACCGCTCGCTTATTGCATTATTCATTTTAAAACAACCTTTTTTTATTAGTATCGACTGTTTCGCTTGTCTACATGTTTAATGATGTTCAGATATATTTAATACGAAATATACTAACTTTGGAAAGTTATTTACACGCTATTTGCTAATTATGTTTTACTATATTTTATTTATAGTTTTATTAAATATCGTTTAATAAAAGAGAGAATCGATAAATATCGATTTTAGTGACTTTATGTTCTGATTATTTAGTTTATTTGCACCAAAATACATACAAATAATCAAACAAACTTTTAACTAACAAAAAATGACTTTTTATGTTAGTAAAATCCAACAACTGTATGATACTTCAAAAAAATTTGGACAAAGATGAGAATATAAAGTTTAAAGTTAAAAAACATGTTTTTTTTTTTAATTTTAGAATGTCCTTTAAATGAGATTTTAAAACGAACCTTAAAACCCTTTAGGGAAACAGTTGTTATCAATAAATCTCGAAGGCAGTTAGTTACAGGGTTAATTACACAGGACCACAATTTTTTGTTGTTTTTACGCAAACAAGATAAGACGCAAATAGGTGTCTTATACGTATTTTTGGTCGCTGAAAAAGAATCCGTTGTCCGTTTGCCTCTGTCACGTCTGGATTTTGCGTAAATCAAGGAAATATAACCTCAAAAGCATGTAAAAATAAAGCAGCATAAAGAAACCTCTCGCCTCTCAACATTGGGGTGCGTTTTTAAAAGAGGACGTTTATATGGAAATATTTTATACTTGTGACGAGTTTGACTGCTTATACCTCTAAAAAAGTATTATTTTAGTCAATGGAGGTATGTCTTAAATATAAAAAATTGTGATGTATATTTTTTTAACTAATTTTGTTTGTTTAATCTTTTAATTTATGTAGTCACATTTTGGTCATATTTTTTACCTGTTTTTTTTTGGAGGTTATGTGAAAATCTATCCGCGAATTGTTACTTTTGATCACATATTCGGATTAGACGCTCCAAAACGTATATACATGCTCGCCAGCTTAAACTTCTAATTTACTTGATAAACGTATTTATATTTTTCAATTTCTAGATGTTTTTTGAGTTTATGTCTTAATGCAAGGCCTATGGAACAATTCTGATCTCAAAATCGTGTTCAGTATACAAAAAAACATATGGAATTGTATAATGCCTTTCTGCTACAAAACTTTTTTTTTTGCTGATTTATTTTTACATGCTTTTGAGGTTATATTTCCTTGATTTACGCAAAATCCAGACGTGATAGAGGGAGACGGACAACGGATTCTTTTTTTCAGCGACCAAAAATACGTACAAGACACCTAAAGGTGTCTTATACGTCCACAATAGTTTTAAATAGGTTTTAAAAAAAATAAACTTTTTCTCGAATACCTCGTGAATTCGAGGTCATGGGAGCCACAAATATTTGAAAAAAAAAGCATTCTTAAGGAGTTCGGATGATGCCCGGAAAATTACTTCAAAAACCTATTTTGGACGTATTTTTTTCGGTAGAATCAGATTCTGCAATGAACATTGGCGGTTCTCATTAAAAAAAATTCAAAAAATTGGGTGCCTCATCAGGATTAAACAGTCTTAAACTCATAATCCAATAAAAGTATGTATTAAAAAAAGCGCACAGATACGTTTCCAGCTTTTTGGGCCAGGAGCGTTAATTCGTAAACATTTGACTATCGCGCAGATTTTTGTACACCCCAATATTACGTCATTCTGAACAACTTTTCTTGATAAATGTTTTTGATTAGACGCGAATTAAGCGGTGCTGCCGTTTAACCGAAACAGTTTTTTCTGATTTGTAAAACACCCTGTATAGGAATGTCGACGTCGTTTGGATTCGGTTTATGGTGCGAATGTTTTTTGTAGGAAACTTTTTTTGAAATATTAGTAATTTCAAAACGTTTCAAGACGTTTCGATTCTGCGGGCCTGTTTCCAACTTTTTGGGACACACTGTATGTTAGTTACCTCACACAGGCATGCACAATGCCTTAGCACGTCTTCAGTGTTTTATTTGCTGACTAATTTTTATTTATACTGCATTGTATTTTGATACATTTTTTTTTAAATAAGCCTTATTATTTTCGTTATTATTATTCATGGCCCATTATTTGCATGATGGGTTCCACAGGCCCTGAGTCCAGACTAGAACTGCAGAGTTCTAGTCTGAACTAGCAAGAAGTGTCCTTTTCGTTCCCGCGACACGCTACCCTTGCCCCCTCCCTTAAGGACAATCCGAGGCGATCTTTGGGGTCCTTCCGGAGGGGAGTAATTATTGCAGCGATGCATCCTTCCTAACGATCTGGAGGGCCGTCCCGTACCGTGCCCATCGAAATGAGTTCTTCATGATGTGTTACGTCATAGGGCGCCTGCCTGCCGTGGCGGTCTTTAATTAAGGGCTGCTAACTGCCGAAATCTGCATGCCTTTGTCTAGTGCAGTGGTTCTCAACTTACCCAGGGAGAGAAAAACTATTCGTCGAATTATTATCTGTTATTAAAAGTGTTATTAAGAAATGGAACTTGAATATTCTAAAATAGGCTAGAATAAAAAAAGAACTTTTGAATTTTACATGTCAATAACTAGGATGTATACATAATAACATATGAATAATAATACCTAGAACTATTATGGAAACGTATTTTTTTGTTATAAAAACTGGCAGCAGGTTGAGGAAAACAAATTTTTTAACTGAAATTTTATTGGTAATATGGAGCAACGGTTCATTTAAGGGATACCGTGACCCTAGGGTTTCTAAAAACTGTTTTGTTAGTAGAAGTAGATTAGATCGAAAACAGTGATTGCTGACTGAGTATTTCAACTAATTTTATTTGCGACTCTAACACCTGTTTGTCTGCTATCAAAAAAGTAAATTACCAATTGAATAAATCAACTTAATTTTGAATGACCTATAAATTTGACCTCCGTAAGTTCAAGGTCATCACTGTATGGTAACCTCAGAACTTTAAGAACTTTACAACGTTTGTATTTAATTTTTTTTCAAAATACCATGATTTAAAATAATTTTTACAGTGAGCAATGACAATTAATGAACAAACATGCATTGGAAAAAAAATGTCATATTATGTTAACAAAAAAAATTCTTTAATGCCGATTTTGCCCCCCCCCTAAAATATATTATAATAAATAGTTTTTTTTTTAATTCAACAAATAATATTCTATCTATTTTAGAACAAACGGAGCGTTTCCGAATATATTGAATTACATACATACATGTCCAAACTTGTACAAATGAACGTAATATAAGAATGAAAGTAGCTTAAAAATCTCATCAAAAAAGCGGTATCTATTCGTTCTTGAATTAAAGAAAATGTAAACTCAACACCTTTGGCTCCAAAAAGGCTGCAAGTTGGCTAGCGAAATCCTAGGTGACAATAACATTAACCCACAAATTCTCAAAAAAAAAGACAGGAAGAACGGTGTAACCATATGTGTATAAGAAGCAAAATACATGCCCAGAATGTATGGCTTTTTATGTTTGCGGTCTGCTGAGATTCAGGGCTTTGAGGTTATGGCACTTAAGCTAGAGTTTTGGGCACATATCTGCAGCTTTTTTTGGAGTTTAAAGTTTTGGGTTTATGACTTCTTCGCTTTAAGAGCGATTACTGTTTTCTGAATACTATTCTGTTTACCCTTTATATTGCGTACTCATTTGTACATTTTATATCTACGAAGATGCCTACAGGGTAATGAATTTACCCTAGGGATTTTAATACAGGGGAATGAGTTGATGGAATTGTATTTATATGGTTAGTAGGTATTATTTAGTTATGTAGTTATTATTTTTTTAACCATTTGAAATAATCAATTCATTTTTGGTTGATTCTATTAAAAAATGTCAAAAATTTGACTCACCTAGTGAAAATTCCAAAAATCCAAGTCTATGGCCTTGGCCAAAGACAATTCTCAGTTATTGTGTTTGTTCAGTTTGTTCACTCTTTTATTATTTACTTTTTTTTTTTAATTCGATGTCATTTAAAAAAATCTCATAAACCAAAGACAAAATGTGCGCACTTGAATTTTACATGACAATGACTCAATTTTTGATTGAACTTTATTATGAATAGTAAGATGCACGACAACCTAACATTTCCGAAAAAATGGAACTATGAAAATAGTTGACAGTAAAAACGTTATATATAATATTTTTTTAACAGTGGTTTGGTAGGTTGGCCATTTTACCAAAACAACTCGTCGCGAATCATCCTGTATTTTTCTTTAATAGTCGGTAACAGTTTTATTTTTTTCACTAGTTCTTTGACAAGGACTTGATTATGTGTAAATAAAAACGCTTATTAGGTGTAAATAAAGTATATGTAGAAGTCATGTTAATTGGACACGTTGAGTATAAAAGTCGAGAAAAAAATAGCAGAAGACTACTTTAGAATTACTTTCAATAATATAATCATTGCTTTAAATCGGTCTCACAGTTGCTGTGAAAATTCGATACCACATAAAGGATTTATATTACAATAGTATCGCCAGATAAACGTAGTCATTTTCCGCACGAATATGACTGGAGTTAGAGCCATGCGAATCACATTAAACCAGTGGTTATTGCAATCCTTAACCCCCGACAAAGCCGCAGCAGCGGTGTAGATTCTGGTTTCCTTAAATTTCATTATACTTGTAAGTGGTGCGAGGAGCAGAATTGAGCTGAAATTATGGTCTAATTCGTGTCTACTCGAACAACCCCGCAATTGTAAATAATATATTGCGTTATTAAGATCCCTGCAAGAGTACGAATAATTTAAAATTGCGCAGAAAGTCAAGCGAGACTAGATCTTTAGTACTGTTTCTCTCATTTCTAGCCTGTATACTATGTAAAATACAAACACATCAATTGTTCTTGAGAAAACGAATAAAAAAATAGGTATAATACAGGTATTAATATACCTACAGATGTAGGTATCATTATTACTAACGTCATCCCATTATTCACAACTGAATATTTGATATTTTATTTTCAGATTCCACATTTTTGGAATGTAAGGTACATATTTTTTAATTTGAACTTTATCAGTAACCCTTAGAATACAGGCATTTTTGCCCAAAAATGAAGATCTTTTTTCATTGAAATTTAGTGCATATTTATAACTGATATGTTACAGAGAGTTTCAACATTTGTATAAAGCCACAAAGTGGCTTTGCCGGCGGTTAAAGGAATTCTTTATTTTAAAATTTTCAACTTTCTGAAAATAGGTTTTCTTGACGCAAAAAATCATTATTGTTTATGTTTTCAAGGTCGCTAATAACCATTTTGACATTAAAGTTGCATTTTGACACATGCTAACCACGAAAATGACAATTTTTGTAGTTGTCAACTACAGTTTCGTATCTCTTTGAGTTACTTAGTATCTGAGGATCTCAATTTTCACAAATACTAGCTGCTAAACTAATGAATCAGATTTTGATATATAATTTCTCAACCTTTTAATACTGGATACTCCACAATATTCAGTTTATAAAATATCCTCGTTTGCGCATTCTGGTTGATCAAAGAAGATTATCTACATATATATCTTCTGGTAGCCGTCAAATTTTTTTTTCGGTATTTGAATCGTAATTAGTAATCCAAAAAATAAGAGATCTATTTATACAGATTATTTGAAAATCATCTAAAATGTTTTTAGATATTGATTGTAAGTTTGACAGCTGTCAAAATCAATTTTTGGAAATAAAATAGTTATCAATTTTACAAGAAAATGTAGACGATATGGTTTATAAGAAATATTCAAACATTGAGCAACAAAAGTACCTAATAATTGAGGCCTTTTGACATATTGATAACAGGTTCGGAACTTGGCAGCTGTCAAAATTCAAGTTCATCATATTCAGCGATCAAGAAAACATAAAATATAATGTCTATAAATAATTGTGTGTACCTAAAATACAGTCATAAAAGTGCATACTATAGAAATGAAATATTTCCATTTTGACAGTCAATTTAGCAATATAGAAGTAGCCAAAAAAAATTCTAAAAGTAAAATGGTAATTAGCGACCCTAAAAAAGTTATAATCGACGTTTATAGTCTTTTTTTAAAGTTGAAAAAAAAAGTGGATTTACCGGTAAAGGTTAAAAGTCATTAAATCCATATTTGGAAAGACTTTCGCTTTGCCCAACCCTCCGATCTTGATAAGGGATATATCATTTGAAAGCGTTTTTTAATTTGCTGTCGATTGGCACTAGTCCTAAAGTGCGGAAGTAAAGGTTTAAAAAGTTATGGCCCACTAAATATTCGAAAAGTTCTCACCCCCAAAATACATTGAAGTCAATGCAAAGTAAGCTGCGAACTTTTTAATAAATGTTTTTTTATGTAATTGATCAAAACCCCCAATTTCTTTGTTTTGATCGTGAATTACGTGAATAAGTGTTACTTTACGTTACGTTTAATTGTTACGTTACGATTAAGTGTTAGGTAAGTAAGGATTATGTGATTAAATAGTTTTTTGAGTGAATTTTGCTCAAATTTCGTCAACGATGGACGACGATTACTCTTCGGTGAGTTTTTAATTGTGATCAATTGTGTTTAATTGTGATTAATTATGATTAATTTGATTTAATTCATTTGTAATGCATTAGATCATCGAGCACATACATACGCCGACTAATGGCCGTCCAGTCAAATAAATTAAATATTTAAATTCTTTTTCTCTTTAATTTTTATTTGTTTTCAATTATTTTAGGTTAGGTTAGGTTAAGTTAGGTTAGGTCGAGTGGTTTCATAGCTTATAGATTATAATTTATAATTTAGGTTTGGATAGGTTTTACAATTGTTCTCGAAACAAAACTTGTGTCCATTAAAAAGTATTGTATCCATTGTATTCAATGGCCCATAGACTTTGCTGGACTTTGTATTGAAACACAGCAAAAATATGATTTTTTTATAATGGGAGCCTATGGCATTTTTCAAACTTTGAACAGCTGTAACTTTTGAACCTTGCGTTTCCGCACTTTGGAACTAGTACCATTCGACAGCACTTTGAAACCCTTTTGAATGATATATATCTTCATCATATATCAAGATCGGAGGGTTAGGCAATGCGAAAGTTTTACCACATATTTTTTACATCACTCATTGATGATTAACAATTGACATTAATAAAGTTTATAGTATAGTATCTTATTCGCCTTATAATTCTTTTTTCAACCTTGTATGATGTGGCATTTGTTTCTCTACTTACAATTAAAATGCATTTTATTAAAAAAGTCTATGCGCCCATGACACGATGTCATTTTTGAAGTTTAGTGGGCTGCAAAATTGAAAAACCAAATGGTTATGAACATAATATCTTTTTATATGCATCCTTTCATTTTTAAGTTCATCCTGCTACTCAAATATACTTTTTTAGTTTTCAGCAAAAAGTCCAGAAATAGCCCACATTATTTTAAAAACTAAGATAGGAACACTTTATTTTTATTTGAAGTGTTTTAATTATATTTCATTCTACCCACGTAGAATTAGCAAGTTATCTTCATTTTACAAAATAATACTAAAAATGTATATCCTTTACACCAATCTTATACCTACAATTTCAGACTAATACCGTTTTGAAATGATGATGCAGGCTAGTTCTAAATGACAACAATGAAATACAGTTAGTTACAAAGTACAGTATTCTTATGTTAGGTTTTAAAATAGGGTGAGAAGTTTGAAACTATTTTTTCATTAATTAATTAATTTTAGTAATTGCAGAGTAAACAAAGCTACAAAAATATACCTACTCGTTTTCGCCCTTTAAGTCCTCCAAATTACGAGGTCTTTCTTTGAACACACTATTTTTAACATGACCCCACAGGAAAAAGGGCGTCAATCTGGAGATCTGGCAGACCACTCAATAGATCCTCTTCTGCCTATCCACCTGTTTCGAAAAACATGATTTAAGTACTCTCTAACACAGGCCTCTCCAACTCCGGTGCTGTTGCCGCTCCGGCCGAGCGCCGGACAAGCACCGGGAATTAAACGCAAGAATATAATGCTGTCTGTCTCTATCGCGCAAAGGCGGCTGTGCTACGGACGAGTGAGAAGGCAGAGGACAGGCACCGGTGCTGCGAAGTGCAGCACCGATGCGCGCCGGCACCGAGTGCTCATGTTGGGGAAGCCTGCTGTAACATGTACCGCAAAATTTGGAGGAGCTCCATCTTGTTCGAAGAAAATTAAATTGTCAATACCTTCATTTTCACCCAGGAATAAGGCTGTGATTGCAGGTATGACCTGTGTTTGTAGCAGTTGAAGATATCGATCAGCGGTAAGGGTTTCATTAAGAAAAAATGGGCCTATGATATGACCTCTTATAATGCCTGCCCACACATTTACTTTTTGCGAATATTCTGTGTGTGCTTCTTGCACCCAGTGTAGGTTCGCTCTCGCCCAATACGGACAATTATGTCGATTTATTGTGCCGTTTAGCATAAAGGTCGCTTCATCTGAGAATACAATATTTGAAGCAAAATTCTCATCTGCATTACATCGTTCCATCGTGTACTCACAGAAATCCATCCGTCTATCAAAATCATCTTCATTCAATTCATGTATTAATTGAAGCTTATAAGGATGAATTTTTTATTTATTTTTTTTAATTCTAAGCACAGAAACATGGCTAATTTCTAAATTGTCTGCGACTTCCCTCGTTGACACTTGTGGCGTTTCTTCAATTGTCAACAGAACATTTAACGCTTTTTCCTCTCTTGTTGCCGATTTTGGTCTGCTAGTTCTTTTCACGTCTTTAACGTTACCAGTTTCTCGAAATTTTTTAATTAGTTGACAGACTGTTCCTTGAGATACAGGAGTATCTGGGTAAATTCCGTTGAATACAGTACACACTTCGCATTGAGTCCTCTTCCTATTTCCGTACCCATAAATCATTAATATTTCAATACGTTGTCTCTCACTCAAATGTGCCATGTCTTCAAATTTAATAATTTGCAAGAATGTCAATAAAATTTTGCTTTAAACCGACAATAATTATTTATTCTTTGTTTGTATTAATTCAAATGTTAAATTTATATGGCATTCTTTAGCAAAAGTAATGTTTCTGTTTTAAAACTGCATGACTTTTCCCTTATGACGAGTGAATCGTAATAAATAATTTTTTTCTCGCTAATTTTTTTTTAAATTGCAAAATTTTGTGACTGAATAGAGAAAAATATGCTTTTTTCATAACGAAAAAAAAAGTATGGGTGCCATTTAAAAAAAAATTGGTTGCCATAGGAACAAAACAAAAGAAGATATCAACAAACTAAAAAACTTAAAACATACATGGTAATGAACAAAATAACTTTTATATTGAACTTTTTCTTAACTTTGCAAATAACAAAGTTAAAGCCATTATTTTATACTTTTGTACCACCATGTATGTACAGCCAAGCTAAATCATACATTTATTCTGATTTGGCTGATGGTGATATTTGTTGTCCCACGGTAAGAGTGAAGGCAAGGGGGTTCTATTTTAATATCAATTAAGCAAGCTATTCATGTGACATGTTTTATCACAAAGGTCATGTTGGTCATAAAGTCTAGGCGATAAGACCTAGACTATGATGCATCATACCATATGATGAGTCTCATTACGTGACTATAGATGAATCATGGAAGTTATATACATACATAGGTCATTAAGATCACATTAGTAAAGATAGTATTGTTTATTGATGCAGTTGGCATTCTGGTCATTGATTTGATTACATAATTTTAACAAAATGGAAAAATAAAATTTTGTGGTTTTGTTAAACATGTAACCAGTGTATCCAACATTGCATTGTATGTTAGTGCCCAATTAATTACTAACTGTAACCAGACTTAAGTATTGCTGTGATTTGTTACAGCATAAAAAATTGCAATTAATGCATTGGAAAAACTCCTTACGTACATACGTACATATACAGGTATGGATAATTTATCAGCTGATAATTTATCAGAGATTCGGTGTGGAAGGGAATAGGCCACTAACTGAGCCGCCTGTGACAAGTGCAGTTAATGTTGCATAGTTTGAACCAGTGTTGGGCAGTAGTTAACTACATGAGTAGCTAACTACAATGACACCTACTCAATGACAACTACATCTTGAGTAGTTGCAAACAACAACTACAACTACTAGCTGTAGCTGCTTGCTGTAACTACTTTAATGGAAGCTACAGTAGCTGTAGTTTGAAATAACAGCTACAGCTAGTAGTTGTGAAAAATGTAGTTGCGGCGATCAGCTACAGCTAGTAGCTGTAGCTGTAGCTATAAGCAGAGAACTACAGCTACTTTTCTTTCGTACTGGAAAAATATCAAATAAGAGACAAAAGTAGCTGTAGTTGTTGGTTGATCGGTAGCTACAGCACCAATTTCACAAAGCAATTTCAGTGTGAATATACTCCGGCAAAATTAGCTTAAAAGCATGCCCGTTTCCAGAATCGGGCCTGCGTCGAATATTATTGTCTTAAAATTAAGTAAAAAATACATAGAACAAAACCCTAAATTTGTGTATTCGCAGAGGTCGAGCGTGGTTTGCTATTAATAATTTAAGAAAAAAAAAACGCACTTTTTTCGTTTATATTCACACGTTCGAGTATATTCACACTGAAATTGCTTTGTGAAATTGGTACTGTAGCTACAGATCAACCGACAACTACAGCTACTTTTGTCTCTTATTTGACATTTTTCCAGTACGAAGGAAAAGTAGCTGTAGTTCTCTGCTTATAGCTACTAGCTGTAGCTGTTCGCCGCAACTACATTTTTCACAACTATTAGCTGTAGCTGTTATTACAAGCTACAACTACTGTAGCTTCCACAGAAGTAGCTGCGGCGAACAACTTCAAGCTACTTAGTGATCACTCTTAATGTTAGATAATAACAAAAAAGCGACATTTTCGTTTTTGTAAATTTTCTATATTTGTCCAAAGGATTCATTTTTCAAGTACTCAGTTTCAGAAAAATGAATTTAACTAATTTATAAAGATCTTCCTTATATTTAAATCGGAATAAAACTATTAACTAACTTATGGAATTCTCTCATACAATTTGCTTTTTCTGCATTGTCTCAACGCCCCTTAATTTATCTAAGCCTTCGGAAGCCGCATCCAAGTAAAACACACATCCCCAGTTTCTTTCATTTCCACGTCTTTTGTGCCCGCCGAAACCAACATGGCCTACATTCCCCCACTAGCCTGTATATAAAGTAGACTTAGCGAGATGCACAGGAAAGCCTTTGTGTATTTAAATAATACACCCCTCTCGAGGAGAATCATTCATATCTTCCAGCCGGCTTGGCAACAATGAGATGCAGATCAGGATTTGCATAAACTCCCTTGTTGACGGCATTAGTTGAATGTGCGTAATTCACGTACAAGGCAAGACGTTTCGTGTAGTGAAAGGACTGTGTCCTAGCAGCGATGCGTAGTCGAACTTTTGGGGCGTAAGTCGTACGGAAATGACTTCGTTGGGGTTAGAAGTATACACTTAAAAAAAATAATAATAAACAGAATGAAATGAAGGTGCATCAGGACCACCTCTCTCCACAAATATTTGTATTAATTCACGAAGAAAAGGCATTGAAAATTTTATTTAAATATAGAGTGTGTTTTATTTTGAGTAGCCTCGCCGTCGTATTTTGGAGTCCGTACATGTAATGCTCGAATTAAGCTGCCTTAATGCATGTAAAAGTTTTTTATATTGGCCCGCACAATTAGTTTTCTATAGCCATTGTCGTTTTAACACATTGTATACTGAATTTATTGATAGCTTACTTTGAGCCGGATCTCCTTCCTTTTTCTTTTAGTTCGTCAATGGTTTCAAAATGTGAGGGTGCGTCTTCTCAACACGTCGAACACACTATATAACGATTAAATACGAATACGCCAATAAACGAATGTCGCCAACCTTGATTTAATAAAGGACCTTAACAAAGTTCATCTGAAATTGGGCAGTGTTTTGAAATACAAATTTAAAACAATCGTTAAGAAAACGTTAAGCCCAACCCCCAAAATTTTAAGCCCAACCCAAAGTCTCCAAGTGCTATTGTTAACTTGCAAATGACTGCTGAAGTTAAAAAACTGCTTTTTTTCACCATTTTTTTTTACTTCGAAAGTAGGGCGACTATGATTATGAAATTTGGCGGGACTGCTGTTTGTAGTATGAAGTTACAAAAAAAAATCAGCTCGATGTGTTAATAACTTTACGAGTAATTAACGATCGAATTTTTTGCAAGCCCTAATTAAAAATGACGCCATTCTTTTGTTTATTATACGATATTGACCAGGTAGGCTAAAAAATCATAAATCTCTTCAAGTTTGCGAGACTTTTTGAGATTTTGTGAAAATATTAATTCCGGTCAGTTTTATAACCAGTTTTCTACGCGACTACCTTTTTTGAAGCTTTTTTATAATATCATGAAAGTACGCTTCATACGCGTATTTTAAACAAGAAATGGGAGGCAAGATATTATAGTCACAATTCCGAGAATTTCGAAGCGCCAACGCTGAAAGAATATACAGTAAGCGGCACCCTAATGTGTACATAGTCGAATTAAGGGCAATTAATGATTTAACTTCTTTGTTAAGTAGATGTAAACATGAGGTGAGAACTAATCGCGATCCAATCGCTAGTGCAGGCGTATGAAAGGCATCCGGTTTGTCGGTAGGGCTGTTTGAGTTAGATTTCCGCTGACCCCCCTCTTAGCTTTATGTACAACCAAGCTTTCCCTGTCCAAGTAAATTCTCCTAACTCTGACATAAAAATGTATCATCTAATATGTATTTAATATCCACCTATGTACGCATTAGGCTGCCGCTTACTGTATATGTACGTCGCGTCAAAATAGTTATTCAGTACAAAGCGCCCCGCGCATTGTGTTCTACGCAAAAAAATACATAGGGAACCGTCAAAACTAGCCCTATAAGTTTTTGATGATTTTAGCTCCCTACCTACTGGACTATTCTCTGAGTTGAAAGAGTTAAATCAATTGAGTTAATTTTTGGTTTTAATTTTATGAATTTCAAGTGATTCTTCTTTGACATTGCACACTTTAAGTAGGTACTAAGTTCTGAAAAACTGTAAAATCTATAATAATCCACAATTAATATGGTTGTTGAACTTGTAAATAAAACTGCACACTCAGACAAATTGATAACGATTTGATGAAGTTTTTTTTATGGAATGCTGTGTATCTTTTCACATTTTCCTATGGGTACCGCTTGATAAGCTGATTTTAACGAATTAATATACTTGGCATCTAAAGTGAATATCACTTTTTTTATTGACGATTATAGAACTGAGATAAAATCTAATCACTACAAAACTTCGGTTATATCGAAAGGGTTATTAGTCGTCTATATACACTATATCTCTATAGTGTCCTCTCACGAATGTTATTCACGATTTTTAATTTTCTCAGACAAAAACTTCTCTTTTGTGGAGATTTTCTCCACAAAAAACAACAGACTGGTAGATGTTCTCATTGACACCCGGTATATTATAGCTTCCGTCTGTAAACCTAATATACAGTTTGTTGTACCGTCAGTGATGTATTAAACGTTTTGTGAGAAGTGTAAATAATATAGAGTTAAATATTTGTTTCTGGGTGTCGGGAATGCCGAACACATCTAAATGGAGACTTATGTACATATATGTATATACTTTAAGTGAATACTAATTTCGTTATTATAAATAGCATGCTATACTTTTTTGCCATATTTTGCCATATTTATTTTATTATGCACTACAAGGTGTGTAAATTAAGTAATGTCAATTACAATTCAGTATTGTCTCCTTTAAAATAACTTCCTTGGAAAGCCACACAACATTGGAGACGGTTCTTCCATTCCTCATAGCAGTGCTGGAACTCATACACTGGAATAGCTTTCACCTGGTCGGTTACAGCCATTTAAATGTTTTCTATGGTCTCAGAATGACGTCCCTTGAGGTGATTTTTTAATCTCGGGCAGAGAAAAGAGAAAAGTCACAAGGACTCAAGTCAAGCGAATAATGAGGTTGAGGAGCCACAGAAGTGTTTTTTTCTGGCTAAAAACTCGCGTTTACTGAAATGGCTGTGTGACAAGACACATTATCGTGATGCAACATCCAGTTGTTTTTGATGTTTGGTCTCACACGCATGGCCCTTTTTTGAAGTTTTTCAAGAACCTCTCTGTAAAAGTGTTGATTTACTGTTTGGCCTGGAGGCACACTCTTTGTGGACAATTTTCTGACCATTAAAAAACAAATCAGCACGAATTTGATCTTCGACTTGCTCAAGCTAGCTTTTTTGGGTCTTGGAGTGTTTGTAGTGTGCAATTCCATGCTTTGGAGCTTAGTTTCCGGGTCGTACTCAAACACCCAAGTCTCATCACCAGGAATGACACGTTCCATAAAATGGGGATCATTTTCAATCGATTCCAAAAAGTCAATACATCTTTCTTTCCTGTTGTCCTTTTGTTCCCTCGAAAGGTTTTTTTGGAACCACTTTTGCGCAGATTTTTCTCATCCCCAATTCGTTAGTCAAAATCTGATAAACAGTGGTGTGATTCAAATTTAACTCTTCCTCGATCATTCTTGTCGTCAACCGACAATCTGAACGCACAAGGTTCCGTATTCTATCGACATTTTCATCGGTTCTTGAAGAGGAAGGCCTTCCGCTGCATAGCTCATCTTCAATCGTGTCCAAGTCTGAAGCAAAGCCTGACAGTACACCGTTGCTCAAAATTAATGTCACTCATTTTTAAAATGCTCTAGAAAAAACCGGTTTACGAAAACAATCACAAAGAATAAGCAAATGACTCTAACAAGTTCAAACTTGTGCTGAAGATGCATTACATGTTAACCTACCGCCCCGCCCTTCCAAGTCCCGTCTCCGCAGTATTGCTAGATCGGGCTCTTGCCAGTCTCATTTCTTAATTTACATACCTCGTTGTGTCACCAGACATTGGCCGATTGTGATAAAGGACACATTCTACACTTATCTTTCTAACGGATAGCACAGAGGTGAAAGGACCGGTTTTATTGCATGCCTACCTTCGATGCATATGCGGTTGCTTCTTATCTGTCATCTCACTTCTATTTGTCCTTTTTCATAACTGGCCGACGTTTGTTGTACATATACGGTATATTTCTGAAACCAACGATTTACGAGCCGCTTTTTTTAAATAGAACGTATGTACCATATTTTATTATATAATTTATTCATCAAATTGGTTAGATAACCAAAATAACAATTTTATCCGTTCTCAAATCGAGTTAAGTATTTTAAACAGAACATACTGTATTTTAAAATATCGTTCGCTTTGTTTTTTCATCCTCTTCATCAAATGCCACAGCCGAATTACATTCCTTTTACTTATTGCATTTTATTGAATTTTAATAACTGCCATATTTTATTTAATATATCAGTGCATTGCACTTAAATCGTATGTAATGAATGTTGGTCGATAAACTTTCCATAGGGATATCAATTAGTATACTTCTATAAAATCATATTTTAATATAATTTTTCATAATTTACTTTTCACTCAAAAATTTAAATCTTGTTAAATTTTGCAATATAAGTTCACTAACACTGTTTACTAGGACATTATACATTGTTTTCCTATTTTGCTCCGAAAATTACATTATTCCGCAAAAAAAGATACGCTTATAATAAAGAAACATCCCGAAGAGCACGTGATATTTCATTTCCCTAGCGAATTTAGTGTCTACCCGCATAATACATTTTCATATCGCAACTTCTTCCACATTTTACACGTGAAATTCAGTTTCAATTTATCTCTTAATTACAACTTGTCAGTTTTTTTTTGCCTTTTGTACAATTCCCTGTTTCTTTTTGGCGTTAATATAACTCAGTCTGCCACAACAGATGGGGAAAATTGTGTTATTACACTCTCATATTATTTAACAAAAATTAATCATTTTTTTCTCTCGTGTTACACTTAAAATTAGAAATAGAAATGACTGTTTTTGAAAAAATACAAGTTTTAAATGGGTAAAAATTAAATACATATTAATACTATGAAGTGTTCGTATGAAATGTAAAAAATGATCACAATTTTCATTTGTATCGCCATCTTCAAATTCGACTTTAACTCTATGCCCAGTGGTAGTTTATGATGAGATTTTAATCTTCAAAAAGGTCCAAATTAAGGCTAATTTTTACTCGTGGAATATTGTGAATCGAACTTGCTGTTATGGGTTTTCAAGGTCGATGAATCTGAAGTCGAAAATTTTGATTCAAAATGGCGGATTCAATATGGTGGCTGTTATTTCCCTTTCACGAAGAAAATAGTTGAATATTCGCTGCTAGATCTTATTGAAACTGGATACAGTTGGGTTTCTAAAGTCACTGAATTTTATATTTTGAACATAAGGTTTCTACTCGATCTCAAAAACATAACAATTAACAATCCATTCTACCATTAAATAATATTGAATTACTCGGATTCGGGGTTATAGTATGGTGGTTTTATGGAATTATATGAACCAGCTAATACCGTCGTGTAAAATTTTGGATGTCAGTTGAATAACGTGTACGTTTTCTCAAAGATCCGTGGTTCTGCTCACTCGAACAACATGAGCAAGATAACACTGGATTTTATAGTTTTCGACGTCTAATGTATAAAATTCACATTCTCTAAGAGTTTAGTGCTTTTTCGAAAAAGTAGCACTTGTACTTAGAACCATATGGCTTTCTAAGGGGACTATTTTTTGGTTCATAATTTATTTCCTTCATCTCAAAGAAAAACAATAGTAGCAAAAAGGTAGAAACTTTATTAAAAACTGAAATAATGTTTTTTGGTATTATTTCTACACATCTGAGGATATAAATATTTAGACAAACAAGAAGTACATAAACTAAAAACATTACTAATCATACAATTTCTACTCTTCGTATGCATTTAAAATATCACTTATGTATTCTTGATCCTCTTTAGGCATCCAACGGAAAATTTGATGTGGAATTCTCTGTTTTTATGTTGTTAACATTAACTTTAGAAAAATTTATTGACTCGTGATCTGTCTTATACTCTACTTCTAAAGATCTACCTTGCATAAATCTGACCTGATAAACTTTTGTATAAGGTATTTTAGAATATTGGAGATTCGTGGACTTAACTGCTCCCTGAAAATCTTTAAAATGTTGTTGTAAATTTATAATACGAAATGGCCTCTTCCTATTTGTTTACGGCAAACGAAATAAGTGAATTTCGGTTTTGTGGTACACAACTATCGCTCCAAGTAATAATTTGTGTGATAGTTGGATGTTCACTTATTTTTTCTAAAATTTGTATAAATGTACTAGCAATATCGTTTCCAGAACGTCCGCATAAAGTCTCTGGCCATATCGCACATTCATTTTTTGTTTATAAAATAACTAGGTGTCCCGGCAGACGTTGTTGCAGGCCCTTTTTAATATTAAATTTAATGAATTTTATGACTATGGCGCTATCTTGGCATAGCTATAAACCATTGTCTCGACAGTTCAAGTAAATACCACCTCAATCGGGCAAGTCGTTCAAAAGTTACACGATCACCGATCACTCGTATGTCACTGATTTGCAGTGGACATCAATTAAATTAATTTTCTGTATAATTTTTTTCCATGAATTTTTCCGATATTTTAATAGTTATTCTGCTATTCGGGGCGGAGACGAATCCAACAGATCAAAGATCATTAAAATCGGTCCAGCCGTTCTTAAGTTATAAATGGTGTAACTAACACGACTTTGTTTTATATATTAAGATACACCCACGTCTGCCTTAGGCAAATATATGACATTTTGTAAATCAAAACATACAACCATAGAAGACCTGTCTTTATCCATCTCCTGGCGCATTGCATTTTTCTTTTTAATGTGATCGTAATATTTTTTTTTATATCATTGGAAAACCCAACTCCTTGGTCTATGTAAATCATCATTGGGGTTATATTCTGAACGCGAACTTTCAAAATCTGTAAAACTTTCGCAACTACTCATGTTTACACAGGTAGAAAAGATCTTATTTCGTAAAAATGTTACTTAGAACCTTATGGAATTCAACTGTTAGCACATTTCATAGAATTCAACACATATGTACTTAGAACTAATTTTCTCCAACGGTTGTGCTGATTTTTTATCTTTTAGAATTATGCAATACTTTTAATATCAGTAGCTTCAGAATTCTGTATTCTATAAGAATGCGCCAAAATCTCAGTTTTTAAAAAAATGTTATTTAGAACCTAATGGTTCTCAGCCCTCGAGTTAAAATAATAATTTATTCGTAGTCAGTTGATACCTAACGTGTAGATACTTAAAAGCGAAAAACTTTAAATTTAACCTGTGTATAAAATTCAGACATTTATTAACCTCCACATTATCCGCATTGTGTTTGATAATGGTAAGGGACCAACGTCGGCTCGAGCGTTCCACCTGTGCAATGCCGTAAATTTTTTCGATTACTCCACACACACTCTCTCATGCGGCAGTAACCGCAAAAATCCGATGCCCACCTACTGCCAGTAAATACACTTCAACGGGCACTTCGCCCAACCGCTGCTGTACAGATGGGTAAAAATGGCTGTTGCTACCATTAAAGAGGTACGTTAGCGTGTATACCCTGTCTGGAAAAGGAGAATAGTAATACAACCTCGCTATGTACCAATAATACATGTGTATGTATTAGTCCAGTAGGTAGGGAGCTAAAATCATCAAAAACTGTTCTTGAAACATATAGGGCTAGTTTTGACGGTTCCCTATGTATTTTTTTTTGCGTAGATATCAGTACGCGGGGTCCGTAGAGCTGAAACCGTCCGCAATTTTTTTAAATAAAAAAAAAAAAACTTTTTCACATTTCCGCTTATATATCTCCGTTCCTTGGCATATTTTATATATCATATGCATATAAGAAGTTGTAACCTATTGAATTTCCAAAATTTTAAGCCCCACCCGAAGTCTCCAAGGGCTACTGTTAACTTGCAAATGACTGCTGAAGTTGAAAAAGTACTATTTTTTTCACTATTTTTTTTACTTCGAAATTAGGGCGACTATGATTATGGAATTTTTAGAGAGATTTCATGGGAGGGACTGCTATTTGTAGTATGAAGTTACGAAAAAAAATTTCAGCTCGATCTGTTAATAACTTTTTGAGTAATTAACGATCGAATTTTTTTTGCAAGCCTTAATTAACAATGACGCCATTTCTTTGTTTATTGTACGATATTGACCTGGCTGGGCTAGAAAAATCATAAATCTCTTCAAGTTTGCGAGATTTTTTGAGATTTTGAAAAATATTAATTTGGGCCAGCCTTATAACGTTTTCTACGTGACTACCTTTTTTGACGCGACGTATATATTATTTAACGTTGCCGCTTTGAAATTCTTGGAATTGTGACTATAATATTTTGACGTCCATTCTTTTTTTAAATACGCGTCTAGAAGCGTACTTTCAAGATATTATGAAAAAGCGTCAAAAAAGGTAGTTGCGTAGAAAACGTTATAAAACTGGCTCAAATTAATATTTTTCAAAATCTCAAAAAGTCTCGCAAACTTGAAGAGATTTATTATTATTCTAGCCCAACCCGGTCAATATCGTACAATAAACAAAAGAATGGCGTCATCGTTAATTACTCGAAAAGTTATTAACGGATCGAGCTGATTTTTTTTTTAATTTCATACTATAAACAACAGTTCCTCCATGAAATTTCATGAACATAGTCGCCCTACTTTCGAAGTAAAAAAATGGTGAAAAAAAAGCACTTTTTCAACTTCAGCAGTCATTTGCAAGTTAACAATACCACTTGGAGACTTCGGGTTGGGCTAAAAATTTTGGAAATTCAATAGGATACAACTACTTATATGCACATGCTATATAAAATATGCCAAGGAACGGAGATATAAGCGAAAATGTAAAAAATGCGTTTTTTTTTCACAAATTGTTAATTCAAAAAAATAGCGGACAGTTTCAGCTCTACGGACCCCGCGCATTGTGTTCTACCCAAAAAAATACATAGGGAACCGTTAAAAATAGCCCTGTATGTTTCAAGAACACATCAAAATCTCTGCCTACTGGATTGTATGTCACAAATCAATATCGGTTATTTAATCAAATTGGACGGTGCAATAACTTGAAATCTTAATCCAGCTGTTAATTTTTCTAGGAAAACATTTTTTCTCGTGGGATATGTCTATACATCGAAAATTATTTTTTTAATACAAGTTCCTAAGGCATTTCTTGTATTTTTTGATTATCTTGAATGTTTCTTGATGTCGACCTCAAATTGTCACATGTTAAGTTATACAGAGTATTATATACATACATACGTATTTTACCATTTAGTGAACAAAATTTGTAAACTATAGTTTTCAGCGAAGATTGGTGCATACAAGCTTTGAATGACGCAGAAGATAATAACGCTATTGTTTTTCTATTAAAAATATTCGTAAACATGTTTCTCAATATTCGATTCCTAAAATATAGGGGTCGGTGCCTTTGTTTTGTAACCTTTCAAATTATGCTTCAAATAATTTGGCTGATTGTCCATAATGCCTAAATATTTTTTTAAAAAATTGCTTTTTTGTATAACTATATGTTAGACAAAATTAATAACAAAGAATTTAAAAATGTTTGGAAAAAGTACAGTTTGGGGAACGGGTTTCGTCAATTGTGCCATAGCTTTTTAAATCTAAACGGATAGGTCCAGTTCATTTCAATGTCAGTATTTAATTAAATTTCCTTTAATGGTAACTAATATTCTTATTTGTAATATTGTTACTTGTTACAGCAAAATTGACAAATTACGTTTTTCATAAGGTTAAGTTAAGTTTCTTTTATGTCTTTTACTGACTATTGTCCATATACCAAACTTTTTCTGCTTATCTGAAAAAATGGTACAACTTAGTGGTGGTACAAATAAGGAAACTGCACACATTTTCAAATATTGGTTAAATAATTCAGTAAAAAAAGGTGAAATATTCATCCAGTGGCGGCTCGTGGGTGTGTTACATGAGTGGGCACAGGGTGTGTCAGTAGGATTACTTATTAGCTACCAATGGCGCCGCAGGCAAAATTTTTAAAATTTTCAAGGTCATGTTTTACTGACACTTCAGAATTTCAATGAAAAATTCATATACAAAAATATAGACTTTCACAAGAATAATTTTTGAGATTTGGTAGCTTTTTTAAATAATTATTAGGCACGAATATTGAGGGCTTAAATATATTAAAATAATGGGTGGTAACATGTGAAAAAATTTGATATAGGTATCTTACCGTTATTTGTAGAGGAAATCAGCTCGCCTGTCCTTATTGTTCACAAAAATGTTAATCGCCTTTTCAATATAGTCCCGAATTTGTTTCACAAAATTTAATACAATTAATTATTTGGTTTAAAATATGTCTGTTTTTATCCACATTTTCTATGATCTTCTAAGATTTTCTAAGACAACATCTAAGATTTTATGTAAATGTTTTTTATTGTAGCTAGCATGTTTCTTAGCTCGTTTATTTAAATGTTTTAAATCACTCACCCCTTCTTGAGTCAATGCACTTTGGGGTTGCAACTCATCACTAAACAAATAAAACAAAACAGTTTGTTTCTTTTAGGATACCCACATAACCACTTAAATCTGTCGTAGACACTAATATTAAAATTTCGTGAATAATTTAGCGATTTTCCTACGTCTGTTTTGGAAATAATCAAATCGGGTATCGGCCTTCAAAACCGTTTAATTTCCGTTCGGATCTCGTATGTTATATCTTTATTAGTCAATAAAAAGTCCACCAAATACGTTGCACAATCAAAAACAGTAAAAACACACTTCTCAGCGAAGAATATAAACAATCACTAAAAAAGGTCACTCAACAAGTGTGACCCGTTCAGCTGATTTGCGAACGATTTAACGCCGTCTGTCTGCTGCAATCGTCTTCAAACATTACCAGTCACCGAAAAAGCCCGATTAAAAACGAGGGCTGGGAAACTGTGTGCCCTCGCCCACGCGCGCGAAATGCGAGAATTCAGACTACGGTGGCTCGGTGCTCGATCGATAGTTTGTCATATATATGTGATACAAATCATTATCTGTGGTATAAAAGGAATAATAATTAGAATATGAATATGAATTTGTCGTATACAATTAATTGATATTATTGTAACAGTAATTTATAGTAAATTAACACAGAAGAAATATTTTCTATTGAAATTTGGACTGGGCACGTGCCCCTGTGCCCTTTATCACCAGCCGCCACTGTATTCATCACAGGTGAATAATAGTTGCATAAAATAACCCTAACCATGTTTAAGTCTATTTAAAAAAACATGACGTCTTAAATCAAGTTAATATCAAACAAGAAACTTTAAATTTCACTCCCCATAACTATACTATGCCGGTAACCGCATATGAAAGATATATATACATATATAATACATATATTTAATTAGTAATAATAAACAAAAAAATAAGATAAAGCATAAGTTAATTAATTTCATAATTAGACGGTTTTACAAAATTAAGGATTACAAAAAACATGTTACGAGGCGATAAAAAATAAGATTCTATTTCCTAATTATAATATAAAATATATTTCCTTGGATCTAATATGTCAAATGTGCCAATTTGTACAAAAGTACAGTTTGTTGTGCCCTATAATTTATTGTTAATGGGTGATATTATGTTGGTAACATATTGTAGCTATCATTTGCGTCCATAAAATATTAATTGACAAAGGAAATTTTTTTGGCGATATGGGACAATTAATGTGTTTTACATAACTGACACAGACCGTTATGTAAAATATTAATTAAGCCCTAAAGAATTGTGAGTACGTTAGACGAAACGTCGGCAAAAATTAGTGCTTGTATATTTGTCCAAAATTCCCAAAAAATTTCCTTTGTAATTTGTGTTTTACATAACTGACATAGACCGTTATGTAAAACACTAATTAAGCCCTAAAGAAGTCTGGGTACATTAGACGAAACGTCGGCAAAAAATTAGTACTTCTATATTTGTCCAATATCCCCAAAAAATTTCCTTTGTCAGTTGGTAATATGTTAATGTAAGGCGAAAGCTTATGTATTCTAGAAGAATATTCATTGTGCATTTGGTTCCGTCGATAAGCGTAACAAAAAGCGTCCCGCGAGTGCAACGTCACTGAATCCACTCAAATAAACCTAACAAATTAGCTGACTCGGTAAGTACTTCCTCGTCGAACGTACAGTCTTCGATCAGCCCGCGATTTATGGGGGAGTTAACCTGAACCGCGATATATAACTGACAGTTGACTCGTCGGGAGTCTTGAGCAGATGCATTATTCACGGACAGATCGGAGCATACCCCGCGTGCACGGGAACGCAATAACATGTACAGTTCACCCCCACGGTTTCAGCCCCCGCGCGGTCGTTACCAAGATTTACCGGCAGGCAGTCAAAAGGGGAGTAAGGGCTGCATACCGCTGTCTGTGTGTCCCGTGGTCGACGTGCGCGCTATAGTCTAACCAACAAATAATGAAATGAGAAAAAAAAGGAAAACCCCCGTTCTTCGTTATCCTACCAATTCAGATAAAAAAGAAAAAACAGCGTTATCTCTTCATCATTTTTCAACTGGACATTAATTTGAGTTTGCAAATGCTAAGGTCCTAGATGTGGAAAAAAATTACAGAAAAAAGGATTATTTCGGAAATGCTCTACATTAACAAACATCAAATCAAGGTAGTGAATCATAGAACTGATGTCCAAAACTTAAGTATTATTTACAATAATCTGTTAGAAATGTCCTAAATAACAATAAAAATTGAACAATGTTAATTGTTCGTATCGTTATATACAGTTTTCTTAAGTAAAAGAACATAGGTAGGTACATACATAATTTTAATTGCTCTATCTCTATGAAAATAAAAAGACTTCCACAATTTAAACTATAAGGTTGTGAGTGATTAAGACAGATGGCGGTTATACTAGTCAGTATTAATTATTGTGAAACAAAACCATCCCTATTTAAAGTAATAGCCTAGGCAATCATTCGTGTAGTGTGGTTATAAAAACAAAAGAAATAAATATAACATTATTAAAATATTTAAACACATGTACCTGCAGGTAACATTTTAATCTTTACTTCCAACAAAATAAATTTTTTTAATAACTTTTTAAAAAAAATTTAAATTTTTTCATGTACATCGAGTAATTTTTATGGTATTTAATCTATTTACATTTTTTACATACATTCATATTATATTGTAGGTAGAAAAAAGATCAATCTTTGGTATGACATAGACCAGTATTGTAAAAAACACTAATTGAGGTAATGTCTTAGATATAATAATTTTATTGCTGTAACTGTTTACAATTTTTAAAAAAAAATGTTTTATTTAATTGTAGCCTTGATAAAGTCTAAGTAAATTGGAGGAAACGTCGGCAGAAAATTAGTAGATCGTTATTTGTCCAACATCCAAAAAAAAATCCTTTGTCATTTTCTCGTTTTGTATGATCTTAACAGTTTTACCTTTAGAGAGTGCTTTGAGAAGGACATTTGGTAGCTGCCGACTTTGTCGGACCTCTAAAATATCGTAAGATAAAAAAGTCCTCAAATAACTAGTCTTACAAGCAAAGTGATGGAACTCTTCGATTTTCGTTCAAATTTTAGTAGGTTGTAGAGCTCGTAAAATTAAGTGGCACCTTTTTTATCTGCTAATGAATAGTCTAAGATGGCGACTCTAATCCTCAAAAACACCCCAAAAACATTTTTTGGCTATATTTCTGGAACAAGAAGAGTTATCGAGTTCGTTCAAAAAAAGACATTGTTCCACTACATTGGCATTGGATGGGACAAAAGTAAGTGCCGCGCCCGAGGGGTTGTCAAAAAAATATATATTTTTTTACCATCACCTTTTATATGAGGGGTATAGATGCAAAACTCACATTATCCACTTTTTAAAATTGTTCAGGAAGAAGGAATGACTGATTTCTCACTTTTCAAGTGACTTGACGCTCTGAAATTTTTTTGGTATTTGTATTAGAACTGTACTTTTGCTTCTCAATTGGTGAAATGACAGCACAACAATATTTGACTCCAAGAAAGTGAATTAAAATTTGGATAATGTGAGTTTTGATACAACTTTTTGGATAATGCTCGTTTTTCCCCAGATTATTCTACATAATATTATTTTTTTCCACTAAAATTCATGAAGTTAAGCTAAGAAAAGGAACTTGGAAACAAACTCAATGGTATATCAATACAAATTTGATGTAATATGGTAGTTCATAATCAAAATAAAAAGCTGCACAAAATACTTAGAATACGGTTTAATTATCATCATTTACCGATGAAGTGAAATATTTTTATAATGAACCTAAAATTACAAAGTACAAGAGTTTTGAAACAATTCACAGATTCCACAATTTAAAATAAATACGAAAATTTGAGTTTTCTACCACTTTTAAAATTTAAAATGGTGTAGTTCAACACGATGAACAAGATAGCGCCACTAACTCTATTTCGAAAAATTATGGATAATGTGAGTTTTGCATCTGGACCCCTCAATATATTATAAATTTATTTTTACTTTTCACATCCGTAAAATATATGAAAAAATAAAAGTTACGTGTCCTTTTTGTTTGGATTTTTTTTCTGAATATTTTATGGCAACTACAGTAATTTAAAACTCTCCTAAACTTATTTTTCCTTATGGTTTTAATATGAAATACTATGTACATCGAAGTGAATTTAAACCAAAAACAATTTGTTATCTGATTGAAGTGACCGATCAGGATTTCATACATTCATTAATTACCATTTAAAAAAATAATAACTCGAATATACAGGATGGAAACATATATTCGTTTTTTCACTGGTAAAACTTGTACACTTGTAAAAATTCTATAACACACCTATAAAAGTTTTTGTGCCGAAATATATTCATATATCACTTAGCTTATTAGAACTATCAAATTCTAAGGTTTGTATTGTTTTGACTGGATCTGTGGTTTTGTTTGGAGAAAGAGGAAGTATGAACGGAAAGGGGAGGTAGTGGGATAGAAAAAGTTCGCACTGCACATAAAGTTGAAGAAGTGAGGCAAATTGGTAATAAACACCCACAAGCCCCTATTCGAGGTTTAAGCCAACAGATTTTCTGTGAAACCTGCAATGCAACCTGAAATGTGACCTGCATATGCACGCTTATTGTCTAAGCTCAGTCCAAGAATTGTTGCCAAACGCGAATGCAATTTTCAGGGTGGTTTATAATGAAAACGCCTTCGAAAAACGTTTTTTAATGACGAAGCATGGTTTTACCTCTGTGGTTATGTTAATTCTCAATAAATGAGAATGTGAAACTCTGAAAATTTAATTTTTTTTACAAAGAAGCCTTTGAAGTCTCAGAACGTTGGCCTGTGGAAGGTCATATTGAAAAGAAAGTTAATTGGATCGATTTTTTTAAAGAGAGCCTCAATTCGGCGCAATACCATAATGGAATTTTGGAAAATTTTGTAATCATATTAGACGATGAAGAGACGCGACAAGGCTATAACAGGACGGTGCACCAATTCCGTAATTTTTAATAACTTGAATTTTTTAGAAGAACTTTTCAAAGTCTTTATCATCAGTCGTGATAATCCAGTCATCAATCAAGGTCAGGGGGGTTTAAAGGTTGGAGGTATGCGGTTATTGGAGCTTAAACGCTTTAATTGTACAGTTACTGGGATATGGGGTCCCTTATGGGGTGTCTCTCCCCCCCTCTTTAAACCTCAAACGCGTGTCGGACCAATTTTTGATAATTTTGGGTAATATGGAGTTAAGTTATCGTTAATTTTTTTTAGATGTTATATAGTTTACTCTATTTCCATTTTAAATTGAAAATAGGTAGAAAAAAGCAAGGTTGTCAGATATATTTTCTAAAATTGCTAAGCTCACTATACAAGTATACTTCATACTTCAGTAAACTGTTAGTTCGTGACGTTCTTAGAAAGCTAGTTTGGAAATATTTAAAAAAATACATAGATATAAATTTATTAGTTAGCATTAAAATAAAGCGTTTAAAATTGCTGGAAAAAATAATTATAAATTCAAACAACTTTATGTATATTACTATACTTAAGAAAATTTTGAAGAGCCGGCAACGGCGGCTCATGCGGCTGGCCGCACAGAGTAAAACCACTGGCGGTAACACCGGTCATCGAGATTATTAGACTACTTTGCATTTAATACATTTCTAATACTTCTTCGGTCCACTGTGCCATAAAATTTCTACGACGTCGTTAAAATGATTTACGACTTTAGGCACTCAACTTGTTTAAGACGCCAGTGACGTGTATTTCAGCTAGGTTTATTAACACAGACAATTTATTGAGATTGTCTGGCTAAATGAGCATTATTTACAGCAAATTATATTACAAATATTAAGAGTTTTGTATGCAGGCTAATTTTAATCTCCTATATTGATTTGAATGAAAAAAAATATTTCACAATTTTTGAATTTTTAAAAGATATATGCACGCATATGGAATCATAAAGTTGCACCGCTTTTTTTTGTTCCCCAGGCGTATTTATCATTTTCAATTAAAATTAGAAGGACTATAAATAAGCTGTTTTCTCGATTTTGTGCGATTTTGATGCTTTTTTTGAGGTTAGACAAGATCTGTGACCATATGGACCAAATCTGGCTGTGGGATCGTGTTCAGCGGTCAAAAATACATGGAATTCTATAATTCTGGGCATGATTTTCACCGACCAACAGATTTTTACATCGTTAATGCTCATTTGTTGATTTTCTGGGTTTTTAATGCTTTCTTTGAGGTTAGGAAAAATCTGGGACGATATGGAGCAAATCTGACGGCGGGATCGTGTTCAGCAGCCAAAAATACATGGGAATATACATGTGGCACCTTTCGGACAGACAACTTTTTTTTGTGTGCCTGTGTTATCAGATTCAATTAGTTGATACTTATGTTTACGATTCTTAGTTACAAACTTGACTATAAAATGAAATCTTATTAGTATTTCATGTCGCCTTCTGTCATGCAATTCGTTAACATGTTTTAACGACGCACCATAAAAATTATGTAAAATCATTTTAAATTAATTCGAGTACGAATTGTCGACTGCTGCAGCGTTGCTTCGTGTAAAAGTTTGCTGCATTACTGGAATATATTGGCGTTAATCACGGAATACCTGTCTTTAAACTATCAGCACGGAAAGAGGCGGTCTCTGACAAATCCGAGAATTTTGCAGTACTTAATCGATTTTTATTATTAAAAATTTGGTGTCTCAGGAATAATCAAAGCAATACATATAAAAAATCTCTGTATGCGAATTATAAATAAAACAATAAATAGGTGTCAAAAGCAAATGTTATTTAAGGGTATTCTAAAACACACACTCCTTCGTCAAGCGTGCTAGCAACTCAAAAATTTAGTAAACAAATAAAATTACACTTAAGGGGATATACTACCCAAGCGCACTGAAAATTGAAGCTTTTTTTTGGGAATTTTTTTCGATATCTATGTAATGGATCAAAATGTGTGTATCAATGTATACAAAGGTATTCTTTATTTACATTAAAGTTACAAAATGGCATCATAGCTCCAGGTAACAATTTAAACATTTTCCAAATAAAAAATATTTAAGTTAATTTTTATTTCACAACCATCGACCTTAAGGGAAAATGATAAGAGTAAAAAGTGCTTAAAATCGATCAAAGAATACGCTAGAATTTTCTCAGATTTTTTTTGACATTTTAAAATTGTTTGATTTTCCAATTTTAGAAAAAATAAAAAAATGTCATAAAAATTCTGAAAATATTTTAACGTATTCTTTGGTCGGTTTTTATCCTTATCATTTTCTCCGTAAAGTTAATGGTTTGCCAGAAAAAATTCCTGAATATTTCAGAAAATAATTTTTGTTTCGGCCGCCATTTTAGACTTGATGGGTCAATAAACAATATCGCAACCAGTGATATTTTAAGATCAGACATCGAGGACGCGATCTGTAACGATTTAAAGTTGATTGCACAGTGAAAAGTCATATAAATTTGAGTTTAAAAAAAGATCCCTTTAAAAAATCATGTTTTTTTTTTAATTTTTTTATGGTTACCATCGGAAATATCGTCCTGCAAACTATAAGATTCATTGTATCACGATTTTTTTTCAAGTCGAAAATAAGAGATAGAATAAACCAAATGTAGGGGCCATAAAAATGTACATTGTGACGTTAAAGGGTTAAAGTTTTAAAACGTATTTAATCATATAAATAATACGGCTATTGTAGCGTCCTATTTGCTTATCTAAGCTTGAATAACGCCATCTATATATATTTCGAGAAAGTATAACTCATTTGTAGAGACAAAAATTACCAATAAACCTGTAATAATACAGTAGAGTGTTTTTTTAGAACGTTCTGGACCGCTGAGACGTGTTAGGAAAATAAGTTGAAATATTTTTTAAAAGCTTGCCCCTCCAAAATTCTTTTTGAATTTTATTCTTAGATAGTTTATACATCAGAAACAATAAATAAAAAAATGGTAAAAACATTTGCTGGGTGATATAACTTCTTAACATCACGAACAATATATCTGCAGGTAATGCAAATCTAGCAGGTTTGTAGACATATGCAGGGTATCTACTTATTTAAGTACATTTTTCAAGATAATCTGTTAAGATTTTTTTTAAAGGGCATCGAAAACTGCTCCATCTGACTCTATGTCGCGTTTAAGAATGAGGGATTTTTTTTTATTTAAACTCTGAATCCATATCATTAATCAGGACTCCTCGAAACACCTTTTATGCGAAATTGAAACAAAAAATATAGATCTTCTTATAGATCTTTCTATTCGATTTTAAATTGAGTAAAATATCGAATCTGCTGCTAGAAAGCTGCTAGCCGAGTCAAATGTACCATGAAATCATGTCAAGACAGTTGAATGTTATCTGGAATCACTTAAACTTTATTTTGGGCTCACTGTTTTCATTATGTGCAGAAGTCCAGAAGTCTTTTTTTGCCTACCACCTTGTTTTAGTATGGGTAGAAGTTTTGCTGCAGTTTCGTGTTATTTTGGTAACAAAAAATGAAGTGTTTTATTTCACTGTGGCGGCGGAACAGACTCAATTTCATTTTGTTTGTTTTTTTTTTTGTTTTTTTTTTTATATGTCAATATTAACATGCACCTATAAAAAAAATGTAGTAGAAAAACTATTTTTTTTTGTCTATTGAAATTTGTCAAAATTAGGTTTAATTTAATGATTCCAGATAACATTAAACCACCCTGACATAATTCCATGACATACTTGACTCGTCTAACGACTTTCAAATTTGATATTTTGCTCAGCTTTGAGATCGTGTAGAAAGAAAACAACTGGTATATTTTTTAAAAATCCGCATATGGGGGATTTTGAGGAGTTCTGATTAATGCTACGGGTTCACATTTTTAATAAAAAAAATTACTAAATGGTCATATTGAATATCGGAAACATACGAGGTGTGTAAATTAAGTAATGAGACTGGCAACGTAGCGCCCGATCTAACAACACTGCGGAGGCGGGACTTGTTTGGGACAGGTTTGCTTCAGACTTGGACACAGCGCACTGAATACTTTTGCAAAACTTCAACACGCCTACGGAGACAGTGTTTTTTCAAGAGCCCAGGTTTTTCGGTGGTTTAGGGCATTCTCAGAAGGAAGAGAATCGATTGAAGATGAACCACGCAGCGGAAGGCCTTCATCTTCAAGAACCGATGAAAATGTCGATAGAATACGGGATCTTGTGCGTTCTGATCGTCGTCGATCAACACTTTTACAGAGAGTTTATTGAAAAACTTCGAAAAAGGTTCATGCGTGTGACACCAAACATCAAGAATAACTGGATGTTGCATCACGATAATTCGCCTTGGTACACAGCCATTTCAGTAAACGAGTTTTTAGCTAGTAAAAACATTCCTGTCGCTCTTCAGCCTCCTTATTCGCCTGACTTGAATCTTTGTGACTTTTTTCTCTTACCGAGATTGAAAAATTACCTCAAGGGACGTCATTTTGGGATCATAGAAAACATTCAAATGGCTGTAACGGACCAGCTGAAGACTATTCCAGGATATGAGTTCCAGCATTGCTACGAGGAATGGAAGAACCATCTCCAGCGCTGTGGGGCTTCCCAAGGAAGTTATTTTGAAGGAGACAATACTGAATTGTAAATCTATTGGAATAAAAAAAACATTAAAAAAAAACATTCTCATTACTTAATTTACACGCCTCGTAAAAAAATCGTAGCAGGTCATGGAGCTGCATCTTAAAAGCGATGATAGGGTCAGAAGAAACAGTTTTTGATGCATTTTAAAACAAAAGAAAAGGGTTTAATCGATCGTCTTAAAAAATGAGGAATAGATACATTGTTTTTTACTTAAATGAAAGTAGTCACCCTGCAGATGTAGTCAATTTACAAATGTCTCAATTTGCATATTTTTTAAAGAATTATTAGATTCTTTACGATTAAAGTTTTTTTGTTTTTTATATTTCGTTAGCAGACTATGTGCCTCGTTTATAAAGGATTTGTTCCATACAACATTATTCGGCAAATCTCTGGCTTTTAAGTACAGTCCCTAAAATTATTAAAACAGTTAAGTATTAAAAACGTTCATATCTAAGCGAAACGTCACCTTTGGGGACCATTAGCCAGGTCATTAGTGCAGAATTAGGCATGCGTTGCTTAGCAGATAGAAAATTAATTGTATTCACCCCTGTGCGTTTGTCTTGTCCATTACATTCGTTTACTGCGTTACATCCCTTTTATCAAGAAATTCATCAGTGTTGTATTTTGCGCGGTACTCTAACTGTAATGTCAAATTTTAATTTATTAGTTTTCTCCGCACCATGTTTCGTTATTTACCGGAAATTAAAAGTAATTGTGCCTATGGGAATATTAAGTTCTGCACTAATATTACACTAAATTGAGTATGAAAAATGTTGTTTCGTAACATAAATATGTTAATTTTGTAGCAAAAATATAAAAACATTTTTTTTCAGTTCTTAAATATATATCGAGTCACCTAGCTTTTCGGTCTAAAAATATTTTGAAATATTTCACTTATATAGGTAGTTCAATATGATGTGTGATGTGTGATTTTTTCGTATATTAGATTCAACAATCTAACATTGTGCAAAATATCAGCTTTTACAAAACATATGTCGACCTTATTTTTCGTTCTAGAACTTCGACGTTCTAGAACTGTGCTGTTTGACCACTTTAACATTTATATTTACTTATAATATACTATTTACGTATACTTTTTCATACCACATACTTGATCATCATTATTGCTATAAATAATATAAAATTAAATAATTTAGTATTTAGCAGCACAAGAGTACATTTCAATGTTCTGCGTTGAATCCGAGATGGAATCACAGTTATGGTTTGGCTGTTGAACAGACGAAAAAAAATACCATGAATTAAAAAAAATACTAGCATTTTTATTGTGTGTTAGTTATTGAAATACAACGAGCCATTCAAAAAAAGTCATCAAAGTTGGCCATGCAAAATACGTATTTCTATTCTTAATCTTAAGTTTATAACCTTATTTAATTGTAGAGGTTATCACATTATATGACAGCCATTATTTATTTTAGAATTGTGACAAAAACGTCTTAGTCTTAGATAGCATTATAGAGCCATTAGGCTTTAAGTCGAGATTATTAACTCTTATACAAAAAATAAAATATTTTTTATGGGAGATTAGGTTTAGGAAGGTTAATTTACTCTAAAAAAGAAAGGTGGATGTGCTGTTGACTTATATTAAATTTTTAGATCATAATATGACTTATTGCATTTTTCATCCTTTCAGGGAGAAAAGGACAGCACTGTGATTACACAAATACGTTTTAAATGGTATTACAATTTTCGTGAAATATATCCACTTTAATTTTAAAAAAATGATAGGATTCTTTAGGAACACGAATCCATCAAAAATGTCTGCCAGCTTTACGGATTTATGGACTATGTTATATATTATTGTACTCGCTCATATTTACCTATATAGGAAATACAGAGGAGTATTTGCAGTATAATAAATTGCATAGAATGTCCCATGTCACATACACTTCACCGCCTCCCCCTACCTCCAAAAATTGAGGATCATATTAGGACGTACTTTGGCTCAAAATATTTCGTAGGTCATACACGGGTACATTTTCAGATGCATAGTGCTCTTTTCTGGATATCCAATATGGCATCCGAATAGGGCGCCATATTTTTTATTCATATTAATTATTCAGTAATATCGAAGCTGGACAAACTAATGCCACTGGCTACATCTTTGTTACATCTGTTTGTTACATCTTTTAGTGACTACAGAGCCACTAGAAACCATGAAACATGAATATCTTGTCGCAAAAACCCGAAATCTAAAGTGCAAGTTATTTGAATATCTAAAATAAGTGTTGTATTTCACTTGTAGTCTAGGTTTTAGGTACTTGCGATCGAAATATTTAGGTCTCATGGGTTTTAGTCTCTCTGTAGTGAGCAAAGAGTTCCCAAAGAGGTTCATGGTATCTAGGTTCAATGCTACTTAATAAATCAGGGCGTTATGTTGCAGAACAGATTCATAATTCAATAATTCAAAGTGATATTTCACTTCCCTTTCGCTAATATAGGGAGCTACGTGGTAACCATATATAAGATTTAAAAAAAATCCATTATTCATCTGAAAGTGAACTGGAAGATGAAAAAACCGAAGATTTTGAGCAAAGGATCGTTTCTATAGAGGTTTCAATTTTTGAGTGGGGGGGGGGGGGGGGGTTATAAAGTTTATTGACGTAGAATATAAAATATACACGTTCTCAACGTTTATATGCGTGTGGTGTTTAATTAATGAACAATTGTTAACTATCTCAGAGGGACATTAGCCAGCAATTTGCTCGATTAAATTGAATTTTGTTCAAAATTGCAAATATTCAGGAGACAGCGCACTTCCAAAGCGTAATTTTTGTCATGTGTATAATTTAAAACAAATATTTATCCCCTTAGAGAAGCTAGTTAATCAGTTCTCCGATTAAAATAACTTTCAGTCAAAGATCAGTTGATTTACGTAATATTAAAATACTTTATGCGTCGCTCAGTTCGCTTCCGTCCTCCCATTGTCAGTCAGTCTGAAGTCTATAACCGGAGCCAAAGGGCTGTAGATACAGGGCCGTCTTAGTTAAATTTTATCAGCATAGAAGGGGTGTATAATTCTATGCTTAGAATTCTATTAAAAATAGACGTCCTTAAAATAATTTCAGTAACCACTTTCTGAAAACCACGTTTCGATTTGTATGTCTCCATTTCTTCATTTACATAAATATATATGTCTTCATTTGCATTTTATTGCACTAGTGACTAGAAAATAATTTTAGAGTTCCATTAAAAAGAATATTTGTAATGTATAACGTTCAAAAAAAGAACGTAACTTATACATAAGATTTGCAGATTTTTTTAACTTCTGCTCGATCGTACTACTGCGCATACGCGACATTACGCGGGCTCTGGAGAGTGTTAGGGAAGGGGTCAATGCCGTACGTAGCACGGGAACGAAATGCATGCGTATATAATGTACAAGGCGCTTAAAAAATATGGTTTAAACTTTCAACTGCGTTATCGAACACATTTCCAGACCCTACTGGTACTTATTATATATCATTTCTGTTGGTTTTCAACACAAGTTTTGAAAGAAAGAAGTTTTGACTAAAAGTCATCAAACACTCTGTATTTTAATAATCATATATAAGGATTTATTTTTTTACACACATTGTTACTGTCTTTCATCAGATAATAGGTATGTAATAGATATGTAGTAAATACCATTTCTAGTACCTTTAACTTGTTAAGTACGGTTCTGCTAACATTTTATGATTACAAGTAATTTGCATCGAGGATGAGTGCATCATATTTTCTGTAGAAATAACAATACGAAACGAATAGTGACTCATTCAGAATATTACAATACGTACAATCACGGCTATTTCAGTCTTTTCTCTTCACATATACTGTGATTGTTATAAGGGAATATGAAGGGAAAGGGCAAATGGCACCCCATTTTTTGGGTTAGGTTCGTTTTTTATATGTAAGGAATATTGCTTTATTCCGATATATAATATAGAGTCTAAGAATGATAAGATAAGCAAGTTTTTTATTAGTAGATGTTTCAGTAGTAGTTTTTATTTCATTTGGATTTGTTGCTAAAACAGATAACATAAAAAATTGTGCCGGTAAATATAAATAATTCAAATTCAAAAAAATAAGACAAATAAATAAATGTAACAAAAAAAATAATAGCGCTAACAAATTTCCTGTACTTACTGAGACCAGCTGTTATATTAAGTAAACAATTTTATATCGTACATGAGAGAACTTGAAGCTACAGTCGATATGTAAAAAAACTCGTGTACTCGTATGACCATTTGCTTACCATTCACTTCAATGCTACATCACAAGCTAATGTCTATTAAAATAAATCATATATCAAATGCAACATAATGTCATACTTTTTTTTCATTGAAGTATACAATTTTATTTCAAGAAACACATATTATTCAGTTTCACTTAATTTCATTTTCAGTTTGTTGATTTAACAGTATATTGTGTAATACGTGATTTTCACATATTTTTTTAACATTAGGTATGATACATATTTCTCTCTGTGTGTTAGTTGTTATTACATATTGTGTGTCTGAATATAGGCAAGACATATTTATTCTTTCACTGTGGTAAATGAACGCCAAATATCCACTCCCATGAGTTGCGGTTGTGCTGATGAAAATTGCCACTATTTTTCTGGACACGTGACCTTCTGTGGGGGACCAAATGTGCTTTTATTATCATTACGGCCTTTTGTGTGAGACGTGTGCAGTCGGTGAATTGACTAATTACATATGTTTTAGAAAATCAATATTAAATTATTTCCCGTTGATTGATGAATGCTTCTGAAATAATATCCAGGAACGATGGTGATTTAAAAATGTTGAATCAGCCGTAAAGTGAGACGTAATCCTTAAGAAATAGGCATAAAAAATGATGAATTAAAGAAATCAGAAATAAGTAATAATTTTAACAGACACCTATGGTAGTATAGAATATTTTGAATATGGTAGTAAATAATATACTGAAAAAAGAAACCTTTTGAAATGCGTTTTGAAAAAAGTCTTGAAAAATGAAACAAAGTCACAATCTTTCATATTTTTAAGGTAGCCCTATCTTGTTTTTTGAAACACACATGTACAAGAGCTTTTTAGGTGATTACAATTTAGGTTAGTTAGGTATACAACATTCAGTATATATATATTCACTATTAAGACACTTATTACATGGCCTTAAAAAAATCTAAACAAATAATACATATTTATTGTAAATAAATTCAATTGAATAAATAAATATAAATATATGCCACTAACAGAAATTTACAATAGATCAGATCAGAATCAGATTGCCTTTTATTTACTAGCTTAAGAATTTAATTGCATACGGTAAGCTATTGATAATTGTATTGTGTAATTCTTGGCTCCTTGATATGCGAGCTGCGGTCCTATTCAGATATCTAACACCATATACGATTGAAATCCGGGCTCACATAATTATCTATTCAACGCGGTTGCTTTTCGTTGGTACTACTCGTATACCTGAAATACGGGTGAGCCAACGAAAACGAAAGGGTCGAGTCTGATTAGACACTTCAAATTTATTCTTAAGGGAAAAAAACTCATTGCATAAGATTTGCAATATAGTTTTTTTTAAATATATTTCCACTCCTTGATGCTATGGGCACAATCCTTAAGATTTTATTACAGGTGAAATTTAACTTTCGGATTAGAATAGCATGCGGTCATTACTGTACTAATGACCGCAATGATACATAATTGTAGGGCAATATGCATAGGAAGTTAGTCATCCTCAGTATTCATCAGATGTAGTTTAATTGCAGCTCTTTATGCCATCGAAATATTGCAATCTGTCATCACTGTGTATCAGCAAGCTCGCACAAATTTCATTTTTCAGTAAGATAATCCTAGACCTTATTCAGCTCGTCAAACATAATAGTTTTTAGAAGACTCTGACATAGTGATACACAACAATTCATCGAGGTCGCCAGATTTATCGTCTATAGGATATAGAACACGCAAGAACATGCATGGGTTTGCGTTGGTCGAATTAGTTAAAGATTGCCTCAGCATCCAGCAGCATTCAACAAATTGAACTTGAACTTGACATACAAAGCGCCTGAACACCTTGCCATAAGAAGACATAGATCATCTTTTTCGGTTTAGATGCTTTTAGACCATGCTTTTTTGCGTTAGAGATTATCACAATAATTGTGGTGGACCAACTTGTTATTAATTGTGTGCATTAAATGCAAGTGGGCTGCTTTTTTTTTAATTTTCAAATGCCTTCGAAATCTACACAAAGGTTATAAAAGCGTCGCATTTTTTTTCTTCAGAATATGTAGTATATCAAATTGGACATATAGTACAATCCGTTAATTGCGATAGTAAATTATCTACGTATCCTATTTAGTAAATCTACAATTTAATGCTTAAATATATCTGATGTTTATATCAACTATTCGCAAAATAAAAGGTTTAATTTCTTATTTATTGTCAACTAGCGACCCGCCCCGGCTTCGCATGGTGTTTACGACATCACATTAGAAACCTCTAAAATTATCAGTGTTTCTCTACTATAATATCCATGTATTATACATATAAACCTTCCTCTTGAATCACTCTATCTACATATTAAAAAAAAACCTAAAAGATCTAAGCATACATAGGGACAGACAGACAGCGGGAAGCGACATTGTTTTATACTATGTTATGATTATTTTGGTATTTGGTATTTTTTGGATTGCCAGTCCTAATGGATATATTTTGATTTAAAGCTCTGCAAACACATTCAGATAAACTAAAAATACATAATACAACTTCATAATATAAATCCACAAAGGACCCCGCACAAATCTTATGGAAATTGAATTTCGGTCAAATTATTTGAAATTTTCAGAATAGTTTCTTCAAGTCATGCTGAGAAAAAGTCTTCACGGGCACAAAGTGCCAAGATGCTTCGGAGCCGAGATATGAGCGATGGGAAGTTGAAAAACACGTTTTTCATGTCTCAGGCCCGCATAATCGGTTTCACGGCATCTAAACATTTTCACTGCAGAAAAATGTATAACTCTAATCACACTAACGCATTTTCGACAAAAAAACTATTTTTTAAGTCATGCCATACCTAACAACGTCGAAATCTGATCAAAAATAGGCTTTTAAAAAGGTTTCTTTATTCTTTTCTCTAACTAATATTCAGTGTTGTAGTTACAAGAGTCCTAATACTTAGTATTTAGTCTAATATAATATTATTATATTGTCACAGACCAAGTCTCATCCTCAGCTGAACCCAAGATGAATGACATGGACGTGGTGGGTGACTCATCTCATTGGCTTGCTTGTTTATCGTGTCAACTTGTCCGGTGTCTTTAACTTCCGGGTGGCAGGTATGACGCCTTTTGGCGCACCCCCGTGGGTCACACATATCAGCAACCCATTTGGTGACATTTATATGGGAATGTAACACCAAAGGAGTCATAGTTCAATCAAAAAATCCCGGCCGCCTGGAGGTTAGAGGAGGTATGGGTTTGACAAAAAGGGCAAGAAAACTGATTAAAGGCGGTTATTGGGAACCTTCAAGAAGTCCAAATCCATGGACCGGAAAATCCGAACAGATGATTTATGCTCGATGTCGGGAAAATAGAATTTCAGCATAAGACTGCATCTTCAGGCATTCCAAGTGGGTACTGTGGACAGACACAAGGCAAGTCTTTTCTTCATGTTTCTTGACTTCCAAAAATCATGCAACAAATCATGGAACAAAAACTAAATACGTGTCGAAGAAAATTCTGCCGCTGTCGATCTCAACTTCTCCGCACACGATGGATTCCAAATCACCCTGCCTTAATATTTTTTACCAGTATACGGGGAATTCATGGTGAACGCCATCACCGGCTTGTCCAAGCAGAAACCTAGTCCACTATGAGAACCAGTGAACCCAAGCTCGAGACCGGAGTTTGGTTTTTCATGATATCTAGCATAAATAATCTGATCCAACGGATTTGAACCTCTTTGAAGGTTCTATAATAATCCCTCCGGTCAGATTTTCTTGCCATTCTTGTCAAACCTATACCTCCGCCAACGACACCGTGCACTGGTGGGGGGACACTTTTCCCAATCTATTTTTCCCCAAGGACTTTTTTTCCCAATGCCCTTTTCCCAACAAAATTTTTTCCCAAAATTTTTTTCCCAATACCTTTTTTTCCCAAAACCTTTTTTTCCCAAGTTTTTATTTCCCAAAGTATTTTTTCCCAAAAAAAACCATCGAATTTATTAGATTGAAACTGCTATAAATATCGCACTTTATTCGAACTTGTATGTACAGATTATATACAATCGTCTTATTTATATTTTTTTGCATCCCGTCCCATCACGTCCACGTCGTTCATCTTGGGTTCAGCTGAGAATGGGACTTGGTCTGTGACAGTATAATAATATTATATTAGACTAAAATACTAAGTATTAGGAGTCTTGTAACTACAATACTGAATATTAGTTAGAGAAAAGAATAAAGAAACCTTTTTTAAAAGCCTATTTTTGATCAGATTTCGACGTTGTTAGGTATGGCATGACTTAAAAAATAGTTTTTTTTGTCGAAAATGCGTTAGTGTGATTAGAGTTATACATTTTTCTGCAGTGAAAATGTCTAGATGCCGTGAAACCGATTATGCGGGCCTGGAGACATGAAAAACGTGTTTTTCAACTTCTCATCGCTCATATCTCGGCTCCGAAGCATCTTGGCACTTTGTGCCCGTGAAGACCTTTTTCAGCATGACTTGAACAAACTATTCTGAAAATTTCAAATAATTTGACCGAAATTCAATTTCCATAAGATTTGTGCGGGGTCCTTTATAACCCACCCAAATTCTCACTTCAGCACATAATGTCGGCGTTTCTAGACGCATTTGAGCATGTAAATTTGAATCGAATCGATACGAAATTGCTACCCAATAATGTCCCGTACTGTGTTATTTACACTGTATTAGATCCGATTAAATGGATTATTACTTGGCAAAATACTGTTATCGATGTGCTGGTGCATGTAACACTTAAATCGTCTTAAGCGTTGGTCTACAACCTCCTAAGTTTGAATTCCGGCGACCAATATATATATACATCATTATCTTGTTATAGCGTTTAGACAAGTGCACTTACAGGTAAGGCACGTCGTAAATTGCGAGTAAATTCAATATAGACAACGTGGTTTGTACAGTTGCCCACAAATGTGTCATAAAGTCACCAATAATCATCAAGAACATAATATATTAACTATTTGATTATAAAACAATGTTTGTAATTCATCTTGCAAAGTTTTTTCTTTCTAAAGTAGTGTTCCTTGTGTAAATTTTCCTTGTTTAAGTTTCATCATTCCAATTTCAGTCACGAAAGCGGTCGCAGAAATGCAATATAATGCAATGCAGAAATGCACTCTTGAATTATTAAGTTTAAGTCCTATAAATTAGTTGTTCTTATCACATTATTCATACTGTGCACATGATATTAACTGGGTATGTATTTTGTAAAGAATATGGTTAAAGATCTGTAAAAAAAACAAATTCTATACTTTAACTATATAATACGTAAAAAGTTTTACATATTTCTGTGCTAGGATTCTAAATATTTAAACGGAGTGACAGACAGTGGACGTATTCTCTTGAAGATTGTTACTTGGAGCTCTAAGTGACCATGAACGTCGACTGCAACGCTTTATTTTTCTCTTCGCCACATTATTCGATTGTTTAGGAAAACAGGTAATGCAGAAAAAAAGGTAATGGTTCTCCTATAGTAGAAATGAAGAAACTGAAAGAAAATTTGTGTCAAGTTTTGGAAGTCAATTCCAAAAATTTCTCTGCGTGTTCTGCCACAGTTAACCGGCAGGCCTGTTGGTATTTGTCATACTATAAAAAAAATACACTACACTTGTTTTACTACTGTTATCAGGAACTTTGAGGGTGGACAGTAGTTTTTAAATAATTATTGGTAGAGGTATAGGTAAAGACAACAACCTGGACGGTTTTCTTCTCCTAAGAAGCATGGTCTCATTTCATCGGTGATGTGAATTCGAAGGATATGATAATGTAGAGTTCCGATAAACCAGATAATTCTTTGTCGATGCCCTTCTTCATGCGTAGAAAGATGGTGTCTGTTGTGGTATCAGTCGAAGGACAATAATTGTCACAATTTTGTTTAAACTCGTTTAACATGCGGTTGCTATCTATCTGGCCTTTTTAGTATTTTACCTATAAAGTACTATAAACACAGATAGTGCACATAACATAAACGAGTAGTTTACTTTTACTTTATTCCATTGTTACTAGAACAATATACTGAGGCTTAATATCCTTGGATAAAATGTAGTTATCCAGTTTTAATACATTTACATAAATATATTCTTGGTGCAACATTTCTAATTTGCGAACGTTATAGTGCTCTAATTTGAATATCACATCTACATGATAATATACACGTACATCATAAAATGTAGAACTGATTACTTTTTACGCTTAATCAAATTGGAGTTATGACACTGGTTCAGTTTTATTACATTTCGAATTTCAAAACCGAAACCTTTGAGTTTTCTGTTGGTTAGTTGATATTAAAAGTCGTAATATATGTATATCTGAATTTTTACATTTGTCTTGTTTTCACTATGAACAATTGTTGTATACTTCTCTCGCTTTAGAAATATACACATTGGGTATAATAAATAATGTGAATACCAGAAAGACATGCCGGTAAATTATATACACAAGCAGTACACATTCAAGAGTCTATTTGTACACATAATTATGTTTAATACTTACTAAAGCACATCAAAGAAAACACTTATTTCTACAATGCCGATTTGGTTTGAAACGTACATAAATAAGGAAACTGTAAATTTTAGCGTACTTAATTCAACAGGCCTGTTTTTGCCTTAAAGAAAATAATTTGTTATTGTTTGTTGCTTAATGTACAATATTTTTTTAGCTTAATATTTGTTTAACATTAATGTAATATATTTTTAGCAACGGTGTCAGCTTAAATTATGTTAATTATTTCCCTTTTGATGAGCTTTTTGTTAGTATTTACGAGGAAATTGAAATTATTGTAGATAAAAATGTTCATTCTGATAAGAGTTTTTGACAAATCTGTTGTTGGGACAGCTGTCTACATCGCTGTCTATTAATGCGGTAGCTAGTTGCTAGATGATGACGTTGGTAGAGGTAGTTGAAAATATGTAGTTTTAAATTTTTTTCTAACACGTGCAAAACATTGTTTTTTTTTTAATTCTCCATAACCTATCGAAGTGATGTGCAAACTTAAGATATACGAGGTATGTAAATTAAGTAATGAGACTGGCTTTTTTAAAAAAAATTATTCGAACAGAATTATAATTCAGTATTGTCTCCTGAATAACTTTCTTGGGAAGCCACCAACACAGCGTTAGAGGTTCTTCAAATTCCGCATAGCAGTGCTGGAACTCATATACTGGAATAGCCTCCAGTTGGTTAGTTACAGCCGTTTGAATGTGTGCTGAATGGCTGTGCGACAAGGCACATTGTCGTGATGCAACATACAGTTGTTCTTGATGTTTGACTTCACACGCATGACTCTTTTTCGAAGTTTTCCAAGAACCTCTCTGTAAAAGTGTTGATTTACAGTCTGGCCTGGAGGCACAAACCCTTTTTGAACAATTCCCTGGCCATCAAAAAAGCAAATAAGCAAGTATTTGATCTTCGACTTGCTCAGTCTTGCTTTTTTGGATTTTGGAGAGCTTGAAATGTTCTATTCCATGTTTTGGCGCTTGGTTTCCGGGTCGTACTCAAACACACAAGTCTCATCACCAGTAATGACACGTTCCATAAAATGGGGATCATTTTCAATCGATTCCAAAAAAGTCAATACACCTTTCTCTCCTGATGTCCTTTTGTTCCCGTGAAAGGTTTTTTGGAACCATTTTTGCGTGAATTTTCATTCCCAATTTCATTCTCATTCCCAATTCATTAGTCAAAATCTGAAGAACAGTGGTGTGATTCAAATTTAACTCTTCCCCAATCATTCTTGTCGTCAACCGACGATTTGAACGCACAAGATCCCTTATTCTATCGACATTTTCATCGGTTCTTGAAGATGAAGGCCTTCCGCTGCGTGGTTCATCTTCAATCGACTCTCTTCCTTCTGAGAATGCCTTAAACCACCGAAAAACCTGGGCTCTTGAAGAAATACTGTTTCCGTAGGCGTGTTGAAGTTTTGCAAATGATTTCGTCGCGTTGTGTCCAAGTCTGAAGCAAAACCTGTCACTCATTTTTAAAGAGCACTAGATAAAAACGGTTTACGAAAACAGTCACAAAGAACAAACAAATGACTCTGACAAGTTCAAACTTGTACTGAAGGTGCATTACATGTTAACCTACCGCCCTTCCAAGTCCCGTCTCCGCAGTGTTGCTAGATCGGGCGCTACGTTGCCAGTCTCATTACTTAATTTACACACCTCGTATTCATCCAAGAGGTACTCTTTCAACGAATTCAAAGAAGACAAAATTTAGTAACGGTAAACGAATTTGATAAAAATAATATCACAGTGTTTTGAGCCATGGCGTTATCTTGTATCAAGATTGTATCAAGAATTGGAAAGTATTGATTTTGTCGACATCAACGAATTATATGAAGGTCTTACGACTAGAACTTTTAAAGTTATCCATGAAAACAGTTTATCTACTCTAATTTTTGTAAGATAACTTGCATCTGTTTAAACTGCTCAAAACTTGATTTTACTAACGACATGAATTAATAGACGACAAAGTTAATATACGATAGTTTTAAACAGTTTAATAATTAATAATAGAAAATTAAGTTATGAAAAAGATATAACTTAACTTTATATAACAGTTTCGAGTAGGTATAACAAATTTTGATTGATATTCATTTTTCAAATTGCAGTCCTGGCCTCTCCAAACCTAAAAAATTCGTTCGAATGAACGTTCTGAATTATTCCTGGTGACAGTGTGAAAGCCCGGAGCTACAGCTCCTCGTCTATCATTCTACGTGTTAGGAATTATTTAATTTAAATATGTTCTGACAGATAAAATGAAATGAGAATGAATCCCATACTGCTGAAACCAAGTGGAGTTAGTGGAGGATATAATTTTTGTGGAGTTTCTATCGCCTAATGAGGATTTTTCCATCATGAGACAATTATTCAGGAATTTCAAACGTGGTGTAGGAAAAACAGATTAATAATTAATTATAATAAAACTGTACTAGTTGAGTTTCACAACAAATACAAAATGCCATCCAACTTCTCTTTTAATTTCAACAATAATTTAATAACCGCTTCTAAAATGGCTAAATTTCTGAGTATTCCTTGACTCCCACCTTTCTTGGGAAGAACATGTGGATTCTGTGTGTACTAAACTTAGCAAAAGTTACTACTTGATAAATAAACTCAAAAATTCGTTCTAAATGTATATTATGCACTCGTATATTTCTGCTATTTCTTATTGTGTGGTACTCTGGGGACAAGCTGCTGACTTCCAGCGCGTGTTTATTTTTCAAAAAAGATTCATTAGACTTATCTTTAAAATACCCTGCAGATCCTCATGTCGTGAAATTTTCAAAAGCAATAAAATACTTGCAGCACCATGTATATATTTATATAAATTGTTAATCAATATTTATTGCAACAAACATAAGCTCTTAAAGCATAGCGATGAGCACGGCTATAATACTCGTAACAAAAATAATTTAATTATAAACAAATTTTATCATACTGCTTATAAGAACTCTCCTATTGCAGCTGGTTGTCAACTTTTTAACTTACTTCCTACTAGTATGAAACAATTAAAAAATGTCAATTTATTTAAGCGCAAATTAAAAAATTTGCTGAAAACTGAATGTTTTTATTCAGTGAATGAATTTGTTGACTATTTTAACAATATATAATGTCGTATGTTTATTTTCTGTGTATTGTTTGTCTATTTAAATTTCTGTGCGTTGTATTATAACAAGAATATTAGAACTAAGTGTTTATTATGTATTATGGTGCCATATTTATAGTTCGATTCTAATAACGTACGTTAATCGAAAAAATTGAAATAAAGCCCCTACTCGCGAATAATCAAACTTGTCTCGTTAATTTGCCTAGAGCTGGTGTCGCACATCAGCAACAACCCGATTGCTGTTACTATTGACATACGTTAATAGATTGTGAACTTTCGCGGCAGCAGCAGCAGCAGAGGGGAGCGTGGGTGCCTCGGGGGCAACGTTATAGTGTACTGCTCCGCAAACCGACACGCGAAAGGTACCTCTACCCGCAGCGCTGCGGCGACGATGCCGCGAATCGATATACCCGGTACAGTCCGTCCGTGAAAGAGTGAGAATAATAAATTATTCACGTGGAAGACACTAATAGTGTCTCATTAAAGAATAAACTTATATATTGTAGTAGTCTATATCTAGTCTAGTAGTATAGAGGGTATATTGGCCACAGTGAGGGGAACGTTAAAAATGTTTGTAACGGTTAACAAACGGTATGAAAGTATCTTCCGAATTTTGGACGATACTCTGCTGTTCGACTCCACTCGATACAACACAGGCCTGCGAGGATCAGGAAACAAAGATCAGAGTGTTTATTGCCAATAAAATTTTCAATGATCAATTTGTCTGATGTCATTGTTATATCACAACATAAGAGCACGAAAACTACTGTTTTCGTCAGTTTTCCGAAAGTTCGCAAACTATCAGGGTCTTTTTTAAAACCTTTATTAAATGATTATATAATAATTAATTATATAATTAATAAAGGAATTGCGTCTATAAAAAAAAATGGTCACATTAAAAAGTAATACAAATTATTACAGTAGAGGAGTGTCTTAGTATTTTGAGTTCCAAGGGTAGAGCATGGGAACCTTTTTTTGTTTTTTTTTTTTCATTTGCCTCAAAACGGGTATTTTTGTAAAAGCTTGAAATAAAAACCTTTTCAAACCTCAATGAAAAAAGAACAGACTAATTTTGGCAAACCAAAAACGGTGATAGAGGTGATTGTCTATATTTTACGACTGAATTATTTGAATGTTGTTTTGGGGGGAGCCGGAAGAAAGGGGAGAAAAAAAAAAAAAGAAGAGGGGAGGGCGGAAGAGGGAAAGGGGGGGGGGGGGGGTTTTTTTTGGGAAAAAACAAAGGGGGGTTTTTTAAAAAAAAAAAAAAAAAAAAAAGGAGGGGAGGGGGAAAGGGGAGGGGGGGGGGGGGTTGGGGGAGGGGGGGGTGGGGGGTGTGGGTTGTTGGGGGGGGGGGGGGGGGGGGGGGGGGGTTTTTGTGGGGGGGTTTTTTTAAAAAAAAAATTTTTTTTTTTTTTTTTTATATTAAGAGCAAAAAGAAGGGGGGGGGGAAAAAAGGGAAGTTAGGGGGAACGGGGAGGAAAAAAAAAAAATTTTTAAAAATTGTGGTGGGGGGGAATGGGGGGGGGGGGGGGGGGGGGGGGCGGGGGAAAAAAAAAAAAAACAAAATTGGGGGGTTGGGGGGGGGGGGGGGGGGGGGGGGGGGGGGGGGGGGGGGGGGGGGGGGGGTGGGGGGGGCCCCCGTTGGGGGGGGGGGGGGGGGGGGGGGGGGGGGGGGGTTTTGTTTTGGTTGGGGGGGGGGGGGGGGGGGGTTAGTAAGATTGTGTACTGTTCATTTTGGAACGATTGGATCAACTTGGAACTTGCTTGATAAAAACTTTGAACTGTTGAACCTTGAACTGTTTATGTTTGATGCCTATTTAGGTAGCTAACACATGGAGTAGGAGGAAGAAAACGCGAGAAACAAGGAAAGAGATGGATTGGACGAAGCCATGGAACTAAGGCTCGTAGTGCGTTTATATACAGGGTGAGTCACTGTTTTGTAGAAGGATTTTAACATTCGATAGAATATGATATTTTGAGAAAAAAGTTCCTATAAACATATGGTCTATCTAGCTTCATCAAGGAGATACAGGGTGTTAAAGTTTCAGTTTTTTTTTTAGGTTTTTTTACAATATTTTCTTAACGGAATGGTATTTTCGCTTAATATTTTACACACGCTTTAATCTCAATAGAAGCATCGATTTTTTATTGATTTTGTCGAAAACACTATACTGGAAGTTGCTTTTCTCGGGTGCCCAGGTTATTTAGATTAACAGAACTTTTTTTTCGTTACGCCACTGACATTATTTGACTTTTATGAAAGAATGATGTTTTAGTTACAATTTTAATCTCCTGCAATTTTGCGCTAACTGTGATGGTTTTCGAGATTTTGGTCATTTTTAGTTTGATGGTGCATCTCCTTACATGGAAACAAAAAAAAATATTTTAGTTTTAATTTTATTTTTTAAAGAAGTGACCTGGGCATCTGAAGTAACGAAAAACGTTAACGAAGTAACGAAAAATCAACATCCAGTGTAGTATTTTCGATAAGAACATTAAAAATGTTGATCTCATCCATGTTAAGACATGTCGTGCATCGAAAAAAAGAAACTTTAACACCCTCTATAGCTAGCAAGCTAGATAGACCATACATATGTTTATAGGAACTTTTTTCTCAAAATATCCAGAGAACCACTTTTTTGCAGCAGGACATTGCAACAATCGATAACGAATATGATATTTTGAGAGAAAAAGTTCCTATAAACATATGGTCTATCTAGCTTCCTATGGAGATACTGGGTGTTAGAGTTTCATTTTTTATGGTGCACATCTTAACATGAATGAGATCAACATTTTTAATGTTTAAAAAAATGATCGTGTTTTTTTTTACAGCGAACTACTATACTTTTCTCAACTCGCGTTTCGCTAACTAAGTTGTCATCTTCAGAAGAAGATTAAAACTGAGTTTTAATCTTCGCCAACTTAGTTGGCAAAACGCGCGTCGAGAAAAATATTAAACAGGATGTTACTTTTTTCTGATGCCTAGGTCACTTCGTTAAAAAATAAAATGAAAACTAAAAATAAAATTTTTTCGTTGCCATGTAAGGAGATGCACCATCAGACTAAAAATGACAAATATCTCGAAAACCGTCACAGTTAGCTCAAAATTGCAAGACATTAAAATTGTAGCTAAAACATCATATTTTTATAAATGTTAGTCAAATAAGGTCTGTCTCGCGTAAGATACAAAAGTTCTGTTAATCTAAATAACCTGGGCACCCGAGAAAAGCAACTTCCAATATAGATACAAATTGTTGCCCCTGTTGAGGTTAAAGCCCGTGTAAAATATTAAGCGAAAATACCATTCCGTTCAGAAAATATTGTAAAAAAAACTTAAAAAAAAACTGAAACCTTAACATCCTGTATCTCCTTTATGAAGCTAGATAGACCATATATTTGTAGGAACTTTTTTTCTCAAAATATCGTATTCTATCGAATGTTAAAGTCCTGCTACAAAAAAGTGACTCACCCTGTATATATGACCTTAAATGTACTATGATTAGAACCAAATGTTTATGAAACCTTTGAATTTCAAATAAAACCTACAACGTGTTGTGAAATTAGAGACTATCGAAACCTTTGAATTTCATTTAAAACTAACAACGTATTGTGAAATTAGAGGCTAGGAACTTTCGCCAGACCCAAATTAATGCATCTGAAGCCGCAGTCGCTTACAGCATAAACCACACACTTATCGCTAGTTTTATTCTATCCGATGGCTAACTGCCGCCGCCTACTTTTGCGCTGCGTCGACTATTCGCGGTAGAGAAAAAGGCACCTCATTAGCCATTCTGGCACGGTCTGCGGCCGTTGCAGACGGGTCCTGCTAAATCGCCGTGATCTGTGGCACAATACAAGAGCTGCAGGATGCACTAACACCGACCCGGAATCCCGACCCGACGAATGCATTAGTTAGCGTGCCGCTTCGCGCCGCTCAAATCGACCGAAAGAAATTCCAACAGAAGGATTTAAATTTAGATATATATCCGGAGACGTTCCTTCTAAGCGCTGCTATTCCGAATGGGATTTATTCGGGATATTTAAGAATGTGTGGGGTGTATGCCGACGACGTTTTTACACGATAAATCTTCGGTTTGTCTTGTTCCGATGATTTTATTTTTTGACCAGTTCAGCCTACACTGATAAAAATAATTTCGTTAATGATGATGAGTGCTGTCTGATGATATGTCTTACAGTGCAGCAACAATAACTTTGCCCTTGGTCGCAGTAGACAAAACCTGAAGTTATGCTCATTTATTTTGCAACTGCAACCGGGAACGCTTTGAATAGTATAGTCTGTTATTGCTTGTGGGTATCTCATATATCTCTCGGATTTGGTCGTACTATCTCGTACTACGTTTAGTGTGAGCAATTCGCGGGAAAAGTGATTCTGGCTCTATTCTGTGACGTGCTCGGTAACTTCAGTGAGAACTGAACTATCCAGGGTTCGAGAATGATGACTACGAGTATTTCGTAAAATACTATCACTTTTGAGTCAACTCAGGCTAGTATACTATGATACGGCTCGGTTTGGTGACACGCAAAATGTCGGAAGTCGGCTTTTCCCAATATGAATGAAGGTACCGGAATGCATTTGGTAGTCAATTTCTGATACCAGGTACAGACAGACGGATGGATTCGTCAAAATGGCCAGGCAAGCAACTTCCGATGCCAGGCACAGACAGACGGACAGATCTCAACGCTTGAATAGGAAGGGCCGACACACAACTGGTCAGATGGAGAGACGACATTGGCAGGCAATTTCCGATGCCAAAGTCTCCTCCTCAGCACTTCTTTCTCAAGCGAATCGTGCTGACTTTTACACCGTCCAGTATATGTTTTTTTGGTCTCCGCTGGATTAAAATTCGTTCACCGGATATTAGCATTGGTAAATAGCGGTGTTGTGAATACATTTAAATGAAATGGGTTCGTTACAACACAATAAATATGAAAAAGTGGTTATTGAAAAATACTTAAAAAATTTGTTCATTTATTACCCACATAAATATTTTATCTTTGCTTCACGCGGGAGAGAGGTTCAATATTAGTTAGTCTTCCACCTAACCCCCACTTATACATACATAATATATGCTATCAGAGACACAGTCTCTTAGACGGTACTCAAAAAAATCAGTGGATTGCTCAAATTGTCTCAGTCTTTAACTGACCTCGATAAGGTCTTTTTAAAATAGCTATTATTTAGCATTATTTATAGCAGACCAATAATAATAACAAATGCATAAACGGTTTCGCCTTGTATGTTCTTGAAAGAGTACGAGTTCCAACGATTTGTTATCTTAAAACCATTACGATTTGTTATCTATTCACTAATGTATGAATGTTTTTGTGTATGGTTTTGCCATGCCATAAAAATCTTCTGTTCCTATTATGGTATTCGAATCACCTTCTTTGGCTAATTTATCCACCTTAATACTCTTTCTGTCCTATATCCAAACCAGTGTCACCGTTTTGACTCCTAGCTTTCTTAATGTCTCCTGACAGTCCTATATTAGTTTTTAGGTGGTCTGCATGGAATTGATTAGTTTCAGCTCTACTTGGGTATTGGAAATGATGACAAGAATACATACACATGTTGGATAGCAACCACTTCAGCCTTAAATATAGTTTCCTATATTTCTACACTTAGCAAGATATTTGATTAGGCTTTATACCATAAATCCCCGCTCCTACTGCATTTTTTGACTTGAAACAGTCCGTATAAAACTTTGTCTATGCTTTGAGCCTTCATTATGTTTTATCCTTATTCCTTTTCTGTGAATGTTACACGTTATAACCATACTGTACGTGGTCATTTGCAGATTGGTGCCTGCCTTCAATTATGATGTTCTATTCTGCTACTAATATATTGGCATTGGGCCTTGAAGCTGCCTATGCGTTACTGACCAAGGTCTGAAGTGGGACTAATACATCGAGTGTGCTCAGTGAGCAGAATTTGGCAAGGCTTAATGTAAATAATACAATTTTAATGTGAATTTTTAATTATAAAAATTATAATACATTTGAGAATCCCTTTTAAATTCATTTTAATTTCAGCTTTGTAACTACTCCATAATTGTTGTATCTAATACAACGACAAACAAAATAATATTATCGCCGTGAGACGGTAGATAGGTAGTGAAAATTTAAGCTAATTAGGTTAATTATTGTTTTATTTGGTTTTGTTCATTATCAAGTTACTTATCTTAGAAAAAAATTACATTTGAGAATTGAAGACAAAAAATAAAATTTGAAAACTGGTATAAAACTAATACTAAATGTTGAAATCTTTTAAATTATTAATAATGATGATATTCAAATTGAACTGGGAATAAAAAAAATGAATTGGAAAAAATTAGGGGCTTCCATAGGCACTTACTAATAACTACGATCCGGAAATGGAAAATATTATACAGGGTTTGTCCGGAAAGTAATGTCAGTGAGCTTTGAAAAATTGTTTTTCTTGGTTCTATGTGTACAAATCTTTAGAAACTTTCAAAATACATTCCTCCTGCGTCCACACATCGGTTCCAGCGGGTCTTCCACGCATCAAAAGCCGCACGGTAGTCGTTTTCCGGAATCGCCTTTAAAGCGTCGGTGCAAGCCTTCTGAATGTTTTTCACTGACCCAAAATGCTGTCCTTTCATTGGGGTTTTGAGGCGCGGAAACAGAAAAAAGTCTGGGAGGGGGGGGGGCACATCGGGGCTGTAGGGAGGCTGGGGAACAACGGTGATGCCTGCCTTGACGAGGTAATCGGCCACGAGGAAGCAGGTGTGCGAAGGCGCATTGTCGTGGTGAAGCTTCCAGGATTTTGAGATGTCTGGGCGGACGCGATTTACCCTGCGTTTCAGCCGCTTCAGCACCTCGACGTATAACTTTACGGTTACGGTTGTCCCCTGCGGAACGAACTCATGATGGACCAATCCCCGGCAATCAAAAAAGACAATCAGCATTATCTTTATCTTTGACCTGGACATCCTGGCCTTCTTGGGGCGAGGGGAGTTCGACGTGTGCCATTCCGCACTTTGCCTCTTCGTCTCCGGATCGTATTTAAAGACCCAACCTTCGTCCTCGGTAATGACGTCATCAAGGGAAGCGGGGTTGTCTTCGCAAGTGTCCAAAAGTTCTTGGCAGGTTTCGACGCGCCTCGCTTTTTTGATCGTCCGTTAGCACTTTTGGCACGAGCTTCGCGCACACCTTTCTCATTCCTAAAGACTCCGACAAAATTTCGTGAACAATGGTTTTCGTAATGTCTAATGTTTCGGAAATTAAACGGACACTTAGACGACGGTCAGTGTTCAACAAGTCACGCACACGTTTCACATTGTCGTCGGAACTGGAGGTTGATGGCCGTCCAGCGCGGTTCTCGTCGTTGACATCTTCCCGACCTTCTGCGAAGGCCTTGTGCCACCGGAAAATTTGCCTGTCCGAAAGACAATCGACGCCGAAAGCCTTCTTCAACATTGGAATGGTTTCCGCAGCACTCTTCTCCAGTTTCACACAAAACTTGATCGCCATCCGTTGCTCAAGCGAACGTTGCATTTTTTCTTGCACCGGGTCACTGTAACGACTCTCAAAGAACGAGTGATGCGACCGCTACAACGACCGGTAGCCAACTGACGCTTGTTGGATCTTGTTGCCAGATCCCCCCACCACAATCCCAGCACGTAAAACGCGGGCTGGCGCGTACAGTCTCGGGAAAAAAAAATTATATTATTATTATTAATATTAAAAAATAATAAATACACGGAAATGTGTATTCCTACGCAGGGCTCATCACTATAAAAGTCTATGACAATGAAAGTACTATCTTTCCATTCTATATTGAAAATAGGTAGAAAAAAGCAAGGTTGTCAGATTTATTTTCTAAAATTGCTAAGCTCACTATACAAGTATACTTCATACTTCAGTAAACTGTTAGTTCATGACGTTCTTAGAAAGCTAGTTTGGAAATATTTTTAAAAAAAAATACAGATATAAATTTATTAGTTAGCATTAAAATAAAGCTTTTAAAATTGCTGGAAAAAAATAATTATAAATTAAAACAACTTTATGTATATTACTATACTCAAGAAAATTTTAAAGAGCCGGCAACGCGCTGGCCGGCCAACTGCTGGCGGCTGGTGGCACAAGTAAACCACTGGCGGTAAACCACTTTGCATATAATACATTGTTAATATTTGTTCGGTCCACTGTGCCATAAAATTTTAACGACGTCGTTAAAATGATTTACGACTTTATGAATTAGGAACTTAAACTACTTGTCTAAGACGCCAGTGACGTGTATTTCAGCTAGGTTTATTAACACAGACAATTTTTTGAGATTGTTTGGCTAAATGAGCATTATTTACAGCAAATTATATTCCAAATTTTAAGAGTTTTATATGCAGGCTAATTTTTATCTCCTATATTGATTTAAAGGAAAAAAATTATTTCACAATTTTCGAATTTATAAAAGATATATGCACGCCCATGGAATCATAAAGTTGCACCGCTTTTTTTGTTCCCCAGGCGTATTTATCATTTTCAATTAAAATTAGAACGACTGTATATAGTATAATTTTTCCGACAATGCTCTATAACCCGCATATGCGCAGTAGTAGGCCATCGCGGCGTGGGAGAGCAGGAGAGTCTAACGCAGTTTAACACACGTGACAGCAAACATTCCGAACCCTACTAATAACAACAAATTTCAATTTTACATTGTATCCCTTTCTTGAGTTATGATTTATTATGTTCGAAAATGTACAATTACAATAGAAATATATGTTTACTTCATACTGTCTGAATCATGTTTCTTAGGGGCAAAAAATGGGTGCACAAAAAATGCACGAGTTGGAAGTTTTAATCCCATCCAAATGGTGGTATAGCCGCTATGCTAACGTGACGTGCTTTCTAGTTTTCTGGCGGGTCAGGTACGCCTATACAAGTTTTCATTTCAAAAACATTTCTAAATTTCTGTACGAAGCAGAAGCATTGAAAAAATAAGAGAGGCCTACCAAAAGAAAAATAAAACAGACCCTCAAGTTGTATTAATTAATATTAAGAGTTGTAAGTAGTAAGAGTAGTAAGATTGATAATATTAAAAGTTACATTATATTTATAAACAACTTTTTTTATAAACAACGTCCACGTATTTTTAAGAGCTTATGTCGTGAACGTTAAGTTGTATCAACTACATTATGTAGATTATGCATAAAAAAAGTGTTCTTTTTTTATAAAAAACCAAGTAGACCTTCGTGATTTGATTTACGACTAAATAACAAAGGAGAGTTGTGCGTTACATCGTTACTGTTCATTACCATTTAAAAATATATAGGACTCCCGAGATCTTTTGCGATGTTTTTTCAATAATCCCAATTTTATTTATCTTTCATATGCATTATTTCTGACTATAATTGAATTCGTTTTGATAATTGACTATATTTCGACTCTTTCGGTGTGTGCGTTCAATTAGGTTGTTATTGGATTATATTAATCCTCATTAACTCATTTGCTAGTTTAGCAGATTATATAATGAAATAGTGTTCTCACAAATGCGTAAAATTTAATATTGCCTGCAGTGCCCACGCCAATATTCACATTTAATTGTGTCTAAAACTCTGGCGCGCTTCTACTATCAAACTATTTGGATATTTTAAGCTTTCTGTTGAAAATGGTGATAAATTTCCGAATAATGAAATTGGTACCTATTTTTGATGAGATACATATTAGTACGAGGATATGATGTTTGCTTAAAACTATTAATTAATTAAGCGATTTGCAAGCATTACTTCCATGAAAATGGGCGCATTCAGGGACGCTCAGCCCCTGACTGCTATGTGTTAGTAGTTAGCCTTTTCTGACAGTCAGCGGCTTGACACACCCTGAATCGTTTGTATGAGTTTCGCAAAGATCTAAAAAACGTAATATGTTATATGGCATAGATAACTTTCATGAATCATGGATTCACAATTCCCTGCCGTGTTCTATGCTTAAAGGCACTTAAAGAACAAAGGTTCGTTTTCTTTTCCATAACTTTTGTTTAAAAGTATGTTAAAATTCAGCTGCTCACAACACAGACAAAACGACAGAGAGAATCATGATAGAATTATTGTCAAGTCAGCATCTCAGCTATAGTATTTTAGGCTTAGTAAATTGGTCGGCCGCTGAGATCAAAAAAGTGTCAGCCACGTCCATTCAGGGAAGTAGCTAAGTTAGCTACTAAGCCGCTGACCGTCCCTGAATGCGCCCAATCATATTTCACATATGTATGTATATATATTAAAAAAATAACAAAAATAATTACCACATTATTTTCTATTTTGTTTTCATAGGTCATTTTTCTGTCATAGAACTGTTTATAGTACCATCAAGATGTACATCCGTGCTTGCAAAAGGTCCGGTTGTTCTGAATTTTTTATATGTTGTTAGGACCTAAACCAATATTAAAAAAACAGATTTTCAATTTTCAAAGTGCTGCGCGAGCGGCGGTGTACCCAAAAAACCATTATATTTTCGGACTTTTTTCAGTTTTTGCTCAATATCTCAGTAAAGGAAGGGTCTGATCGGGATAGTCAATCTATATAATTTTAAAGTAGACTAAATTTGCTACAATTTGAGATCAGGGCGAGTTCTATACAGCCATTGGATCCGAAGATACAGTTCATCCAATACAGGGATCCAATGGCTGTATAGAGCTGGCCCTGGTCTCAAATTGTAGCAAATTTAGTCTACTTTAAAAGTAGAGAGTACTTTAAAAAGACTTTAAAAGCAGTCCGAAAATTTCATGGTTTATTGCAAATCTGGTTTTTTAATATTGATTTAGGTCCTGACAACATATAAAAAACGACCCCCTTTTCTTGTTTAAATTTACTGGACTATTATTTCAATTATATGACATATGATTGACATATTAAATAAAAAAACGAATTTCTATTAATTTTAAACATGATCGTTTCGCTACACAGTGGCGTATTCAGACATAATACTCTTTCAGTCGTAATACACATTGATTGATCTGGCATGCACTGAAATGTAATACCGATGAGATATTTAATAAGACTGAAATCCGAATATGTGATTTCTAACAGAGAATGACAATGGACGCGAAATAATTCTTGTTTCTATAATTTTCTGCTAATAAAATTTAAAAAAAATACGTAAACCGGTGAAAAGTCCCCTTCAATAATCTCAGCCATACCTGTCTCGACAGACACTAATTCAATATGAATCAAAAACGGCCAAAAAAATGACATTCGATAATTTGATTTAGATTATGTGATTACTGAATAGCGGGTGACGTGAATACGAATAAAGCCAAATACATTTAAAACTTCCGTAGGGCAAAAACTCAAAGGTGACTAATATTTATTACGAGCTCGGGTTATCTAATATTTTGTAACATTTAGTTAACCGGTTTTGCTTTTCACCTATTTGTTGACCCATGGAAGTTTACATAATTATTTTAATTCGAAGAAAAGTAGTTCACAATTGACAATTTAAATATAAAAATTAAATATACACTCTAATATTTGGCGAATGCGCCAATGTAAACGATTATTGGTCAGTCGCTTTTTTGCCAAATAAAAAATAAATTTGTAAATCACTTTCTTTATTTCTTTGCACGAGGTATACCTAACTGTTTCTTAAGTCAATAACTATAACCGAACTTGAATATATATAGCTTTGCCGAAATATTTTTATATTTTCAAAAACTTTGTTGCAAAGAGTAATAATAACACAGGCCCACAAAAAAAATTAAATTTTTTGACTATGGATAAGAACATAGTTTTTACCTATATTTTTTTGACGCTGAATCCAAATCCGGTGTCCGTTTAACCGTAGCACGTCAGGATCAAGGTCATTTCAAGGTCAAATCGCGAAATAAACGCTTAAAAGAGAATGGCTGAATTAGAATCTGATGTTATTCTTACCATATCACGCGACTTCGAAGAGCACTCCAAGGTCAAATCACTAAAAAACGCATTAATGAGGCAAACGTTTGTATCTCTATGTTTTAAAAGTTGCTGATTCAAAATCTGAAACCCATAATAGAAGACCGTAAATGGTCTCATTTTCATCATGTACCTTAGGCTGTATTCGGGAAGTGTGGTTAAGGATTTTCGGTTTCGTGAATGTATTGCTATTATTTGTGAAGGTAAAAGATATATGGGTTTATTCTCTTTTAAGCCTTTATTTCGCGATTTGACCTTGAAATGACCTTGATCCTGACGTGCTACGGTTCAACGGACACCGGATTTGGATTCAACGTCAAATAATATAGGGAAAAACAATGTTCTTATCCATAGTCAATTTTTTTTGTTGGCCTGTGTAATTACTGCAGTAATGTTAAATTATGTGAAGATTTTTGTTTACTAAAAACGTTTTACTATAAAAAAGTTTTGTCTTAATATAATAAAATCAATAATGTAAGAAATTAAAACAACTTAATTAATAAGTTCTCGTATTACTTTTTTACATTTACTTGAGAATAACTCCACGACTTTTCGGTCAGCCTTTAAAACATTTTTTTTATAAATTCTGTTCTGTGTAAACTTTGATTCACTCAACACTAGACTAAATAAGGTATTTAAAAGTATTACACTATATTATTAGTTTCCACTTGTAAGTTAAATCAGAAATGTATTTATTCTGAACAAAAGCGGATTGGATAAATGGTGTGATCTTAATAATTCAGAGGTGATTAACGAAAGTGTGTCGAGTACCTTGTAGTGTTTTAAGGTTCGTTGGAAACCTTTTCAGGCTTCGTTTTTACTTTAGTTAATTCAGTCCTTCATCAGAGATTAATTAAGAGAGCAGATACAATTTTTGGTATCCAACATAAGTTTGATAACTACAGAGTGGACAACGAATGATATTATCACATTATTTAAAAAAATGTAATGTGAAATTTAAACACTAAACGAAATTGTATATCTAATAATCAAATGATCTACTTTGCATTGTTTATGAAAAATAATATTTTTTTCTACATAGAAAGTTTCTAAAACCAAACGACAATTTAAATCGTAATTATAAAATGTAAGAGAAATATACCTAACGTCAAGTCAAATCGTGAATTGCTTTTCATTTGGATAAGATTATTTGTTGTCAAATGGGAGTGGTGGGTGGTAGCAAAGGTTGTATTTTAATGTAAATTAAGAAATATATTCATATGCCGTACTGATTTATAAGTTTTTGATGTAGAGGAATTCAAACATCACATTATTAACCCTCTACTCTAATTTTTACTGCTACGTCTATTTCCAATGAAATAATCACACCGAACATACAAAAAATGCAATATACAACAGGCTACACCGCGATACCTATTTGAATTTCGAGTCACTGAATCTGAATCCAAAGTCGGTTTAAACTCGACGTCATACATAGTTCGTTTTTAATCTTAGAAAGTGGTCTAAAATCGTAAATTTTGGTATTTATAAGGTTGAATTGAGAATTATGGTATAGAATAAAGAGAGCGTGAACTCCACGTCCTTATAACATCATACCCTTAAACCCGATAATAATCCAATAGCCCTAGAGTATGAGATTGTATGTCTGTAACTAGAAACTACGTACCTCGAGGATTCGTGAGCAGCCAGCTTCAAACCCAATGACTCCATAGCCTTGAAGGTCTGAAAGTCAGAATCCTCAAACTCAGTAGCTGTATAGCTCTATATCCTTGACTCCTTTAACCCAATAGCTGCATATATAGAACTAGAAATAATATAATACGGAGATTTTTACCAGTCAAACGTAATAACCCCATAACCTGAAGATCTATGAGTCGAGTTTACTCAAAACCCAATAAACCTTAACTTCATTTTTCTTTTCAGTAAAGTTATTGAGCTTGGGGATATAGAGTTGAAGAGGTTTAGAGTCTGCAGTGCTTGAATTCTATTCTGGTGGAGTTATAAAGTATGCAGTAAATTCAAATGAATTCGATTCATAGAGTTATGTAGTTTTAGATTGTGCGGAATTTAATTTTTTTTTGTTGGGATCCGATTTCCAGGATTATGGAGTTATTGGTTTGAGGAAATGGGATTAACGTTTAGGTATTGGATTTGAGAACTTTTTCTCACATATTCTCAGGCAATGGTATTATTGGGTTTGAGTTTATCTGCTAAAAAAACTCCGATATACGTCGTTTATATACACAGTTATCACTCTATATACGCTGAGCTATATACGCCGTTATCACACATAATCGTCACGAGCCGTCGTTCTCGAGTTATTTGATAAATATCTTCCCCTTTGATTATTTTTATTGAAAACGAATGTCTTTCCTTCTGATTGGATTAATCTCTGTGATGAATTTTTCAAATAACTCGAGAATAACTCAAGAACGGTGGCTCGTTGCCGACCATTGTGCCGGGCTCTAGTTATCAGGCTATTGGGTTATTGGGTTTAAGGGTATGGGGTTATGGGATTAATGAGTCTGAGGATTCCTACTCTGACCCTGAACTATGACGTTATTGAGTTTGAGGGTGTCTGGTCTGCTCATGACCCCCGAGATATAAAAGTGGTTTTTTGTTTCTTACTTACAGACCCCTGTGCTACTAGGTTATTGGGCAATACATAATTATTGATGATTTTAGGAATTTTTTGAGGTTAAGGACGAACTACAACATAATGGGTTTAAACCATTTACAAATTCGAATTCAGTGACCCAAAAAGTGTAGGTGTGGTAAGTGTAGTGTAAATTACACTTTTTTGTTTTTGTGTACCGGTGTTATAACGTAAGATAAGACCGGGTAACATTGACACAACTTGAAAATTATTTTTTGCCGAGTTAAAATTTGCAATAATATTTTCAATATCCCGTGTCTGGTAAAGAGCTTTATGGTCCATAATTCTGCATTAGAAGTTTTGAATTTAAGGTTGTTATATAAAACACATTTTTTTAAACCCTGCAAGTGTCAATCTTATCCTCCAATTGGAAAGTGAAAGATTGACACTTGCTTTAAATTCCTTAATTTGTCGATGTTTGGCAGGTATAAGGTAACAATGACATTCAACGAATGTTTTAGCCTATTTTTATTTAGTATTTTTTTTTACAAAATTCTGAATAATAATAACGAAATATTATTTATTAAACTAAGATTAGAAAATAGTGAGCGGATGTCCATTATCAGAAAAGGTTAAATTTATGCCATACATTTCGGCAGCACGTTTAACACTAAAACCATCATTTTTTACACTAGCAGAATTACCTAATAGCAGAATTCATGCTATCCGCTGAGTAAGTTTTGTAATGTCGCTTTGATTGTGACATTTTTTTTGCCTAATATCCAATATAAAATTTGAAATAAAATTGACAGAAAGTCGTAGGCTAAGATTGACACCATAGATAAAAAGAAGAGATAGATGGAACTCTCTCATAGAATTAAATGAAACCGTGAAGCGCCATCTCTTGAATTGGTCTCAAACTAATTTTAACTAATATGGCGGATGGCGCTTTATTCAAAAAAATATTTAAAAATAAAATACAGTTTGCGGACTCTTAAGAGTTCCATTATGGACAAAACGTATGTATATAAGAATAGCATAATCATACTTGGTTACATACAGTTTTTTTATCCTTATCTAGCATAAACTAAATATGATTTTGCTATTCTTGTCATATAATATATATACGTTTCGTCCATAAGGGAACACTTAAAAAAAGTCCACAAACTATATTTGAAACCGTTCCTCAAGAAATAAATTTTAAAGACATGCTGTGACGAAAAAGGAGGATATTTGAGATATTGAAACCATTAAATACCAAAATCAATTGTTTTAGATGTAAGATTCCTTTATTCACAAACACATTTATACGCATTCACAATCACATTTATACACAAGACACAATCAAATTTAAGTATAAATTATTTCCAACTAGCCATTTATATAAACTAAAAAAAAGTAAAGGCATAACTTTCTTTACATGAAGTTTCATTTATACCACACATCTGGTACCAGTTCTAGTTCTCCTTCTTTTAATGTAATATTAACTCAACTAATTTCTGTCTCAAATAAGAATATATAATACCCAATAAACAAATAAAACACAAAATAAATTAACACATGGAAACAAATTAAACACAAAACTACAAAACTTAGGTTTATTTTGGTTTTACTTAGAACCAATTCAATCGATCCGCCCAGATAAATATTGACGTAAAAAACATAACACAAATTATAAATATTAAACATTTGGGCGCATGGACTGAACTAGTTCTTCACGACTACCAATCTCTTTTTTAACAGTACCAACTATACATAACTAACTAAGCTGGTTATAGATAGCTCTATAGAGTTGGTCTCATACTAAATATCACATTTCAGATAGGCTCATAAGAGTGAACAGCCCCTGATTGACACCTGTGGCAATCGTAACCTCAAAATGCTCAATTTGTTTTTTACCTATCAAGTACGAAAAAAACATAAAATACTGTATCATGTTTTTAAAAAATACATTTAAAGGACTTACCTTTTCAATCAATGGCCACAATGCAAAAAAATATGATATTTATATAGAGTTTTGTTTTTGAGAATAACCGTTCATCAAATGCCGGCATCACAGGTGGTTAGAGACACACAATTATCTCAACGAGCACGTGATATCTAAGTTGCTGCCACCTAAACTAGATGTCGATGCTAAAATAATTATTTTGAAGTCATTAAACTCGGACATTTTTCATTTTTAGGAAAGTGAGGCGCGTTATTTGAAATTGTGTTAATGTTACCTGCCTGTCAATGTTACCCGGTCTTACCTTATATAAATTATAAAAGTGACATGGGACATAAAGATCATATTATTGACCACATAAATCGTACAGGTCATAAAAATCATAAAGATCATAAATGTCACAAAGTTTATACAGGTGTTAAAGGGCATAAAGGTTATATACAAATCTCACCCTTTCAAAAATGTAATATGTTTTAAAATTTAAAAAAAAACGTGTTTTAGAGACTTGGTCTAATTAATGGAAAAATTAGATGGGAAAGTAATGATTTCTTAGGCAGCGTTTTTTCATTAGCCTTCGCCGCTTTCAACACAGCCTCGTACACGCAAAAGGAGTTTTTTCCATCGTAATACAGACGAAAGATAGTTAACATCGCTCTCGTGTACGTTTTCTCATCACGGCACCCACTATAAGAACCGCAATAAAAAGAGGAGCAATACGGACAATACAAATCTCGTTTTCTTTTTTACGAAGGAATCTTGCTGGCTCACTGCGAGGATCTCTTTCCGCTGAACTAGCGCGGCCGTTGCAATTATTGCTGGAAAGGTTCTAGAGGGCCGTGCTATTAGTCCGACAATAGATAATCAACGGCTGCAGCTATCAATCACGTCGTCCTTGGCACGCACCAAATTAACCAAACCGAACGGTGTCTCCCTGCAGGGTTGTCACGTTTCCTGGGGCGCGTTCGGCTTTCGAGAAAAGTGGATGGGAAAAAAGCGGATCCGGGAACGGCGGCGAATAATGTGAACTCTCCTTCAGTTTCGTTCGAAAATATTGTAATTTGTTGGAGTAAATATCGAACCATTCAAGAAAGAATTTCACGAAAGTTGGCTGAAAAAAACAAAAATTTAAAAAAGTCTGAGGACCGCAATTAGATCTAATTTTACTATTAAAAAACGAAAACGCTTGTTACAGTTTATGTAGAGGTTGAAATTACAATTTGAAGACAAAACTATAAAACAAAAATAGTAAAACAAATAATAGGGAAAGCTGGGGCGGAATGGGGATAATAACGTTTAGATTTATTTAGATTATAGATAGGGTAAATGAAATTAAATAAATAAAAAAAAATTAGTACTCTTTATTTAGGTACTGTAAACAAGAAACACAAATGCATAAAACTAAGACTAATAGTTTTTGGTTTCATTTTTAACTTAAAAACAAACGTCTCCTTCACTCCATTCCGCCCCGCCTACGGGGCAGGATGCAGGGTACTGTCAGTACAAACAAGTACTGATTCATCATCGTCACTGTCTATCCCCGCACAAGAATTATGAGCCCACTTTTTGACTGAATGAGAAACCCAACCTTCAGTTGAAGCTGAATATTGATAATTACAATATAAACATAACGCGTCGTCTTCCTCCTCAGACGAATCAGGGCTTTCTTCCACTTCTTCTATTATCATTTGCTTTTTTGCTCTCTTTTGTTTCTGACCTGACAGATTTCTTTTTACTTTATTTTTTGTGCCTGTTTAACTTTGTTTGTCCTTTCTATTGCTTCAGTCAGTCAAATAATCTCTTTTGCATATCCTTTAAATACATAGGCAGTTCTAGCTCTTGATCTTTAGTAAAAACACAGTGATATTTACCAGCTGTTTTGTCAACTACAGAATTTGGATCATCCTTACGTTTTTTTACATATCTTTCTAATGTAGTTTGTGGAAGTTCGAATTGAATTGATGCTTTCCTGCAGCTCATTATGCCACTAATAACAGCTACAACTTGTTCCATAGTTTTAGTACTCCACTGTTGCCTAACGGTCTTTCTAACATATTTGCGAACCATCTAAAATAACACAAAATTTATATTTGGATAGTTATTTAAAGCCGGGGCGGAATAGGGTCTATAGGGGCAGAATGGGTGTTGCCCCGTTGTGCCCCACCCCGTTCTGCCCCACATGTACTTAAAAACAAAACATAACCTTTTGTTAAACAGGCCTTATCAATATCTTGGCGTATCAATGTCTAAAGATACTTAAAAACATGCCGTATACAGTAAAGTAAACAAGAATCTCCAAAACAAATAGATAATTAACTTACCTTGTGTTTAAAATGCCGAAAAGTTGTACCAACACACACAATTGTAGCACGTTTGGTGGAATGCACTCTAAACTGTTTGCAGCAACCCGTTTATTGTTACCAGCTGATCCGTGGGGTTCTAGTAAATAATGACAGAGGGCGCTAGTAGTATCTGGCGTCTGCAGCGGGAAATATAAAACCCACCCCGTTCTACCCCAGTACATCGTTCCGCCCCGGTGTCCCCTACACACCTCTTTCATTCATTTTCTCGGTTTACGATAATAGTCTATCGATAATAGTCTCTTCATACATATTTTTCAACGGGAATAAAAAATAGAGTTATTAATAAGGGTAGATATAGAAGAAAGTCGCAAGAAGTCATAATACAAGATATAGGAAAAATTATTTAATTGAATTTAAGCGTTTTTAACTCCATCGATGAGTGCATTATATCATTGAAACGTATTGGTCCTTTTGTCGGATTCGACGGTTAAAGGGGTGTTTATCCAAACGACTTAAAAAAAGATCGATTTTATTTCTTACATTTTTGTAATGTTTATAGCCTAGAGGATGTGCCCTTGATTGAATTTTGAAATATAAAAGATAGAAAATGATTTTTTGAAATATAAAAAATTGTAAAATTTACGAAGCCCAAAAGGCCGCGTGCCGTCAACGCTGTATCAACCCTTCGGAGCGTATATTTAGTGACGTAGCAGAGCGGGCCTGAATTAAATAGAGAGAGGGTAAGTTGAGTAACAGCTGAGTTTCAAGATCAGGTAGCGATGACCCATGGCTCTGGAGTAGCAGATTATTAGATATACATACATATATAATATATATGTATGTATATCTAATATACATAATAATCTATATTTAAGTTTGTGTAAAGCCGACATCGGCCAGTTGTGAAAAAGGACAAATGCTACCCTTCCCGTTCTAACACCAAGCACATGTGGTGAGAGGGCCGGTCTTATTCCCTCACTACCTTGGATGCGTCTGTGGTTGCTTCTTATCTGTCGTCTCATTTCTTCGGTTTGTCCTTTTTCATAATTGGCCGATGTTGGCTTTACACACACGGTATATATCGAGATGCAATTTTTACTGCAGCTTCATAAGACTCATTCAAAAAAATCACGACTACGGTGACACAAAACAAGATTTTGAAAAAAAAACGCATTTAAAGTTGGGAATCCGAAATTTTGAACACAATTGTTCTTATGATTAATCTGCTATTCCAGGACCTTAGAGCATCCCTTCCTCATCTTTAAAAGACTGAAGTTGCTATCTTAGCCTCTTCTATTCAATCGCCCGCTTCGCTGCGTCATTAACTTTACACTCTGAAGGGTTTACACGCTTTTTCAATTTATTTAATTTCAAAAAAATCCATTTAAGAGCACATTCTCTAAACTAGAAGTAATAGAAAAATTTGAGAAACAGTTGTATACATAATATTACTACTACTACTGTATAATACTGCTACAATTTTTAATAAATAAACCGTTTTATTACAAATACACTGCACAATTGCACTTATTTTCACTGGCCCCGATTTTGCCCAATATTTATATAATGTATTGCCATTTATTGCACCCAGACCAGCAGCTGGCTTTAAAAAGCAGAGGGGAGCAATTCGTTTTTCTGTGTATGCGTGTGTAGTGTTGTCAATAACTATATATATAGTAGACTATATACATTTTTTGTCTAGTGAGGCAATAAGACCGGCTCTTCCACCATTTATGCTAGGCGTTAGAGCGAGAAGTGTAGTAGCATTTGTCTTTTTTCACAACCGGCCTAAGTCTGCTGTACACATACGGTATACGCTTTCATATGGTCTATAGTTACAAGGGTAATATTCAGACCGTGGGAAGTTCAACAGCCTGGTACTACCGTAGATTATTCTGAACATGACGAATATGACGCTTATTTGATCGAAAATGAAAATAAATTATCCCAATAAAATTTATGTCGAGAAACGAGAAATAGTATTTAATAGACACAAAAATATAGAGGCGTAGATGACAGTATTCAAAAAACTAGAATGGAGCGAAAATATGTAAAACAATATGGAACAAGGAGACAGTACAATAATTTGAACAGTAATCTTATATTTATGAGAAATACAAATTATGCCAAGTACAAAAAATAAATAGATGCCGACTATGGAATGTCTCCATTGGGAATTGACGTCGGACGGCCTTTTAGCTATTACTTCAAAAATGTTTTGGATATGACTTGACGGTTGGGTTTAATTTTAAAGATGCAACACAAGGTGCATTAAAAGTTGCAAAAAGGAATAAAAATGGAGAGCAAAAATAATAGAAATAATATATATGAGTATATTTTAATATGAGTCATTCCATATAAAATCGTCTGAAAATAAGAAAAATCGTTGCCGACCAATTTTAGATTTTGCTGTAACTTTGAGGAACTCTTCTTTAGGGTCCCAAAGAACAAAATATACGCAAATTTAATAATTTTGACAAACGCTCGTTTCCGCCTATTCGAATTAAAACTTTTAAAAATCGTCATTTTTATGCTTTATCAAATTTATCTCTAAACTTTTTTCTTTTTTTAAGATACCCGCTTGAGGCGACATTTTGAAGGGGAAAGATGACAGTTTTAGTGTAAGTGTCAAAACGTCATTACCTCCGAATAATGGCAGCGTGTTAAAATTATGTGTTTTTTACTTATTTTTTGTGAGTTTTAATCGACTCTAGCGTCTTGACTGTATAGAGTAAGCAGCTTATGTTACTCAGGAATTAAGTGTACATATTCGACGTGACGTCTGTGTGACGAAATACAGCCAAGAGTCGACCCCAGCAGCTAACTCCTTTTAAAAAAAACTTTGCTTGAATTATTGAGGTTATGAAAAGAAGGTGTTGACTACGTGATAAGAATATGAAACTTACAGAATCTATAGTTCTTACCTTTAACTTCAAGTGACTGCACGCTCGTTTTGTTATTTTCATGTATGTACAAGTGTTTTTTTTGTAGCGAAAATTGACCTTTTTTTTATTTTGTAATCTTATAATTTCAATTGTACTTCATTACTTTTTGCAAATAGAGATTATATCTTACCTTTTTATTCAACTTCGGGTCCTTTTATCTCTACAGGTTTAACAAATGGCTTTATTCGACATTCTATAACTTTATTCGATATGGCTTAACAAATGGATTAAAATAAATTACGAACAAAAATAATTATGAATATGAAAGAATTTCTAAAGTTTCGAAGTTATGGGCATATTAAGTGTAAAATTATCTCTGTAAGTAATATTTGATGGAAACAAGGTAACCGTTAACGATTTGAACTGGAACATTATTTTTTATTCAACAATTTACGTTTGGGTTTTACAATATATGTATATATATATATTAACAATATCAAAATTATCGGAAGCTGAATATTTCCGCGCTTTTAATTGACTTTGAGAAAGCGGAACAAAACTATGACACGATCTCGTATTTTTGATTGTATTTATATTTATAAATCTCAAATAAAAATGTTTCAGCAGCTTCAACCTCCAGACTCGATACAAAAAAAATTTAATACCATTGCTTGCATGAATGAACATTGCTTCTGGTGTTAATATAATTAACACCAGAAGCAATGTTCGACTTTTGTTCTAATCAAATTCCCGATAGTCTGGAGGTTGAAGCTGCTGAAACATTTTTATTTGAAAGATTGAAATATAAATACAATCAAAAATACGAGATCGTATCATAGTTTTGTTCCGCTTTCTCAAAGTCAATTAAAAGCGCGGAGATATTCAGTTTGTGTAAAACCAACATCGGCCAGTTGTGAAAAAGGACACACTTCTCTTTTTAACGACTAGCGCAGGTTGTGAGAGGGCCCCGTCTTATTCCCTCACACTACCTTCCATGCATGTGCGGTTGCTTCTTATCTGTCGTCTCACTTCTGTTTGTCCTTTTTCATAACTGGCCTGAAAAATAATGTTCCAGTTCAAACGTTAACGGTTACCTTGTTTCCATCAAATATTACTTACAGAGATAATTTTACACCTAATATGCCCATAACTTCATTGAAACTTTAGAAATTCTTTCACATTCATAATTATTTTTGTTCGTAATTTATTTTAATCCATTTGTTAAGCCATATCGAATAAGAAACTGTAGAGATAAAAGGACCCGAAGTTGAATAAAAAGGTAAGATATAATCTCTAGGTATTTACAAAAAGTAATGAAGTACAATTGAAATTATAAGATTACAAAATAAAAAAATTAGGTCAATTTTCGCTATAAAAAAAACCACTTGTACGTTCACTATACATGTAAATAACAAAACGAGCGTGCAGTCACTTGAAGTTAAAGGTAAGAACTATAGATTCTGTAAGTTTCATATTTTTATCATGCAGTCAACACGTTCTTTTCATAACCTCAATAATGCGATTTTTCAAAATTTCGCAAGTTTTTTTTTTATAAGGAATGAGCGGCTGGGGTCGACTCGTGGCTGTATTTAGTAACTTAATTCCTGAGTAACATAAGCTGCTTACTCTAAACAGTCAAGATGCTGGAGTCGATTAAAATTCTCAAAAAATAAGTGATAACCACGTAGTTTTAATACGCTGCCATTATTCGGAGGGCATGACTGATCGAATTTTTGATACTTACACTAAAACTGCCATCTTTCCCCTTCAAAATGCCGCCTCAAGCGGGTAGATATCTTAAAAAGGAAACATTTTAGAACTAAATTTGATTAAGCATAAAAATTGCGAAAGTTTTAATTCGAATAGGCGGAAACGAGCGTTTGTAAAAATTGAATTTACGTAAATTTTGTTCTTTGGGACCCTAAAGAAGAGTCCCTCAAAGTTACAGCAAAATCTTAAATGGGTCGGGTTCTTCAATTAGACGATTTCATATGGAATGACCCATATGGCACTTGTCGGCTAGTGGACATGTTTTTTTTATTACTTCTTTTAGTATTCTAATATGTACAAGTCCATATATTTATCATTTTCATGATAATCGATTAAACATTTTCTATTCCAAAGGGCATTGAAAACTGCTTCTTCTGATCATATCATCTAGAAACATCACAGTACATAACACAAGATATAAAAGCAACCTAGTAAGTGCAAATATAGTAAAATATACATACATTCAAAAAAACGTTCCGTTTTCCCTATTTAAAATATATAATAAAGTACCTCAAAGTATAAGAGATCTACCTTTTAGGCAAATGACGAACGCAGTAAATAATTTTTTACTAGATAAAGGTTACTACACAATAGACGAATACTTGAATGATGAAATATAAATATTTGTATATATGTAGGTTTGTCTGTAGTGTTTTTAGGATTTAAGTGTATTTGTTCTTTATTTACTTATTTTAAAGTGTACTATTGTTTGTTCTTTTATATTTATGTATTTTATATTTTAAATTCTGTAATTTACTTCTCTACATTTTATATTTTACTTCTTAGGATCATAATATTAGGTATTAGCGATAATTTTATTTATATATTTTTATATTTTTATACTATACTGACAAGTTCGACACCTATATATGGTATTGTATATGAACAAATAAAGAATAACTAACTAACTAACTATCGGGGCTTTTAAGGTGCAGCCCTGTAGCTTTGTTGCTATTGTGAACTATGCAACCACGCAAGAAAATAAAGTCTCCCAAACAAATTTATTACGAGACGCCACTGCAATCTACATTTAGTATGTAAACAGGTCCTCTAACTTAAACATATAACTAAATAAAACTAAACTTAAGGACATAACTAAAGCCAATATTGCCTAAAATAACTAACTCCTACCCGAGAATTAACCAAGAAACTTTGTTTAGCGGATACAATTTTGCTTTGTGAGATTTACAACTTGCATTGGCAACTGCGTCGGAGACGGCTCGACATCCCCCCGTTCCCGTTTCGCATTAAAGTATTGCCGCCGCCGCCACCTCGCCCGGTTGTTTTCTTATTTAGGAGCCGGAATAACAAATTCAAATTTATCCTTTGTATTAATTTAGATTTTACTCGCTCTATCTAAACGTTTGCGTTCGCTAGACGGCCAATTGTAGCGCTCTCGTAATTCATCAATTTAAATGCGACTCCAGGATAGTTCGGCGTCTCTGCGGCAATCTGTCAAAGGGGCTGAAGTATTTTCTTCCTTCTTTCGCCTAGAAAATACAACCTCGGAGATAAAAGCGAAAGTCGTTTAAAGAACATTCACAGTTTACTTATTTTTCATTCGAAAAAATACTTAAGAAAATATGTAAACGTTCTTAATTTGAGGGGTATTGGCTCTTTAATATTTTAAAACATGAAAACATAGCCTTGAACATACATTTAAAATTATAATAAGAACATGACAAAAAGTATTTTATTTTTGAAAATTTGAAGAAATTTGATTTGCGTTATTTTGCGAAGGTTGCGGTTACTGTCTTCATTTGCGACATAATCAAATTAAAAAAAATATAGTCAAGAAAATAGGGAGAAAAGTTGAAACTATCACCCCAATATTGAATTTTTTTAAATAGTTATTTCTGTATCAAGTTTATAAAGTGACGTTTTTTTGACGAGTGTTAATTTTAATCAATCGAAAAAGGGACTCTATACATGGAGTTGTATACAATATTTTTTTTCTACAACCGAAATTTTTACGTAAAAAAAGTGCCTAAAGGACTATTAGTTTTATATAAAAATTCGGATATAGAAAAAATATTGTGTGTAAAATCGCTTTATTGACTGTAAAAAATCTTTTTTAACTTGTTTAAAAGACTAAATTAGAAACTCACCTCTGTTATTACGTATTAATATATTTTTATGTTGTTTCTCCATAAGACCTAATCCACAAGGCGTACCTACTTTTGCAATTTACATGCTTACTGTTTTTAATCTTAATTAGAGCTCTTTAATGCCAGTTTTCTACATCCGCATGTGCAAAAAGGCGTTTACATTTAATGCGATAACTCTAAAATTTGTCGCCGATATACGATGAAATTCAAGCCTCAAATGCCAATGAAATGAAGGATAAACATATTTGGATGTATGCAGATGTTGAAATGTCATTTTCAGTATGTAAATGGATTTTCAATGAAATACGTCAAACACTTACTACCTGCGCATATGGAACAGTTATTACTTACGAGATGTGTAGATTAAGTAATGAGACTGATTTTTTAAAATATTTAGATTCGAATAGAATTACAATTCAGTATTGTCTTCTTCAAAATAACTTCTTTGGGAAGCCACACAGCTCTGGAGACGATTATTCCATTCCTCATAGCAGTGCTGGAACCAAAATACTGGAATAACCTTTTTATGTTTCTATGGTCAAAGACGTCTTTTGAGGTGACTTTTCAACCTCGGGAAGAGAAAAAAGTCACAAGGACTCAAGTCAGGCGAATAGGCGAAGTTCAGGAGCCACAGCAATATTTTTACTGCCTAAAAAATTCGTTTTCTGAAATGGCTGTGTGACAAGGCGTATTGTCGTGATGCAACATCCAGTTGGTCTTGATGGTTTCAAGAACCTCGCTGTAAAACTGATGATTTACTGTTTCGCCTGGAAGCACAAACTCTCTGTGGACAATTCCCTGGCTATCAAAAAATGCAAATCAGCATGCATTTGATCTTTGACTTGCTCATTCTTGCTTGTTTGGGTCTTAAAGAGCTTGAAGTGTGACATTCCAGCTTTGGCGCTTGGTTTCCGAGTCGTACTCGAACACTCAAGTCTCATCACCAGTAATGACATGTTCCATAAAATGGGGATCATTTTCAATTGATTCCAAGAAGTCAAGACACATTTCTTTTTTTTTTTGCGAAAGGTTTTTTGGAACCATTTTTGCGCGGATTTTTCTCATCCCAAATTCGTTAATGAAAATCTGATGAACAGTGGTGTGATTCAAAATTGACTCTTCCCCGATCATTTTTGTCGTCAACCGACGATATGAACACACAAGATCCCACATTTTATCGAAACTTTCATCAGTTCTTGAACATGAAGGCCTTCCCCTTCGTGGTTCATCTTCAATTTCCTCTCTTCCTTCTGAGAATACCTTACCACCGAAAAACCTGGGCTCTTGTAAAAACACGTGTTGAAGTTTTGCAAAAATATACGTTGCGCTGTGTCTAAGTCTGAAGCAAAACCTCAACCTCGCACCTACAAAAATCAAGACCGCTCACTTACAAGGTCCAAGAGATGCCCCAAAACCCCCCCCCCCCCCCCCCCCCCCCCCCCCCCCCCCCCCCCCCCCCCCCCCCCCCCCCCCCCCCCCCCCCCCCCCCCCCCCCCCCCCCCCCCCCCCCCCCCCCCCCCCCCCCCCCCCCCCCCCCCCCCCCCCCCCCCCCCTGCCCCCCCCCCCCCCCCTGTGCCCCCCACCCCCCCCCCCCTCCCGCCCCCCCCCCTCTTCCCCCCCCCCCCCCCCCCGCCCCCCCCCCCCCCCCCCCCCCCCCCCCCCCCCCCCCCTCCCCCCGAAAAAATTCCAAAAGCAGATTCATGATATCCTAGATCCGTCCCTGGTATTAACCGACTACTAGATTACGTCACGAAAGACCGCGACAACCTTCTAGTCCGAAAGGACTGTTTTTGTTGAAGTACTTGGTAATGCTGTTTTAGTTCTACAGAGCAACTTTTGGTTAGCACTTTAGTCCATAGCGAATGAAAACATTTCCTCAGATAGTTTAAGTAACGTGCATTTCTTAATTCACCGTAGCGACATTTCGGTTAAAATATTAGTGTGCACCTCTGTCCCGGATCTTCCGAAACTATAATCGTCCGAGCTTAGACACGCCACAATTCATATTCTTTATCAAGACACATTATAACTTTCGAACATCTCCAGAAACTCGCCCGCTAAACTTCTCCAACAACTGTTAGAGGCAGCATAAAAATTAATGAGTCTTCCTCTTTCTCTCTCGTTCCGCGTTACGGGTGACTTAATGTTATGTGGATTAATTACGACGGATGAATTTTTAACAAATATGAAAATGGGAAGGAAATTTCGCGAGAAATCCTACATTTACTATGTTTATGAAGCTAGTTCTTGGTACTTTATCAGCTCATACTAATCTGGGATAATGTAGGTTGGCATAATTTTAAAAGCAATGCGACTTTAAATGCTAGAACCATTCAAATGTTTCACTTGATTTTATGAACATAATATATTGGTTCATAATCATTGGCATTTCAATAAAAGAAGACGCTGTATAATAGAAGGTAAAAAGCAATACCAAGTCGAAAGGGTGTTACAGACCAGGTGATGTGACAAAAAATAATATGAATATATATTGTCCTGACTTTGTTAGTCTGGTCTATCACCAGCGTAAACAAAATCTAGAGTAACAGAGACAGGTCGTCAGTATAAATACACGAATACAGAAACAGTGCGCAATCCAAAAGGAGTAGTGAAACGTACTGGCCAAGGAAAGAGATTGGTAGCGTTAGACGTTTCAATTGCACGCTATGCGATGCTATGCTATGCCATGCGAGGCGATGCGTTACTATATTTCTTGCTTTTTTAATCAGACGTGTTTACATACACCGCTATTCGGCTATCTGAGTTTTTGTGCTTTGTTGCGATCGGTCATGAATACTAGTGATTATCTGATCGAAAACTTTAAAATACTACATGATTATGAAGAAAAAAAAATAAAAAATGAGTCGGAAATGAAACCTCTGGATCCATACAATTAATAAAGGTAGAAGACGATTTGGAGAGTTTCACCATCTGTTTAAAGAACTTGAAAAGGATCCCAACAAATTTCATGAGTATTGTCGCATGTCTTCAGAAACACTTCAATATATACTGAATGACATCTCTCCATTGTTACAAAAAATTAGGTACTATATTGTTTGCATCGCTGATCCTATAATGGAGGTCGAGCTCTTACGGCTAATATTAATTTTTCAGCGTCCATGCGTGCAATAGGTACAAACGATTTCACGATACTGCCTACTTTGGGCTAATTAGCGCGATAAAATCAAACAAATTTGATTTTCAAACACACGCTCGCGCTCGGCGTTACTAGCATTGCGTCGCATCGCTCGCAGTTTGTCTACATTTATTTAGAATAAATTAATTTCAATAAACAGGGTATATACTTAAGTGTGAACCTGAAAAAAACGTACATTAATATATTATTTCACATTAAGATATCAAAGATATTTTGAATGAAAAGCAAATTTAATATTTTCATAATTTAAAACCCCTTCAGTTAACATATTTCAACTGGTTTTTAAAATATTTTCACATTTTATATGCTATCTGTCTCTGTTTCCTCTAAGAGTAATATTATATAGGTACATATAAGTAGCCCAGAGCCAAAGTATGTCAAGTCCAAATTTGCTCAAAATGAGATAAAGATGCCAAGTCCTTCATAATTCAATGAAGAATATATTGCTATTTTCAGATTTAGAATAGGATCTTTTGTTTTGAATTTAGATGTTTATGAACTATGCCACGTCCATGTTGATACGAGAGTCAAACTATGCCACGTCCAGTTAACCTTATTTGTATTTGACTTGTTGATATTTGTGAATGTACCAAGTCCATATCACGTTCATTCTTTGACGTGTGCGGAACGTTGGTGGAGGTAAGTTTTAAAACTAATAGTGTTTTATTGTGATTTTGTTCATCTCAAGGGTAAAAATGTTGAACAGAGCACAAAAAATGGTGAATATGGTATAAACAAAGGAAGGTTGCCAAGTAGAAGTGGAGAATACGACGGGAGAAAAACAAGGTATGTTTGTCTTTATAATATAATATAATATAATACTTTATTACACATATAACCTTTTTTTACCAGTTCAGATGTGTTTTATTAATTGTTTAATTGTGAATTATTAAATAAGTATTATTCTCAGTACAAGACATGTTTCAAGTTGGTTTTGGACTTGGAATATTCTACTCATACTTTCGTATGAACGGACTTGGCATGGAAAAACGAGAAAATCTGTGAATACACCAAATTGTCTCCCATGTCTGCGCAACGGCCCAAGGACGATTTCTTCAAAGAAGTATGAACACCTACAAAAGCTACTGAAATGGGTCTCTTCACGATTTCACAACTACACGCTTAAGCAAGTAAGAACGTCTGATGTGAAATAACAATGTTTTCAAGTCTTTTATACTTTCTAGGAATAAATATTTATATTTTTTTAAACTAACGCCTTTATTTTCGTCAAATATCAAACTTTCTATAAATATTAAAATAGACCAAGTCCAATAGTGATAACGATGTTCTGGACTTGGTATAAGGATAAGTCCATAATTAATTTTTTTCTCAAGTCAGACTATACCAAGTCCATTAGAAAAAAAGCATAAAGTTTTATGAATTATTGACTGTATAAATTTAAAAGCCACATAAAAACAAAATTATTAAATAAGATTTAGAATGGCCTTAGTAGTTTTGAAAGTCGGCAGAAAAGAAAATGTTAACTAAAAAGTTTAAAAGTGGAATTTCTCGTAATTCAATAATTGGACTTGGCATACTTTGGCTCTGGGTTACTGATATGTATGTATATAAGGACAAATAAGGTAAAAAAGGACTCAACGAGCGATGCATTGCCCATTTCTCTTATCTTTAGGTGTCCTGAATAAAACAGGCTGACCTACCTAATTTGTTTTTTGTAATATTGGTTCTAATGTAAATGTTTACCAATTGCTCTAAAAAACTTCTATGCATTATGTATTTGTTGAATAAGAAAAAAAAACAGACTTCCAGTAAGATAGAAACACATATTAAATTTAACAATTTCCGTTTCTCGATAACGTATACAAACACCGCAAGCTAATAATTATACAGGGTGAGTCAAACTTAACGCGACAAAAGAAAGGGATCGGGGGGGGATTTTTTTTCAAACAAAAATGTCCCAAAAAACCTGTGTCCCGGAAATTCTCCCCCAAGGGCCCCCGCCGGTCCAAGGGGCCCGGCCCCATTTTTTTTTTTTTCCTTTTTTTTCAAACACCGCCCGCCCCCCCCCCCCCCCTTTTCCCCCCCAAGTTTCCCCCCCGCCCCCCTTTGGCGGGGCCCCCCCCCCCCCCCCCCCCCGGGGTTTTTTTTGGGGGGGGGCGCCCCCCCCCCCCCCCCCCCCCCCCCCTCGGGGGGGGGGGCGCCCCCCCCCCCCCCCCCCCCCCCCCCCCCCCCCCCCCAAACCCCGGGGGGGGGTTGCCCGGGGGGGGGGGGGCCCGCGGGGGGGGCCCCCCCCCCCCCCCCCCCCCCCCCCCTCCCCAATTTTTTTTTGGCCTTCCCCCCCCCCCCTGGGTTTTTTTTGGGGGGGGCCCCCCCCCCCCCCCCCCCCCCCCCTTTTTTCCCTCCTCTTGGGGCCTCTCTTTTTTTTTTTCCTCCCCCTCTCCCCCCCCTGGGGGAAAGAGGCCCCCCCCCCTCCTTCGGCGGGGGGAAAATTTCCCCCCAGTTTTTTTCCCCCCCCCCCCCCCCCCCCCCCCCCCCCCCCCCCCTCTTTTTTTTTTTTTTTTTTTTCCCCCCCCCCCCTTTCCCCCCCCCCCCCCCCCCCCCTTTTTTTTTTTTTTACACCCCCCCCCCCCACTTTCCCCCCCCCCCCCCCCCCCCCCCCCCCCTCCGGGCACCCCCCCTTTTTTTTTTTTCCCCCCCCCCCCCCCCCCCCCCCCCCCCCCCCCGCTTCTCCTCGGCCCCCCCTTTCCCCCCCCCCTTCCCTTTTTTGGGGGCCCCCCCCCCCCCCCCTCTCCCCCCCCCCCCCCCCCCCCCGCCCCCCCCCCCCCCCCACCCCCCCCCCCCCCCCCCCCTCTTTTTTTTTTTTTTTTTTTTTTTTTTTTTTTTTTTTTTTTTTTTTTTTTTTTTTTGGGGGGGCCCCCCCCCCCCCCCCCCCCCCCCCCCTCCCCCCCCCCCCCCCTCCCTCTCCTCTTTTTTTTTTTTTTCCTCTCTTCCCCCCCCCCCCCCCCCCCCTCCTCCCCCCTCCCCCCCCCCCCCCCCCCCCCCCCCCCCCCCCCCCCCCCCCCCCCCCCCCCCCCCCCCCCCCCCCCCCCCCCCTTCTCCTTGTTTTTTTTTTTTTTCTCCTTTTTTCCCCCTTCCTCCCCTTTAAATTTTTTTAAATTTTTTTCTCCCCCCCCCCCCCCCCCCCCCCCCCCCCCCCCCCCCCCCCTTTTTTCCCCCCCCCCCCCCCTTTTTTTTTTTTAACCCCCCCGGGTTATTTTCCCCTCCCCCCCCCCCCCCCCCCCTTCCCTCTTAATGTTGGGGTTTTCCCCCTCCTTTTTTTTTTTTTTTTTTTTTTTTTTTTTTTTTTTTTTTTTCTTTTTTTTTTTTTTCTTTTTTTTATAAAAAACCAAAAAAACAACCCCCCCCCCCCCCCTTCCCCCCCCCCCCCCCCCCCCCCCCTCCCCCCCCCCCCCCCTTTTTCTTTCTTTTTTTTTTTTTTTTCTCCCCCCCCCCCCCCCCCCCCTCTCCTTTTTTCCCGTTTTTTTTCCTCCCCCTTTGTATTACCAGAAACAAAAAAATGCAAAAAACAAAATACATTTTCTAATTCTTATCTAACACGGTCAATCATTTATCTTTATTTGAGTGACCATGCATTGTTTTATGAATGTACGGAAATTGCCTGTCATACACTAATCGATTTGTCATGCGTTACATTTCATTAAATTCACTGGAGTAATTTATATTAATCACCGTGTGACAATATCGGTTCATCATTAGATGTCTAATGCGAAGGAAATGATCTGCTATGGATTAATAATGCTCGAATTGGCATATACTTCATTCAAAATGAAACCGATGCACATGATCAAACGCGTGTTTAAGTTTTAGAGCTCACTTATGCCAGATTGTTATAACATCATTCAGTATTTAGAAATAATTTATTTATTTATAATCAATACATGTACATAACCCATTTATAGATTGTATCTAATTTAAACATATAGTAAACTTATTCTAAACTTAAAACTATTGTCATCCATCACATATTTCCCACTCCTACATTCACGCATTACTTTCTCACACACCTGTTTATATAGTATACACACACAAATATATAATTCTATAGAAATGAGTAACGTAACAATGTAGCTTAATTAAGATAAACCTAACAATATTTGCGTTTCTGTTTGCTAATTCATTCTTAAGACTTTTCGTAAATATGATCACCAATTTATTATATTATCACCAAAAATATCACAAGATTGTTGGAATGTATTATAACTTCCCATCATTCTAAGGATATGAGGATCTTATCTTATGATTTTTCCTAGGTGTCGTATATATGAAAGTTAAATTATTGGCATATCTAGTTTTTAGGCACCGAACGTTGATATTAACGTTTTTTAATGTATTACAATCATTATTAAACAGGGTGATTCAGCTAACCCGTTCGTTAAGTTTATGAACTTCCCATTGAAATTTATTTTTGAAAATTTGGAATCAGGGGTTAGCGGGGACGGTCTATTCAACTAAGGTACTTGTGTGTTTTCTGACACTTCCGGTTATACCGGAAGTAGCTATAGTAACTTCCTTATTTTAAGAGGAACACCCAGTATATTAATACATTTTTGAATTCCTCTCCTAATTTTAGGTTGACTTTGTTCCCAAATCCCCAAAACAATCTTCAACCGTTTTTGAGATATTTTAATTTTTTTGAAAAAAAAATAGGTTTTGTAGTATCCTATTGAAATGCTCGTCACCGATTCAAAACAAAAGATATAGTAGCAAACTTTGGGCTGCCCTTGGGCGGAATATTAAGGTTTCAGGTGGTATGTAATTTGATGTTTTATTATTTACAGGGTGTCTAAAAAATCCAGTTCATACTGACAAATTTCAACTGCTCAAAAGTGAGTTTTCTTAAATAGAATACCCTGTACTTTATTCTTCTATGTGATAGAGAATTGAATGATCTTTCATTCTGTATTAGGATTGCATATACCTATCTGCTACCGTTTTCATGCTGTCGAGGTATTTTTTCTTCGATACCATAGTTTTCCATTTTATTAATTTACTTCTGACTAGCGGGCCATGAAAATAAAAACAATGTATCATTTATATTAATTTTTATCATAAACAATGTTACAAAATTATTGAAAAAAAAATCAAGTTCATTTGAAGTGGTATACACTCTAAATAAAATTACCCTAAAATGAATAAAACTTCTTAAACAGTTTGGAACTTACCATAGCCTAAACAATAAAACATATTAAAAATAATAACTAAATATTAACAATTAGGTCTAATATTTAGTTATTATTGTTATATTTAGTTATTTAGTTATGTGTAATATTTAGTTATTATTTAAAAAGTTAGTAGGCAAGGGGAAGGCCCAAACCCTAATGGTAAAAAGGTTTTTGGAAAAAAAAAATTTTAACCCCCAAAAAAAAAATAAAAAAAATTTAAAAAAGGGGGGGGGGAAAGAAAGAAAAAAGAAAAAAAATAGTTAAGGGGGGTTAAAAAGAAGTTTTTTTTTGTGCAAACACCCCCGCAAAAAAGCCACACCGACCCCCCCCCCTTTTCCAAAAATACAAAAAAACAAAAAAAAAACCCCCCAAAACCCCCCCCCCCCCCCCCCCCACCCCCCAGTGTCAAAAGTTGTGTTTTTTTTTCCCACAAAACCCCCTTTCCTTTTAAATTTTCCCCACCCCCCCCCCCCCCCCCTTTGTCCCCCCCCCCCCGGGGGTTCCCTTTTTTTTGGTTTTTTAAAAAATTTTTTTTTTTTTTTTTCAAAAAAAAATAACCCCCCAAAAAAACCTTTTCCCACAAAAAATTTCCGGTTGTTTTTTTTTTCTTTTTTTTTTTTGTTTTTTTCGCCCCCCCCCCCCCCCGCCCCCCCCCCCTCTCCCTCCCCTTTTTCTCCCCTTCCCCCCCCCCCCCCCCCCCCCCCCCCCCCCCCCCCCCCCCCTCCCCCCTTTTTTTTTTCCCCCCCCCCCCCCCCCCCCCCCCCCCCCCCCCTCTTTTTCCCCCCACCCCCCCCCCCCCCCCCCCCCCCAGCCGCGCCAAACACCCAACCCCCCCCCACCCCCCCCCAACCCCCCCCCCCCTCCCCCCCCCCCCCCCCCCCCCCCCCCCCCCCCCCCCCCCCCCCCCCCCCCCCCTCCCCCCCCCCCCCCCCCCCCCCCCCCCCCCCCCCCCCCCCCCCCCCCCCGGCCCCCGGCCGGGGGCTGCGGGGGCGCCCGGCGGGGGGGGGGGGGATGGAAAAAATTTTTCCCCCTCCCCCCCCCCCCCCCCACACCCCCCCCCCCCCTCCCCCCCCCCCCCCCCCCCCCCCCCCCCCACCCAAAACCCCCCCCCCCCCCCCCCCCCACCCCCACCAACCCCCCCAAAGGAACCACAAAACACCCCCCCCCCCCCCCCCCCCCCCCCCCCCTTTTTCCCAAACCCCCCCCCCGCACACCCCCCCCCCCCCCCCCCCCCCCCCCCCCCCTCCCTTTTCCCACCTTTTTCCCTTTCCCACTTTTTTTCCCCCCCCCCCCCTCCCCCCCCCCCCCCCCCCCCCCCCGGCGCCTCCCCCCCCCCCCCCCCCCCCGCCGCCCCAACAACCCCCCCCCCCCCCCCCCCCCAAATTTTCCCCCCTCTTTTTTCCTTTTTTTTTTCCCACACACCCCCAAAAAACCCCCCCCCCCCCCCCCCCCCCCCCCCCCCCCCCCCCCCCCCCCCCCCCCCCCCCCCCCCCCCCCCCCCCCCCCCCCCCCCCCCGCTCTTTCTCCCCTTTTTCCCGTCTCTCCCCCCCCCCCTTTTCTCGGCCCCCTCCCCCCCCCCCCCCCCCCGGCCCCCCCCCCCCCCCCCCTCCCCCCCCCCCCCCCCCCCCCCCCCTCCCCCCCCCCCCCCCCCCCCCCCCCCCCCCCCCCCCCCCCCCCCCCCCCCCCTCCCCCCCCCCCCCCCCCCCCCCCCCCCCCCCCCCCCCCCCCCCCCCCCCCCCCCCCCCCCCCCCCCCCCCCCCCCCCCCCCCCCCCCCCCCCCCCCCCCCCCCCCCCCCCCCCCCCCCCCCCCCCCCCCCCCTTCCCCCCCCCCCCCATCAGTTATATAAAGAAACAGAAATTTTAAATATTCCCTTATTATATACTTACCATTGCTTAAAGAGAATGTTCCATGAACAGAAGAGCTATATACAACATATGATAGATACCCGGTCACAGCTAAACTTGGACATTACGGTTGAATCTTTTGCCAAAACTGTTAAACCAAAACTTTTTTCCTTTTGGGTGCCAAAAAAATTAAAATTTTCCCCAAAAAAAAAAAAAAAAAACCAAAATAAAAATTATAAAAAAAAAAAAAAAAAAAAAAAAAAAAACAACCCCAAAAAAAAATCCCAAATAAAATAAAAAAAAATTTTTTTACCTTAAACTATTATTTTTTAAATATATACGGTGAATTTAACCGTGGGTTATACTTACCAAGGCATCGAAATGCTATCTTTATACCTTTATTCTTTTAAATTTTTCTGACCTGATACATCTCTTTATTTTCTACCATTGACTGTTCTGTGAATTCTCCAACATAATTTTGAAATATTCATACACTTACAACTACTATTTGCCTCAATTATCAATATATGTACGTTTCATTAAATGACCTACTGGACCATTTTCACAAGACAGGCTTACTAGCCTAGCGTGATTTTGGACAGGTAGGCCATTTTCCCATTTATATACATTGTTTATATACCTAGTATTGTATTTACAAAATATGAAAATAAAATTGAAATTGAATTGAAATTGAATTAAACGTAAATATGCACCGTATTCGTCACCTCCAGAACAATATGGCATGTGCTGGTACTAGGTTGTTGATCTTCCCACGGCCTGAACATTATTCTTGTAATTATAAACTATATGAAAAAGCGTATAATATCAACGAAACCACAAAAAAATACACTCGGTCACAATATATACTCACACGGAAATCGCGAATTGATGTGTAAACAGCTTTCTTAAGCCACCTGCTGTTCTGGACATAACAAATGATACGCAATACTAGACGGCAATGGTACAAATTTGTAATAGTATTTTGTAGACAGTTATGCTTGCTTCTTGACTGTCATTATTGTAAGCAGTATGATTTCTGCCTTTCATAACACAAATTAAGTTATTTGCAATAATCGAAAATAATCTAATAGTGATATTTTACATTTAGACGAAAATGTAGGCAATTTATTTGCATTTTAGAGGTGAGATGGTCAATGAGAAAGAAAAAAACTGATAGTGTTGGATTTCTAGCTGTAAATCGGAGGTTTAAAAATGTTTGCTTAATTTTAAAAATAGAGATAGCGTACTGCTGCGCATACGCGGATACCGGAGCGTTATCGGACGGGGTCAATGTCGTACGTAGCACGGGTAAGAACTACACACATATATAATTTACAGGGTGCTTAAAAAATACGGTTTATACTTTCATTATCATAGAGCTTTATAGTGCCGACCAGGCGTTATAGCACACATTTCCGGACCCTAATAATAATAATAGTATCATAATATCTATCTTATCTGTATCTATGTAATATCACCTTATCTTAAATTATGGGTAGATTACAATTCAATTAAAAAGAGAACTCTAGTCTAAAAGCTACTCCACGTAACGCTAACTTAGATATAATTTACTACATAAATAAAATAAAAAATTCCTTAAATATACGCAAATTAAAAAAGAATTGAAAACTTACACATTTCAAAATTTATTTGAAAATTTCAAAAAATATTTTCTGAAAACCGGTGTCACATTTATTAAGACAATGTGTTCATACATTGCAATTTCACTGCAAAATCGTAAACATCCTGTACAGGAAGTATTCTTCTTGAAAACTGTTTTTTTTTCAATATTCTAATTTAATATCTTCATGACAAAAAATTCAGAAGCCAAACATACTTCATCTCATTTGTCGCTAAACTGCCTGGATCCATAAAAGCTATTTTTGATAAGTCATTCATGGATTTTATGTAATTCCATACTGAAATATGGTTCCACTAGTGTAACAAACCTCAAATTTCCATCCATTTACCACGCCGCTCTGAAACTTTTAATGGATCAATTCGAAGAGCACCTCATTTGAAGTCGGCAGTTTAAGTAGGTATTGATTATTTTAATTTCAGGGGAACTGCCCCTTAATGATCTCAACGCAATAAAGTGCCCAGACGAAATCTTTAATCTCTCGAGCTATCGACAGAGCCCGGATAAAGGGTTCATTTACTGAGAATGGGATATACGAAAGCATTTGTTAATTTAAGTCGCGTAGAATTTGAAGCGTTCGTTAATTTTAGATTATATTATCACCACCTAAAGTATATTATCACCACCGACATTCAGGTACGAAAATTTTAGACGTAGTTACAGCTATCAAATTTATCATATTTATAACCATATCCCCCAAAACGTTAAAACAGCTAAGTTATATACATTTGGAATAATGTACAAACAAATATTATTTGATTCACAATAAAAATTACTTTGAATTATTCACTATTGTCAAAATAATTTACTCATATCATTCTCTTTGCTTTTTTTATTAATTTAAGACATTCCCCGTTAGTAAAGTATTTATTTAGATTGACTTGATTATTTAATTTGATTATTATTTTTAAACAATTATTACTCCTACAACAATTGTTAGTATTATGTATATTTATATAAGGGTTAAGTGGAAGAGCAAGCGATGGTTAACATACCTATGCGTTAACTATCAGTTGAACTTCGCCCTTTGTCTCCAGAGATATTGTTTTTATTTATAAATACTATAAGCACTTATTGTTATTTGTATAACACTGGAACAATAAGACGCTATTATTTTTTTTGTCAGACGTTGGATGTTGTGCATTTTATTATCACATATAGAAAAGTGAAAACATTTTAAATTAGTAAAAATAAGAGATAGTATTGCCTAAATAGGTTTAAAAAATCTATCGGTCCGTCGGTGTGTTTATTAATTAGTTGTGTGTATAACTTGAGAATGTTTTCATTTATCAATCTGAAATTTGGAACATCTATACAGGGTGTATTATATCACGTGGGAAACTCAGGAGTTGAAAGTTAGGGATGAAATAATATGCTCACATAACTTTTTTCGAAACGACAGAGTTTTCGTGTAAATTTTTGTACAAGGGTTTCGTGTATATTTTGATATTGTATAAAAAAATTCTTGTATCAGAGCTTTAGTAACATTTCTATATTGTCTTTTACGCTTATCTAAATTAACACGAAAAACACACAACAGGTGTCACAAAACGAAACGTCAGGGTCTATCAAAATTAAAATTGAAAATCAAAAAGTTACAAAACGATCACATATTTATTTTAAATAGAGGCATGGTATTCTATCCTTGTTACTTTTCTCAAAAATTCTTTCTCCTTTCTCCTAAAAATTTCCAAAATTCGTCCTTAATCGACATTTCATTAAACATATTGCGAATTAAAATTAATTGAAACTGTCGAAAACTCTGTACTTTACTGTGGTTTAAGAAATAGTTAGGTACCACCTAACCAGATTTAAAATTTTAATTTACATCAAATATGCTAAATTTAATAAAAAATGTACATTATCAAGCAAAATATATTTTAGCGAGTCAACAACGAGACATCACCGAAAGGCATCACCGCGGCCGATCTCAAAGGTACCCGCTTATAATGGTAGTGCAGGGAGCCACCCTCGAAGGTTCGAGGGCTGGCGGCTCGGGATATACAGGGTGACAATAAAAAACTGACCTCTAGCAAAAATTTCATAAAATTTTTATTTTTTAACAAAAACAAATTTTATCAACGAAAAACAATAAACAACAATTTTGACTATAACATACTCAGCCGGTTTCGAAGTGGCCTCCTTGCGCGTCTCGGCAGAGCACCAAACGCTTCCGAAAATTTTCTCACCTCTTCACAATCTCTTTCTCAATCTTCACGCACCTTTTCCGGTGACAATCGGTCCCATTCCCGGCGCAAGGAACGCTTCAGTGCCTCCAAACTTTTGTGGGGCTTCACTCAGGCCCTGCCCTCCAAAATCGACCAGATGCTTGAACTGCTTCTCATCTGTGAAGAGGATTTTGTCCCACTGAAGAGGAGCGTGGCGACGAAGGAGTTGTTTGCATCTTTCAAGCCGTACGCGCTTGTTGACGTCGGTGAGGAGCTGAACTTTTTGGAGCTTGGAAGGCTTGAGATGAAGATCCTCTTTGGCTATTTGGGCGGGAGACGCGCGGGAGGCCCCGGCCCGCCCCCGGATTTTTCTTTTGGGGACCCCGGATTTCCCCCCCCCCCCCCCCCCCCGGTGGGGCCCCCCCGGGGGGCCCGGGGCCCCCCCCCCCCCCCCCCCCCCCCGCGGGGGGGGGGCGGGCGCCCCCCCCCCGCGGGGGGGGGGGGGGCGGTGGATTTGTCGATGCCGAGTGTTCGCGCAATGTCGATCGGACGCTTCCTCAGCTCATGTAACGCCAAAATGTTTTCCCTTTGGTTTGACAATTAAAAAAAGTAGCTTAAATGTGTTAAAAAAATTTGAAACAGAACATACATGTAGTATTTTTAACGGAGAATCGAATAAAAATAATAAAAACGTTCAAACTTCAAAAAACATTCGTGATAAGACCAAAGCAATTTCGTTGTCAGTTTTTTATTGTCACCCTGTATGTATAACCCGCAGCAGCGACAGAGCAGTCAGTCTTTAAAATAAATACGTGCGGTTCCCGTTTTTTAAAATGTACGCCTATATAAATCCGGATAAAAATTAGTTGTAATGTTAATATAGTTTATTTCGTCATTGTATTTGTACATAATATTTGTAACTATAAGTATATAAAATATAATCATTATCTGATAATTACAATCTTCCAAAAAAGGTTTCAATAAAATAAATTTCATTTTTGTTATTAGTGCATAACCAATTCAGTAATTTGGCGTCACGTCAGTGTATTCTTGATTTTAATAGACATTTCTATTATTTGAAAGTAAGTCATCTTTTCAAAATTAAGCAAATATGATGTATTTACGAAAGCGGTAATGTACTTCTGCATTTTAAAAGTATTAGCACGCGATATTTTTGTGAAAAATAGTCCATAACCGTTGCACGCGAATTCAACGAACTTTGCGAATAACTGACAACTAGCTGTCAACTATCTTTATTTCCACAGACAAGCAAAAATCGTTGGCACTGACTATGGGACCGCATTTTGATGCAACAGGCTTGCCACATTTCCGTTAGAGTTTTAACTTTTTCATTATGACCTCGCAAGCACAAGTTGTAAATAATGTTTATTCTTTCTATTAGTTATGTATACAGTGCGTCCATAAAGTGACCATAAATTCATTATTAGCTAAATGAACAATATTATTGAAAATTCCCGAGACAGGTCATTTTGATTGTTTACTATTTTGTCACATACTAATTTAATATACAGGGTGTCCCACCTTGTAATGACGCCACCACCGATTTTTTTAAATGGAACACTACATTTTTTTTTCAATTTTCGGATACCCTGGCCGAGCTAGTCCAAAATTATACAAGTTGCTTCTATCTTACAGGGTGGACAACAGTACAAAATTACAATATGTTTGCGTTAAACAAAAAAATTAAATTAACGTTATTGTTAAAAAATAAACTACTTTAATAAACACCAGTTTGGAAACCGCAATACGCGAGGCCGTACGTGGTTCGTATTTTGTATTTGTTTTTTGATTGTCATTGTCATTGTAAAAACGGCTATTAGAGTCACTGATTTAACGCTAAAGTAGCTTTAAGTGAAACCTAAATCTAATTATTTAAAACGTTTTGTTGAAAATCCTTAAAGAAAGGGATAGGATGAAATCAATATGATGGTGTGGCGCGCGACCCAGGGTGTAGTATTGATGCACCCAGATGTAACCTGTTCACAAAAGCGAAAAGAAAGACCTAGGATGCAAGCAAGGTAACCAAAATTAATAAAAGTTCAAAGACGAATTCGGCACTAGAAACCTTACAGTACGGCAAGTATAGGAGATATTGGAAAGCTTCATATTTTTAAAAAGGTAAAATACTCCCTAAGTACGTAATTGGCTGAAACGACACAAGAACTGAACTCAGATGGACACAATAACAAATAACGGTTTCTTGCATTTTTTCTGACAGGCGTTTTTTGAACGGGCATGTTAATCGGCAACACCCGCTACTGGTCTCAGAAACACCAAAAACCACTCCAAGGCAATGTTGGGCTGGTTTTATTGTTGGCACTTTGATGAAAATTTGACAGGAGCTTGTATCTGAATTTTACAATTCTTAATTCCTGACTTACCCGGCTATTCCTGATATTGAAATACAACTAACGGCAATTTGGTTTCAACAGGATGGTGCCACCTTTGCTATAGCGTGCGCGAGTTTTTACACAGAACCTTCCATCGGTGGATAGGAAGGTGGATGGCCCCCTAACCTGACATCAAATTCTTATGGTTATTGAAAAAATATACTAATAACCCGAGAATCCGGAGCTAAAAATCGATAGCAAAACTTAAAATACACCTGCGTTACAAAATAAAGCGAATGTATTGCCCGATTCGGTCAGTTTACAGTAAGAAACTTTAGTGTGACTTTTCTAAAAATACAAAACTACTTTCTAATGAAATTTTTCATAAACACTTTATGTATTGTTGTCACCCTGTAAAGAAGAAGCAACTTGTGATACATTTTTGGACTCAGCTCGGCCAGGGTCATCCGAAACTTGAAAAAAAAAATGTAGTATTCCATTTAAAAAAATCGGTGGTGGCGTCATTACTCGAAGGTGGGACACCCTGTATATTAAATTATTATGTGACAAAATAGTAAATCGCAATCAAAAATTGACCTGTCTCGGGAATTTTCAATAATATTGTTCATTTAGCTAATAATGAATTTATGCGTCACTTTATGGACGCACTGTATAAATACATACATATATTATCATTACGTATTGTGACCAACTATAATTGTTCTTAACGTATAGCTTGGGAAACATTCACGTATTTCTGGTGCAGACAGCGATTAGTTTTACCCATTCCTGTCTTCAGCAGGAATTGGGCTCGGTCGAGGAAAGGCAATTCGTCCTGTCTCAGGAATCCCTTAACCTGAAATTAACATTGGTCTCCTACACAGATCAAATTGGACATTAAAAAAATGGGAGGTCTTTGATAATCTGTTACGGTTGTCAAGATCACCTTCACATCCTTGAGTCAATATTCAAAATTTAATTGACTTCATTATTTTCTAATTTCGAGTAGAACATTTAATTTGTTAAATAAGTGGATACAAATTCTAATTATTTTTTATAAATGTCCGTTATTATTTTTCTTGAGTCAACTCTTATGTTTTAATGTCTCAGAACTGATATTAGAGCATACTTTTCCATTTCCATTTTATTTTAATCTTTTGCATTTCGTCGTATTATCATATAAAAGTACTTTTATATTTAAAAGTAATTTCATTCAAAAAAAATAAAGCCTTAAGATTTAGGCTTTAGGAATTTACGAATTTCAACTTTATATTTTATCCCCTTGTGGAGTTATGAATTACTATGTTCGAAATATTTTTTCCCTTTGTTTACCGGTATTTTAAAGTTTAACTATTCATAACTTCGTAAAATAAAGAATTAATTCATCCAAATTTCTATCTAAATTATGTTTCTTAGGAGAGGTTTCTTACCTGTATATATTTAATGTTTATTTTGTTTTAAGCCGGTGTTGAGTTTAATGTAGGTTGGACAGGTTCTTTTCCATTTTCTGAAAAAAACAATTGTTTTCACCGGAGCTCCCTTTCCTCCTTATATTTTATAAATGAATTGTATGAAATCTCATCTAAAAATGTTGCTACCAACTAAGAATTGTGCCTACTAAAATTATAAAAGAAAAAAGTCACATTTTATTTGTATTTTTTTTTTCACTCTATTTTCCATTCATCACGTATTTTTTATAATATGAAATTCTTAGATTTACTTTTTTCCTTGTTTTTATTTAGTATTAAATGTCGTTTTTAGTTTTTTTTTTGTTTCTTTAATACTTTCAATTTTATATTTCTACTTTACAATATTTTTTAACATGAAACTATTAAATGTAAATCTTTTCAACACTTTAATAAAAATTATCTAATATATGTTCACCTATGTAGTTAATTTCATAAAGTGTTCTCTTTCTACCTGGAGCCGCATTCAGATAACATGGTAAACGTCAGTCAATGCTGGGCCATTGGCTATAATAGCAAAAAAGTCTTCAAATGAAACTTACGAAAAAAAATGTTTAAAAAAACGTCGGCCTCCCAAGATGTTCGAAAAGGCTTGCAAAATATTTTCGAAACATTTTTTAACACAATCATCAATTAAATACAAAGTCTTTCTACTTGGCTTTTCTCGAAATTTCGAGATTTACAAAAGTTGTGACAATTTGAATTTTTATTTCATCCCAGCACTTTGTTTTTGAGATTTAAAAATAGTTGTTTCTTTAAGCATAATCCATTTCAAAATTCATGGGACAGGGAAAATGCATTATTAGAATGAACCGAATGGAGTAACCAGTTGATATTGGAATTCCTCAGTCTACAAAAAAATACCCCGTTATTTGGACCTCGAAAGGCAGCGATGTTACTGATGCTTGGTTAAACATTGTGTCATTGGCCGCATTCTAGGAGTTTGAAAAATATACTGGTGGCCACAGAAAATGCAACACCCCGAATTAGTTGAATAACATAACTCAAACTGTACTTCAATAATGTATTATATTAATAAAACAACTGATTACTGTTACAAGCTTATCTCATAAGCTGTACTGATAATACTTAATACGTCTCCTCCACGTACTATTATAGCAGCTTCTAGACGCCTTGGTAGTGAATGAAACAGCGTTCGAATGGTCTCTTGAGGTACATCATTCCAGGTAGCTCGTTCCCTCGTCCATAATTCCTCTGTTCCACTTGTTGGTCCAGCATATGCTTGGAGTACTTTTTCTTACATTTTTTATCACATCCCATACACTTTCTAAGGGGAATAAACCTGATCAACGCGAAAGCCAAGGACTTCGTTTAACTGCACACTCATTCAGAAACTGTTTCGTTTGCTGTTGCACGTGGTCTGGCATCATCGTGTATAAATATGGCACTTACGTGGTCCTGCAGATAAGGTACTACCAGTGATCGTAGCACTTCATCGATGAATCTCTGGCTATTTAAGGTACCTCGAATCCGAATAGACGTGACCTGTTGTCATAAATAATGACGCCCCATACTATAACCCCTTGTGTTGAAGTGTATATGCAACTATGTGGACACGTAAATGTGTAAATGGTCACACACGTACAACGTTTGTTACTTTAGATCACCAATGTGTTAACCAGGGGCTGTTCACTCTTATGAGCCTACCTGAAATGTGATATTTAGTATGAGACCAATTCCATAGATGGCGCAACCAGCTTGGTTAGTTATGTATAGTTGGTACTGTTAAAAAAAAGAGATTGGTAGTCCTGAAGAACTATTCAGTCCATGCGCCCAAATGTTTAATATTTATAATTTGCGTTATGGTGTTACGTCAATATTTATCTGGGCGTATCGATTGAATTGGTTCTAAGTAAAACCAAAACAAACCTAAGTTTTGTAGTTTTGTGTTTAATTTGTTTCCATGTGTTAATTTATTTTGTGTTTTAATTTGTTTATTGGGTATTATATATTCTTATTTGAGACAGAAATTAGTTGAGTTAATATTACATTAAAAGAAGGAGAACTAGAACTGGTACCAGATGTGTGTTATAAATGAAACTTCATGTAAAGAAAGTTATACCTTTACTTTTTTTAGTTTATATAAATGGCTAGTTGGAAATAATTTATACTTAAATGTGATTGTGTCTTGTGTATAAATGTGATTGTGAATGCGTATAAATGTGGTTGTGAATAAAGGAATCTTACATCTAAAACAATTGATTTTGGTATTTAATGGTTTCAATATCTCAAATATCCTCCTTTTTCATCACAGCATGTCTTTAAAATTTATTTTTTAGACATTATTTCTTGAGGAACGGTTTCAAATACAGTTTGTGGACTTTTTTAAGTATTCCCTTATGGACGAAACGTATATATGTATATTATATGACAAGAATAGCAAAATCATATTTAGTTTATGCTAGATAAGGATAAAAAAACTTTATGTAACCAAGTATGATAATGCTATTCTTATATACATACGTTTTGTCCATAATGGAACTCTTAAGAGTCCGCAAACTGTATTTTATTTTTGAATATTTTTTTGAATATAGCGCCATCCGCCATATTAGTTAAAATTAGTTTGAGACCAATTCAAGAGATGGCGCTTCACGGTTTCATTTAATTCTATGAGAGAGTTCCATCTATCTCTTATTTTATCTATGGTGTTAACCACCGTTGGCTGACGTTTGCCATGTCTTGTGGATTCGGCTTTATAGGAGGGATATACAGTGGACGCCTCTTATAAGACTCACTTTGGGACCAGCAAAAAGTGAGTCTTATAAGGAGATGAACCTTATAAGCGAAGGGGGAAAAACAAGATTTTAGAATGTATGTAATACACAAACTTTATTTTACCTGTGAATAGACATAATAGAACACAATAGCGTGTTATTTATTTATAAAAAAAAGGTAACTCTTCAAATACATACGTACAAACATACATAATCAGTTCAGAGTTTAAGATGGTTTAAAGAAGTTTTTTTATTTTTTTTCGTTTTTCGTTACTTTCCAACATTTCAGTTATGTATTTTTCAATAAACTGAGTCTTATATCCGAAGTGGTGAGTCTCATAACCGAGTGTTTCTCAATGTATTCGGATACGTCCGGACTGTTTCTGGCGATTTTGAGTCTTATAGGCGACTGAACCTTATATCAGTGAGTCTTATAAGCGGCGTCCACTGATGCAACATTATGAGATTAACCATTTCATTTAGAAACTCTTGGAATATATTTAGTGTCGCAATATTTTCTTGCCGAGAGGAAGTATGTCCATTATTAAAATGTATAACAGAATGCAATTTGAAGGGCATCTCATACTCCTCATATTGTGCAGATCTGGCAACCTCGACAGCGTCGATTCGAATCGCCCGTTTCGATCTAACTTTCGCCCGACATTCCATTATCCACCTGAAACCTGAGCGTAACCATGCTGTAAGGGCTCGCCTTGTCGTTTTCGTTTTCCGCACGGGGCGCAGATAATAGATTTTATCGGCGACGCGACGGCCTAGGGAAACGCGGCGCGGACATTTAACGGCATACGTGGCCAATTTACCAACTGCCCAATTAGCCCAATCAAACGGGGAAAAAACCGGTCACTAATTGTTATCAGCAAACAAAAAATATGGTCGTATAGAGAAAAAAATTCTAAGAAAGATAGCGTTTTTTGCGACTCGAGTTTTTAATGGCGAACATAACGAAAAAAAATCGCAAAAGTAAAAAAAACGGATTTTTGCAAATAAAAAAAAGCTTCAAGTCCTACACAAGAAAGTTAAATTAGAAAGTTGTAGGTATTAAAAATGCGCGTCGAATGAGATGTGAACGAAAAAAATCGGTTCATAAAACTTTGAGAAATATTTAAAAAAACGTCAAAATTCGCGTTTTAGTATTTTTGCTGTAACAATTCCAATTTTGTTTGAACAGACTTCTTGTTAACTAGAAATACAGCCCAAGACAATCGGAAAATGACACTTTTTTCAAAAATTCAAACAAGTTTTATTTTTTCGAGTTATAACGATTTAAAAAAAAAGACGTTTTCAAAAATCAACTTTTACAGACGCAAAAATGATCGTACAGAAACGATCATGGGCTCATTTTATTCGCGAAGACTTGTACTTTCATGCTATTAAAAAACCAAATCGCTTTTATTTAATTTTTGCATAAAAAAATGCGTTGTAAAATTGTATCATTTTTTGAACCGGTTTTTTTTCGAATAACTTTTTTAATTTTGGTTTTACATTTTTGACCGTTGCATATTTGAAAAGTGCGATTCAAAACACGCATTAAAAAAAATGAAGGTCCTACGACCTCAGAGAGCCGAGATAAATTTTGTTTAAGCTGAGGAAAAGATAATTTTGCGAGCGACGATTTGAAAACTGTTTAGTTTTCGATGCGCCCAAGCGGAGTGTCCGTCCACTCTGTCGCCGTGCATTGGCTAGCGCGTGCCGCAACCAGCGCTGTACTTTCGCAAACAATTATGTCAACTTAATTTATGCGAAATGATTTGAAATATTTTTTTTAAGAAAGTAAAAGTCTGAGATCTATTTTGTGTAAAAAAGAAGTCAATCGGACTTATACAGCGCTGTCAGGAATTAAAAAAAGAAAAATAATTATCTCGGCTCCCTGAGGTCGTAGGACCTTTATTTTTTTTAAACGCGTGTTTTGAATGGCACTTTTCAAATATGCAACGGCCAAAAATGTAAAACCAAAATTAAAAAAGTTATTCGAAAAAAAACCGGTTCGAAAAAATGATACAATTTCACAACGCATTTTTTTATGCAAAAATGAAATAAAAGCGATTTGGTTTTTTAATAGCATGAAAGTACAAGACTTCGCGAATAAAAATGAGCCCATGATCGTTTCTGTACGATCATTTTTGTGTCTGTAAAAGTTGATTTTTGAAAACGTTCTTTTTTTTTAAATCGTTATAACTCGAAAAAATAAAACTTTTTTGAATTTTTGAAAAAAGTGTCATTTTCCGCTTGTCTTGGGCTGTATTTCTAATTAACAAGAAGTCTGTTCAAACAAAATTGGAATTGTTACAGCAAAAATACGAAAACGCGAATTTCTTTCTTTTTTCTCGAAACATTTTTCTCAAATGTTTATGAACCGATTTTTTTCGTTCACATCTCATTCGACGCGCATTTTTAAGACCTACAACTTTCTAATTTAACTTTCTTGTGTAGGACTTGAAGCTTTTTTTTATTTGCAGAAATCCGTTTTTTTTGACTTTTGCGATTTTTTTGGTTATGTTCGCCATTAAAACTCGAGTCGCAAAAAAACGCTATCTTTCTTAGAATTTTTTTCTCTATACGACCATATTTTTTGTTTGCTGATAACAATTAGTGACCAATTTACATGGGGGCTTTCGCTCGTTGATTGGACTAAATTGATATCGCCGTCGGCAGTTGCTCGAATATTTGCCGCGGAATTCTTACCGGCGATCGACAGACGTTTTTCCGTCGGGTCGTTCGCTCAACGACCTACTGAACGAATTATATCACACGCTGTAATTATAACTCCATATATAGGGTGATTAAAAAAATGTGATAAAAAATAACGACAGAGACTACGTCAAAACCAAACCGACCTTTTTTGTTTGGTTCTAAGGTCGTTCTTCGCATCCAGAGGACATATCCTTCGCATTCAGAGGTCAATGTCAGCCAATATTGGTGAATGCATTGGCGATTAAATTTAGCAAATTTAGGTGGTTGTTTAGCATATTTACACATGGTTGGATGTGTTTGTCAAATATAAAAATCCGCTGCCTAAGGAATCACTACTTCCACATCATTTTTTTCCATATCTAATCAAACTAAATCATTAAAGACATTTGTTTGTATTTTTATTTTCTTAAATGTTAAATTTAAGTATAACTTTTATGGTCTTTATGGTTTTTAGTCTGTAAAATATGTGACCTCCATGACCTGATAGACGTCTGTCTCCTATATGGCCTTTATGACCGGTACGGCCAGTGCGATTTTTACAAAAAAATATGGCCTTTGTGCCACCACATCGTGGCAGAAACAAATAACATCATCAGCAGAATCACAATAAATGTATGATTTAGCTTGGTCATAGATATACGTTTTCATAGATCTTTTATAATTCCTTTATATTTTGCTTTAATTACCACCGAATCCACGAAAAAGGGTAGGATTTTTTAAAGTTCCGTTTAATGTGTAATTATAACTCTATATACAGGGTGATTAAAAAATATGTGACCAAAAATTAACGACAGGTACTACATCAAAAACAGACATTTTTTTGTTTTGATCTAAGGTCGTTCTCCGCATCCAGGTGAGGGGTGGGGGCTATCTGACCCTTTCTTGCATGTCTACATGGTTGGATGTGTTTGTCAAGTTGCAAATATAAAAAAACCGCGGCCTAAGGAATCATTACTTCCACATTAATTTTTTTTCATATCTAATCAAACATTAGTGTTTATTTTCTAAAATGTTAAATTTGGATATTTAGTCCTTTATGGTATTTATAGTTTTTACTGTTTATGAAATATGTGACCTCTATGACCTGATGGACATCTCTGAACTATATGGCCTTTATGACCAGGATGACTATACGACCAATATGGTCTTTGTGCCACCATCTCGTGGCACAACAAATAACACCATCAGCAGAATCACAATAAATGTATCACAACCACCCAATATCACAACCAACCAATTCTTTTGAAAAAGTGGTGATGTTATACAAGAGGAGCTAGCATCTACATAAATTTTCGTAAAGTTCTGAAGCATTTTTGGAAAACTCGTTCGTCATTGTGCGCACGCCATTCTGTTTTCAAAACATTAAATAATCTATAATCAGTGACACCGAAAACCCTACTAGGTGTACAAATGTTTGTGAAAATCATTTTAATTTTTAAGAAATGTATCCGTCATTTTGTTTTCGAAATATAAACACTAAATTCGAAAGCAGTAGCCTCGAAAATCCTTGTTTAAATGAAAATATCTTTCTTGATCAAAAATAAAATTCTTTGGGGATATTGGATAAAATACAAGGACTAATTTTTTGTCTAAATTTTTTTTTAGTTTCTTTTGTCAACATATATTTTATGGACGCAATTGATAACTACTAAAAATAGTTTTAAGGAATTCGTTAGCCATTTTGGGTCCGCCATTAGGTGTTTGAATAATTCAATGCTAGATTCGTACCTAATTCTTTAAATTTTCTAAACAGAGCACCCTCACTTTTTTACTCTAATTGAAAACGCAGCAATCCCCCTGTTGAAAGTGATTTTTGAGATGCTTTTCGATAAATATTTTATGAAGTAAATATTTTTGACAACATTTTGTTACAACATACAATTCTTGCAATGGTAAACATATTTTTTGTGAAAACTTTTTATACAACTTTTGAGGAACCGTCTCCATATGAATAAACTACAAACAAATATTTGAATTACAAGATGGAGCATTTTCAATAGGGCCTTATTTTTACAACACATCTCACGCAAGTATATGAGAAGGACGACTTCTTTATTTTACCAAGCGTTGCGTAGGTAAAATCTGTTACGACCCTCTTGGCATTTCGTACAGAAATACGCACTCTATCAAATCCCGCATTCAAAATTACGAAGATAATACTTAATTTTTAGATTTTTGGCCAGCTTTTCGCCACCGTCAATCCTGACGATAAAAATTAAGTTGACTTAATGATTGATGACTGAGAGATTAATAAACTCGATAAATAAATGTGATTCTGTACCCGATGACTGTTTTAAATGCAACCAAACTGCAACGGCGAATGCCAATGGCCACGGTAGAAACAAAAGCATTGAAACTAGATGTGTGTCTATAAATTTTCAATGACCTCCTTGCAATAGTGAGTATCAGCTGCCACTGCCTGGGATATTTGTTTTAATCCGGTATGGCCATTCGGCTGCCGATGCCGCGCCGACAGGAATTAAAAACCTGCCCATTTGAATTTTACAAGTATTTCCACTTTTCCGCTGAAAGTATGGGTCCGCGTTGTGAATTTTTCAAGAGGAGCGAAGACACTCAGTAAGAGCTTGTGCTAATTCGTTGTCTCTCTCATCAACAATACATACACGCGTTGCCATTATAAATTTGAACGTTGAATGCCTATTTATTTGATATATTATTTTAAAACCTTATGTGTAAAAGAGGAAGTAGAGTAAGAAAATAAAATTGCTGCCTAAGGAATCACTACGCCCATATCCAATTTTTCATATTTAGTTAGATTAAATCGCTAAAAACATCAGGTTAAGTTGTTCAAAGTGTGATATTTGCATATTATATTTATAACTTCCTGTCTTTTGTTTGAGCGTACGTTGCCACGACCAGTAATCTTTCTGCATTTATGCTCGTTAAACATCAGCGATTTGGCCTGTATATATGTTTGTAGAGGGAGAATGATCGTTCCACATCTACTGAAGTTAAAGTGCAAATTCAAAATAGTTCATATGGACAGAGGACGACACAACACGCACATTACTTTCACGAATTTAGCACAGTTGTTTGTATCACTAATTGTAAGTTTTTTGTTGTCATTAACATTAACACATTATTATTTTTTACATTTACAGAGGACAATACGCGTATTACTACTATTTCTATATTACTAGCCGCTGTTTGCAACCTCTCCCCCTGTCAATATGTTTCATGCAATATATGGCTAGGCAATGGAAAATCACTATGCAATCTAGGCTAAAACTATCACTAGGCAATTGAAAAACGTCTAAAGTGCATATTTTCGACCACGTTCCACGCAAGGCTACATGCGCAAAACATTATGCACAAATCAAACCAAAATTCCTCTTTTATAATCGTACCAGGTATATATTTTTTATGTATATTCGGATCTAAATGTATTTTACACTCTCGGCTATCACGAAATACATATCGACAATTGCAAGGAATACATGTGATCCCTTTTATTGTAAAATCCTTGTAATTTTCAATGATCGTTTTAAGTTTATTCACAAATGGTAACAACTGTGTCATTATTGCAGAAATCCACACAAAATCACCTAATATGTAAATACAGTACCTACACGAATTCACGAGTGACTAACTCGCGACAAAAATTGGTTTCATTGCGGCGGTAGACTCGTTTACACCGCCGGCAGATCGCTATCGGAATAGCTCGCCGTTTCACAGAGAAAGTGTATTACGAAGTCATACACTTTACGCATCAACATTCTACGCACGGACAGTGGCGTGTATATACAGGGGCAAGAAATATGCTCTTAAAAATACGGTTTATACTTTAATTATCATAGAGTTGTATAGTGCCGGCTCTGCGTGACAACATTTTCTTCCGAACCTTACTAATAGTAACTCACATATATGCAAAAAAAAATATTTGAGCTACTTGAAAGAGTTTAGACGTATTTTTTTTTGCTTAACCTTAGAAATCTCAACGTATTTTAGGCGTATTTTGGTAATAACAATTCTTAGAGAATTTTTCATAGATATTTTATTTCCGCTACGCTATCTGGATATGGAAATATTGTACTTTATACATCGTCACAGAATAATTCTTGAGGCAATTAAAATTTGTGTTCAAAAATTGTTCTGAAATCTGAAGAAAAATCTTGAATATATTTTTTTTTAGTTAAAGTTAAAAGTGTGCTATGTAAAATCGGCTTCCTTCAGTTTCAGTATTAAAATTAACATGAATAATGATTGCGTGCAATTTGTAGCTAGCTTCCGACTTACGTTGGTACATAAAGAAAAGTAATGCATACATAAAGAGCGGATGTCATAACCTGCAATTAAAATGGGGTATCCTTAAAAAGTTGGTTGCTTATTGCCTTAAGGGAGGGCAATCAACCTATCAACATCAAAGTATGGGGAGAGAGGAATAAATTTCACATATTTATTACACTTTATTACACTGTTCCGCATATGTACTTGTATGTCTGACAGATATCGACGACTAGATGATAAGATAGGAATTTAGGTTATAAGTAGAGTAACAAATTGTAATTCACTTCCATAGACGCGAATATAGCACATTGTGATTATTTTATCTTGACCACCACATTTTATTCGCAAACAGCTAAAGGAAATTGTAATCTGCAAAAAAGTATCATGTTATTACCATCCGAGACTAGAATTTGGCGTATATAAAATAAAGAAAAGTGCACGACGCCGACGCCAGACGTTGAGACGCTTCGAATAATTTTTGCCCAGAAACAAGTTTTATGGCATCGTTGGGAAGCTCTTTGGAGATTATTTTCCAAATATAATTTTTTAATATTTCTATTTCTTAAAAAGTTATCGTCCAATATGTATGATTTATACTACATCCTTGTGTTGTAAAATAAAGATCCATAAAAAGAGTCGTCAAGTCTGGCTATGAACGAGAGAGATGAAAATAGCGGTTATGTCGAATCTCAAAGGGAAACTTGGCAAACTTTTGACAAGTGGCTGTCACAATTGTAAAACATATAATAGCTGTCACATAATGTAACAGCCGCGACTTAAAAGAAGGTTATAAATTTAAGATACGCCTTTGGATAATAATAGAAATACGTCTTTTTTTTGCTCGGCCAACTTTGATGACATTTTTTTGGATGGCTTTGTTATTTAACAGTAGGCTATATTTTCCAATGAAGCGGCGAAAAAAGATCATAAACCATAAAACGAATTGTATCTTTACTGATTTTTACACAAAATTAAGATATCGGTAATTCTGCACAGTGCCTCATAATGATGAATTTATCCAGGTAGGTCTAAAGTGTATTGTAAATTAAGTGTTTATGAAACACTGTGCAATATTATATATGTACATTCTTTTTCTATTTTAATCTTTTTCTATTTTTCTATTTATGAAGTGTCATTAGTGACAGTTGACAGTTATTAAGTTTCATAGTTTACATATTGAGTCTATTTAGTTTATACACTACCCGTTAGTAAATAATTTTATGGAATGACAGATTAAAATTCTAGAAGTCAGATGACTATTCAAGAACATGTGAAAACTATAAATTTTCGAGGTGTCGCAACGCCTGACGTTGTGCAGTTTTTTTCTTTTATATATGCCAAATTCTAAACTTCCTTTACCGTTTACGAAAAAAATTGGGTGGTCAAACTAAAACAATTACATTGTACATATAGTGGAAAGTGCGCTGACGACATATTTCATTGGCTAACACATACTTACACACCGTGTGTCCCCAGAAAAGTATCGCACTGTTGTAAACTTTCTTATTCTTAATTTTTCATCATTCTGGAAAAAATGTTTTGCTAATCTTGAGATGCTATCAGTAGTCCAACTTGTGGTAAAATGTACAAGGCGTTCAATATATTAACAAATGTAAAATTTCTCTGAAAAGTGAAGTGCCTCTGTTTTGGGTAATCAATTTTGATATTTATTTTTTACTAATTTTTTTGTTAATTAAATTAAATTAAATACATGTAACGCCTTCATTTATACATATTTGAAAATAATTTGGAATGTTTATAAAATAAGTGTTTCATATAGTACCTACTACGTCTTTATTGTTTCTGTTAGAACTCCAGTTTTTTTTTTTTCGACGGAGCTGTAAGATTTCAGAAAGGGAAAACGAAGTAACGTAAGACACAAAGCTGTATTGATTCCATAACGAATTATCTGAAAACACTCCTTCACTGACAAATCGAAAAACTTTTTATCTTTCGGTTTGGGTTCTTGAAGCTATTTAAGTCATTCGTTGACACGAAAAATAAATATTTCATTACAGTAAAAGCTTGATGGTGTGGATACAAAAATACCAACGGTGATTATTATAATCGTGGTTGTTCTCAATATCGAAGGTCATGCAAAAAATAACACTTATTAGGTACTAAAATATATACGAAATGTATTTAAAAACCTTGTAAGCTTGCAACCTTTTTTGTAAACAACTTGATTAGAAAAACAGAACAGTATGACGTAAACTATTATATAAATCTGTTACTTCCAATATCGACCGTTTTATTATCGAATTATTTATACATATTTTAATTAGTTTTATTTTACTAGTATATTCAGTACTCTAATATTGTAACGTATTGCCCACTTTAGGGTTCGTTAGGTGTGAAAAACTAGACACGCATTCTCAACTAACACAATTTATTTAAATAAAAATAAATATGGATTAAGCACAAAGACTAATTTATTTATGTACAATTTATATTCGACAGTTTTACGAAGCCCGCGGCCGCGCGATTTATTTCAACGAAAGACTGAGTGATCGCCGCATCGATATGTATAGGGACATGTCGATGTCATGCATAATAATGGAGCTACTGAATTTATTCCATTTGGCTGTTTCACACTGTATACAGCCAAATGGAATAAATTCAGTAGCTCCATTATTATGCATTGTTTTAGAAAATTCTGAGACACGTCAATTTCTAATTCTAAAATGACATCTGGCGACGTAAAAATGTCATCCCTAAATTCAACCCCCTTCAGGTGACAGCTACAACCCCTAAATTTTCAAATTGGAAGTAGGGGCTTGTGATACTTCATTTGAAAGGTCTTTTTCATTCTCTATTCAAAATTGCTATGGTTTTAAATATTTTTGCAGAAATTAACAAGAAAAAAAAGTTTCTCCAGCGTAGTAAATTCGTTACATTAAAATAAAAAAAAATCATTATTAATGCAGCAGATGTTCAAAATGCATGTCTCCAGCATCTTGGCAGCATCCTAGACATAAATAGGAGTGTCTTCTAACGTTAGTTAACATCTGCGGGGTAATCGACCTAATTGCAAGTGTTACTTTTTACATATCCCCATAGGAAGAAGTCTAACTGCGTGAGATCAGGTGATCGTGCAGGCCATTCTAGAGAACCAGGTCTCCCTATCCAGGGATTTGGAAAGATTGTGTGGAGATATTGCCAGACACTGACTTCGTAATGTGCTGGTGCCCCATCCTGCTGGAACTATATTGCATTACCTGGAAGTTGTGGGTTTCCTTCAGATGGATACAAGTTTGCCATCGTCGGTACATTATTTTAGAGCAGCGCTAAATGAGTTTCTCCAATTATTCCTGCCCAAACATTAACTTTCTCAGGGTTTTGCGTGTATAGTTCCCTCATCCAGTGATGATTTTCTCTCGGCCATTAACGACAGTTTTGGCGATTAACATGGCCGTGAAGTGTAAATGTAGGTTCATCCGAAAATAAAACATTTTCTATTTGTAAAGTATTGTCATCTATCATTTGCATCATTTGTTCACAAAAGATAATTTGTCGATCAAAACCGTCTTCCGCGAGCTCATTAGTTGGTACCAGTTTATATGGGTGCATCTGATTTTCTATCAATACGCGGAGAATCGAGGAATGGCTAATATTTAATGCTGAAGCTGTTTAACGACCCGACGTATGTGGATTTTCTTCAAGCATAAGCATTGCATCCAATTTCTGATCATCACTGAGTTTATTGGGAGGATTTTTCTTTAGCTGCTGTACTTGTCCACGTTCCCGAAACTGCTTCTTTATTTTACTTACGCTACCTTGAGATATCGGCGGCAACTCCCGATATTTTTTCTTGAAATAAGCGAACAACTTCTGTCTGCGTTCCTGTTCTGTTTCCGTAACCAATCATCTGCAGAATCGTTATGTTATGCATTTCTGTTAAGTAAACCATCTCTCTGCATTGCAACACGAAAACTAAAGCAAAACGTTTAACACTGATAAGTGTGAATTACTATTACAATGACAAGCATGTTTCTAGGTAATTTCACTAAGGGTGATAATGGCCTATTTCCTAAATTTCACGTTTGTTTTTTTTTGCTGTTTGTTCGTTTTTGTCGTTCGATTGCCAAGCAAAAAATTGTACGTTTGTATCTTATAGTAGGGAATGTCGGGAATTACAGACATTTGGTTTTTGTTATTATTAACATTTCAGAACCTAAAATTGACAAATAGTATTACTTATAAAAGTTTTATTTTAGTGTGACGAATTTCTTACGCTGGAGAAACTTATATTTTTTTCTTGTTAATTTCTGCAATAAAATTTAAAACCATAGCAATTGTGAATAGAGAATGAAAAAGACATTTCAAATGAAGTATCACAAGTCCCTACTTCCGACTTGAAAATTTAGGGGTTGTAGCTGTCACCTGAAGGGAGTTGAATTTAGGGATGACATTTTTACGTCGACAAGACGTCATTTCATTTCAGAATTAGGCAATGGAACTGCTGAATTTATTCCATTTGGCTGTTCCACACTGTATATGCGTATATTCGGATATTTTTCTGGATGGAAGCTAGAATGAAGTCGAAGCTTCCACAATGCGGTGAGGTGTCACTGAGTCACTCTTGTTTTGTTTATTGTTTACTGAGGCCGGCGTAGGGTGATTCATTGTCTCAGTCGGATCGTCACAATTTTATATTTCACCATATTTTTTGGTTTTCGATTCCTTCTAATATTTTAGATCTTTCTTGTAGATTTAAACATTTACTTTATTCATTTTCTCGTTTTGGCCATAACGCATTAAATACTATAAATAATAACATATCACTGCTGTGAAAACTATAGAGCCGACGCCGAGGTTGTAAAAACAATGGCAGAAACTTTGTTCAGCAGAAGAAGTTAATAAGCTGTTCACATTAACAATTGTTCATGTTAGCAACTTTTTACTGTATTTGTGTTTTCCCTAAGAAAAAAACACATTACGGTTTACGATTACGGGATTTACTGGCTACTATCGTTGGCAAACGGAGAGTGTCACTAAACTGTATTGTATCATTCATCGCTTTTATTGTTAAAGAAAATGGCCGCCATTAAAATTTAATCGTCAGCTGCGTCTTGGCTTTTACTTGCCCGACTTAATGGACTGTAAAAGAAGTAGTTAGTATTTAATCTATATTGGATGTGTGTTTTCGAATAAAGGCGGATTTTAATGCCAATGGGCATGCAAACATGTAAAATAACCGAACATAAACATTTTATGTGTGGTGAGGAGTGAACATATAATATATAAATAAATAAAGTACTTACGTTGCTTTCGATATAATAAAAACGTATAAATCTGGTACATAAAATCATACGAGTATAGAGCTCACTTTTTAATAGAAATGCCATCAGCGAAAAAAACCTCAGTTGCTTCTTGGCTAATGTAGTCTATGATGAATGTATGAATAAATGATTTTATGCAAGCTTGCCTAAACTCATATAACCCAGAAGTTAAATAATGGAAAAGAGACAAATGCGAAAAATATCTAAAAAGAAGCTACTATTGATACGATTTTTTGAAAATTTTAAGATAATGTTATTTTTTGTAATATTTTGGAAAACGAAATCAATATCGTCAGCCAAAAGTCGCGCGACTACTTTTATATATGTTATTTGCCTTTATTTTAAGCAAAAACTAAAGGTAAGGTCAACAAAAAAATGTGATTCATTGAATGTGCATGTTTTATATAGTGATGTCCATAAGTAACGGATAAATTCATTATCTACGTAATTTACAATTTATGAACAAAATCCTGAAACACGTCAATATTTAATTCTAGAATGACATTTTTTGAGCATAATTTTATCCTCCCCTCCAACCCCCTTTGTAGTGACAGCTACCCCTTTAAAATTTTTAAATGGAACGAGGGTGCGTGTGATAGCTCATTTGAAAGGGTTCTTAATTATCTATTCAGCAATATAAGGTTTTTTGAATTTTGTATATTTTTCATCAAGAAAATTAAATTTGATAATTTCAAAATTATTATTATTATGAAATGTATACAATCAAGTGCCTATGTACCAAATATCTGTCAATGCCAAGATAATCCTTTATTTATAAAAAACATTATTTTTTTCTGATGAAGCAACATTCGTCTTAAGAGGAACAGTCAATAAACAGAACTGTAGATACTGGAGTACAGAAAATCCACATTGGATGATGGAGGCCAATACTCAATATCCTGAGAAGGTGCACGTTTGGGCTGGAATTATAAATTCTCAAATTATCGGAGCATATTTCTTTGACGAGACCAAGAAGACTAGAACTAAGGAGGCCGAACTCGTTCGGTATCATGGGATCAAATCTGTCCTCCTCCAGAAGGCGCTGTAAACAGTGGTGTACTCGACGTCACGTAATGAGCAGCGGGCCACATGTGAATACTCTACAACTTGTCGATCTTAACTACTGTGCAAAATTTGAAACACAACTAACTTTATTCTAGCAACAACAACACTGTTTATAGTTTTTAAATGTTCTAGATAATTTGACATCTAGAATATTTAATATGTCATTCCATACAATTATTTACTAACAGTTAGTGTATAAAACTAAATAGACTAAGTATGTAAACTATTAAACTTAATAACTGTCAGCTGTCACTAATGACACTTCACAAATGTCACAGTATGCTTACATCCCGTTTGGCTTTAATAAAAAATACAAGTCGAATGTTAAATAAATATGGTTCGAAAGTGCTGTGTTGCATTGTGTGATATAAGAAGCGTTCCGAAGCGTCAGAATAACCTGACATTATTTCAAATTATTGATGTATGTATGAAATGAAATATTTTATTTTGTTGTATTGTTAACGTTGTAGCACGTAACATGAATTATTTTGAGTACATTTTCATAATGATAATTATGAAAATTTGTAATTGCAAATATAACAACAAATTAACGAAAACTATCGAACGTCTGCCATATTCGCACCACAGACATTCACATAACCTAACCACACGGACTCTAACCTCTAACGCACACAGATTAGTACAGAACCGCGGTATACGTATAGATTTATATTTGTATACCGTGGCAACCGTGGTACACAACTGTTTACAGCGCCTCTGGAGGCGGACATACTCGAGCCCGTCGCGTTATATAGCGAAAAGTCACAGTTCTAGTCTCCTTAGTTCTAGACTTCTTGGACGAGACATTAACTGGAGCGCGTTACTTGGATTTCTTACAAAATTTCTTAGTTCAAGAGTTAAGAATGCTTTTCCCAGATGATGACAACCTCGATGAAATTGATAGAAATATTTGGTTTCAGCAGGACGGAGCCACACCACATTTTTCATTGGAAGTAAGAGCCTATCTGAATAACATTTTTCCCAGTAGATGGATCGGTAGACTCGATGAAATTGAGTGGCCTGCTCGTTCTCCCGATTTGACCCCGCTTGACTATTTTATGGGGTTACTTAAAATCAAAAGTCTACTTCAACAGACCAAATAACGTAGAAGATTTAAAACACAGAATAAGGCAAGAAATTAATCAAATCACCCCGGAAACAATACAAAATGTTTTAGAAGAATTTCCGCAACGCCTCCATTATTGTCAAGAAGCAACGGGCGCCCAGTTTGAACATTTGATTTAAACTGTTCTTCTGTTCTGTTTCATGTTCTTTTCTTTACTTAGTAACATTAAAAATGTCATATTTTTCAATAAAAAAAATTACAGAAATTAAAAAAAATCTTATGTTGCTGGATGGAGAATTAAAAAACCCTTTCAAATGAGCTATTACACGCACCCTCGTTCCATTTAAAAATTTTAAAGGGGTAGCTGTCACTCCAAGGGGGTTGGAGTGGAGGTATAAAATTATGCTCAAAAAATGTCATTCTAGAATTAAAAATTGACGTGTTTCAGGATTTTATTCATAAATTGTAAATTACGTAGATAATGAATTTATCCGTTACTTATGGACCTCACTGTATGTATTTAGAAAGCATCTTATGATCCTTCTCTAAAGACGTAGAATTATCATACACAGACTGTATTGGCCAAGAAGCAACTGAACATTTTTTTCATTGACATTTTTGTTAAAAACCGAACCCCCATGTCACAACTTGTTCAAAAAAATGTTCCGTTAGAAACTAGTGTATACCAAGTTTCCTTGAAATTGACTTCTTAAATTATTTTTGCGGCAATAAAAAAAATTCGCAAAGAAAAGTCAATTTCGAAGTGACAAGTGCGGTGCACTAAAAGTAGCTTTGCCCCTGGCCGCAGTGACAAAACCTGAAATTGTGCTTATTTAGTATTTAGCTGCAGCCGTGAACGCTTCGAGATGTAGAGTCTTTTATTGTTTCTTTGTGAGCAATATCTCATAAATCTCTCATCTCATCAAAAACATCTTTGCTAACTTTTAGTGCCAATTTTTCCTGCTCTTTTTTGTACTCACATATTTATGCACCAATTGTATATTTGTTATGATAAGAATGAAGCATTCAATTTTTTTTTCAAAACAAAATGGCGGTTGCACGCTGGCGGAAAGTGGACCTACAAAAAAAAAACGGCAACCACTCTGGACGTCGTAATTTCCATCTGTAACAGTTCAGGAAATAAAATGTATGTTAAAAATACATATAATTTGTCGGTAAACCTCAAAAAAATTTAAAAAAATCTACGTTTGGCAGAAGTTTTTCGAGAAAATCGGTGATAATCCGTATTTTTTCAGACACTTTTGCATTAGTAATTAAATTTTGCAACATAAAATTCCAAAACATTTAGGTTTACAGACAAGCTAAGGGTATAAAGAAGAAACCCTGAAAGTTTCAGCCAAATCGGCCGAGTAGTTTTTGAGTAATCGTGTTTGCCAATTTTGAAAATTTTTTTTGAGTAAAATTCGTTTAAAAATTTGAATACCGAAAAATAGTACTTACGACTTGACATTTTTATATATGCATATATTACTATGTATATACACATTTATATGTATATGCATATAATACAAATTCGGTCTTGGGTATTTCAAAGTAAGATACAATAGATAAAACTTCCACTAGGGCCGACAGTTCTCGTATACCTGCTGCGCGCTGAAAAAGGCGTTCTCGAAAAATGACGAAAAAAATCGAGTTCGAATTTCGCTCTGAATCTTTCATGAGCGTATTCTATTTTCCCTTAGATATGTATTTGATGACGTGCATCGGTTTTTATTTTGTACGAAGTATGCAAATTTTTGTGTATACTAGCCTTTAAGGTTGTTCCAGGCAGTGACTTTGCCATCTATTTTTTTAATTTTTCACCATAAAGTTATATGTCATTTTCTCACCATAAAGTTATATGTTTCAAAATAAATACTATTAACGTATACCATAACATATTCAAAATATACGGTTTTATCAGACATTTCCAAATAGACCGAGTAGACACACTAAAAAAATAAATGAAGCTTAGACTAGAAGTGTCAATTGTAATACAGAAGAGAAATTCACAGAAAGTGACAATATTTTGCACTTGTTTGGTTGTTACATATACAGTTCAAAAGTTCAATATACCTTGTTGAGAATAGCTAATATAAAAATTTACAAATTTTCACCGAGCTGCTAATCGACATTCGCACCTATAAAAACCATAAAATACATTTTATTATTTTTATTACGGTCAAAAATATCCGCGTCGTAATTCGTAAACGCGTACGCCAAAGCGAAACCAAAAACATAAATTTCCAATTCTGAACAATTATTTATGGATAAATTTTACTGCATAATATATGTTAACGGCGCCGGAGCAATATCAGCGCGTATATTGAATTTATTGGCGGCAATCGCATTCACATGTTTAATTTCTACCGGCGCGAGCAATGGTAAAGCTGCAACAGCGCTATTACGTCTAGTGTTCGTTTCTGGAGGCGAGAAGGGCCATAAATTGTAAATTACCGTTCACGTTGATAGAACCCGTGTGTATGTCCTACAATTTTGCTTTCATTACAAAAAAATGTTACTGTGGTCGATAGATTTGTATCGCTATTGGAATCAGACATATTTTGGCTGTCCGACAACGTCGACAACTACAAAATGAGAATATGTCGCCACAATATGCACCCCTCGTCAGGATAGAACCGACACGCTCGTTGTTCTCTACTCGCACATGAAATATGCCTTATTGACAGTGGCGGTTGGTGATATTTCAATTAGCCATATCTTGAAAACTACGCATGGGACCAACTTCACTTTTTAGGTGATGACTATACACCTCTTACGGACAGGATTTATAGTGAAAAAAACGTCAGCAAAGTTTGCGAAAATATTTTCAAAAAAAAAAAAATGCAGAACTTCCTGGGATCTCGGTAACGCTCTGTGGAATATTTGCAGTGTAATTTTTTTCATAATCTAGAAACAAATATAAGGAGAGATTTTTCGATTTCTAACAAAATATTTTTTTTGTCAAAAAGTTATGGCCATTTTAAGTTTGGGAAACAAAATTTTCCTATAAAATTAATATTAAGATCACCCTTTGACAACTCAAGCACCCCTCCAGACCACACCCACACCGACCACCCACTCGCCCCCTCTAGTTTCACCCCTGTAGAAGGCTGCGTGGGATGTCGTTTTGTCTCAAATTTATGTCATGGCATTACTCGAAGGCTCTCGAAGTAGGCGGAACACAATGCGGACAACCGATTGACACCCCCTGAAAATTTGCCGCCCTAAGGCGTTGGCAACAGGTCTTGATGCGTAGGACGACTCAGAAAGCTTTTCTGAGGATGCATGAACTCTTTTTGGCACACTCCGAGTCGTCCGTCTTTTTTCAAATCCTCTTTTGCATCCCATAAACCTCTTTCTTTAACCACCTCCAAAAAGTTTTTTGAGTGGATGAAAATTCCCGAAAGAGGACTCGTTGGGTAGGCGAAAAATTCCTTTGCACTTGTGTGAATTGACAATCGCGAAATTCGAGAGATATGCTTGGTGCGCGCGACAAGTGTTCACTGTGACTTGGGCTCATGAACCTTCGACTGGGCTAGCATCTACGAGACAGACCACCCAAACAGCACCTTTCTCCATGAATTTTACGAGCGAGAGCATATTTGGGTGGCCTACCTCGCAGACGCTAACCCAGTCGAGGCTTCATGAGCCCAAGTCACAGTGAACACTTGCCGCTCGTACCAAGCATCTCTCGCGAATTTCGCGATTGTCGATTCACACAAGTGCAAAGGAAGATTCCGCCTACCCAAGCCCTCTTTCCCTTCTTACAAGAGCCCTCTTTCAGGAATTTTCACTTACTCAAATTTTTTTGGAGGGAGTCAAAGAAAGAGAACAATGGGATGCAAAAGAGGATTTGAAGGAGACAAACGATTCGAGGTGGGCCGAAAAGGGTTCAAGCATCCTCAGGAAGGTTTACAGAGTCATCCCACGCATCAATACCTGCTTACAACCTATCATCGTGACAAATTTTCAGGGGGGTAGGTTGGAGATGGAATATCACATTTGATGCTCAATCGGCCGTTCACAGCGGGTCCCGTCAACTTCAAGAACCAGAGGGGGTGGGTAGGGGTCGGAGTAAGTGTGGCTTGGAGGGGTGCTTGGATCATCAAAGGGTGAAAGCAAGTTGTGGCACGTCACACCAATTTATTAGGCAGCATTAAGATTAATGGATTCGCCCAACAGAGGTCAAACCACGCAACACCGTGCGTAAATGCAAAGGGGTGGCTTAGGGGGTCTAGAAATGGGTTGCAAAGATGGGACAGTGACCAAATACACAGAACATATCGAGGAGGTCATAATGTGTACCGCGATGGAGTTTTTATCCGACAGACTTCTTCGTAGTCCATTCTGCATGTCTCTGAATTTGCCGTCAAAATCTTCCGAATTCAAATTTCGACGTGGGGTTGTTTCTTGGGTTGTGGGCGGTGAACCGTCACAACGTAGCGCTCTCAAGGTATTGAAACCAACTCTAAGGCTACTGAAAAATAAAAAACCGCAAGTCTCTAACTCGAATAGAACGCAAATGGCGCTAATCTAAAAATAGTGTTACGCTAATTTTGAGAAGCAGTTTATATTTACCTAGTATTTTTTGATTTAATGTAAATAGGTCACTTTTTTTAGAAATATTTTACCGTTTTCAATTAAAAATTATTAATCAATAAAACTTAATCTCCTGAAGATGCCAACTTAGTTGGCGAAACGCGCGTCGAGAAAAGTATAATAGTTCGGTGTTTCGTGGAAAACGTCGTTTTTTGTTTCTACGCCGAAGGTACCAGTATCCACTCCAGGAACAATAAAAGGACAATATTTCGTTGTATTTAAAAAGGTTGTCCAAACTACAAATAAGGTGCTAAATTTGCAGGTAGCGCATCTCAAAAAAAAACGCCATTTTTATTTTTAAATTTCAATCTTAATAAAAATAATTAATTTGTGACAACATACATATTTATCACTAACTGTAACATATGTATGTACATACATCGTAACTAATAAAACCACTTTCTGTACACTTCTATCTGTTTAGGAATCAAGAGACACGACAATATTGTATCGAAGGTGTGCAGGTGAGCACGCTGGAAAACACCTACGTACATTGTAGTTCACCTGTGTCGAAACTGTAGATAAAGTATTATTAGTAGGTCACATAAATTAATGCGAAAGATAAATTGAGGGAAGGGTCCCCTAAGAAGTCTCTTAGGTCTCAACCGTCGCTAAAAGACCTGAGGCAGTTTCGCTAAGACGCAAGTTAAATCCTATGAGGACCTAACCATCGCTAGGAGACCGAAGCGATGAAATCTTGTTACGAACTGACTGACTTTCTGAATCGCACCGCCATATAATGTTGTAGGGGATTCTTGTGGTTGTTTACCTTTTACTGTTTTGTTTATTGCTGTTTCTTTTTGTCTTTTTTTTTTTGGTGTTGCGTTAATATTTTAGCGCGTTTATAATTTCAATATTTAAAAGCGTTAATATTTTAGGGCTTCACCATGTCAATATTAGTGCTCGTGGACACGTGATTTTGACATATATCGACCGTGTCATATATTCCTATTGATTGTAAGTTAAAATAGTAGGTTCTTTGAGGGGTCTAAAATTTAAGCCAAAAATATCTATAGAATAGTTGTTGTGTCCCAAATATTTATCATAGGACAGTATATTTTCTTATCAAAGAAAAATGATAGAAAATTTATATTATAATATTTAATCACAAACGTTGTATTTCTCGATAAGTACGGATTACAATTTAAATTTAAGTAGTTTAGTCAGTTTTCAAAATCAACTTGGGCGCTAAAAGAATTTGGTCGTACAAATTTCATTGGTAACATGATAGGTTTTACAGCAATTTTAGGTTATGTTATTAAATAATTCGTACAACCTTTATGAATTTAGTAGAGGTGAATATATACTTTTTATATATATTTTTAATACTTTTTCGATAAAAACAAATCAGTGTAATGTCACCTAGCATATCCAGCAGGACAGTATTTTTTTGATTTTATTTCATTGGCGCAGTATTGGCTAAAAATAAGAGCATCCGATTGATCTAAAGGGTCGTTTGGAAAATTTTTGGAATAGAAAACAGTAAAGTAACAGCGACAGCTATGAATATAGCATTGGGTGCATAGTTTGAAAAAATATAATACGTAATATGTGGTACGTTTGTGCTCCAAATGTTGGTTTCCTTTGTTCCAAAACTTTCAGGACAACCTACGTATACCTATCAATACATCGGACTTCGACCGGTTGCGCAAAAGGGCAAATTCTACTTCTCGTTCTAATCACTACCGTATGAGGTGACTGGGTCGGTCTTATCACTCACTATCTTCGATGCGTATTACTTACTTCTGTGTCTTTTTTCGTAAGTGGCCGATATCTGATGTATGCATAGGGTAGATGTGAAATTTTCACTTATTGTTAGAAAATAACAAAACCCGATTTTCGTAATAAAATCTTACGCTGTTCTTTAAATTTTAATTTAAATGTATGCCAAATCACAGTTGGTTTATGATGTGTGACACAATTTCGAAAACTCAAATGATCTGAAAAAACTTTGGGAATTGCTGTCTAGTGTCACTTTCCCAATCAGGGTCGCTTATTGTGAATCTGATGTTTAAAACCATTTAAGACCGAAAAAAAGGAATCTTTAAAATCTTTAAAATTTTTGTTATACTTTCGACCACTTTATATTGAAAATCACGTTTTCAATAAAATGATTATAAAAACTGTAAGAAATACGACAAACAACACTGAAATATCAAGAAATAAAACTTTTATCATTATTTACCCATTGTCGACATTGTGTACATTCTCAACGTGTTGTTGCCGTGTCGAGGTCGATAATCTCTGGTTAATAGTGCTTATAGTGAATTTGTTTCTATGTTACGTTGAAGGTTCCAATTTTCCTCCTATATCATTTAGCAAACATTTATAGTCCAGATGTAAGGGTGGCGAAACCGGTGAAAAAATGGACTCATTTGGTGTCATTTGGTTGACACATAATTTTTTATTGAACCAAATTAGAAAAGCACAACCAACAAATGCCAGCAATGTTGAGCATGTGTTCGTTCTCTTCACATGTATCATTTAGCACATTTTTCTAATCCAGATTTGATGGTGGCGAAACAGGTGAAAAATGAACTCTATTTTGTATCGTCCTTTTCAGTAGATATTTGATTTTTTTTATAGAACCAAATTGGAAAAGTACTACCAAAAAATGCCAGCAATGTACAGCGTGTGTTCGTTCTCCTCCTATATCATTTCTAATCCAGATTTGAGGATGACAAAACATGAGAAAAATGGATTCTATTTGGTACCTTTCTTTTCAGTAGATGTTTGTTTTTTTTATTTGACCATATTGGAAAAAGACCACCAAAAATGCAATGTAGAGCATGTGTCCGTTCTCCTCCTATATCATTTAGCACACATTTCTAATCCAGATTTGAGGATGATGAAATAGGTGAAAAATTGACTTTATTTGGTGTCGTTCTTTTCGGTAGATATTTGTTTTTTTTTTATTGAACCAAATTGGAAAAGTACTACCATAAAATCATGTTTTCAATAAAATGATAATAAAAACTGTAAGAAATACGACAAACAACACTAAAATACCAATAAATAAAACTTTTATCATTATTTACCCGTTGTCGACCTTGTCGACAATCTCTGGTTAATAGTGCTCAGTGTGAATTTTGTGAATACGTTATGACGAATGTTCCAATTTTTCCTCCTATATCATTTAGCAAACATTTCTAGTCCAGATTTGAGGGTGGCGAAACAGGTGAAAAAATGGACTTTACTTGGTGTTATTCTTGTCAGTAGACACATATTTTTTTATTTAATCAAATTGGAAAAGCATTATCAAAAAATGCCAGCAATGTAGAGCATGTGTTCGTTCTCCTCCTATATCATTTAGCACACATTTCTAATCCAGATTTTAGGATGACGAAACAGGTGACAAATGGACTCTATTTGGTGTCGTTATTTTCAGTAGATATTTGTTTTTTTTTTATTTGACCAGATTGGAAAATCTCTAAAAATGCCAGCAATGAGTAGCATGTGTTCGTTCCGCTTCTCCGCTGTTATCAGTGTTTGGGTAGCGTCCGCCGGTATCAGCGATCTGCGCACGGCGTCTCGTGAGGACGTCGCGACGCTCCCGACGCTCATTCCGTACTGCGACGTGACCGCGCGAGGCCACCGGCACCGCTCCCGCTCTCTACCGCACCGTTTTGTTTACGTAGCCGCCCCTGATGCACATGACTGACGTTTCGACGATCATCTGAAAATTTTTGACCCTGGCCAGTGCACAGCGAATGTAAATAATTGGACGTTTAACAATTAGACTTTGTCTGCCTAGTGTTAATGTGTACGTTATTTAGCCGAGTTTGGATACCGCTTGAAGTTTGAAAGTGAGTAAAAGTTTGGACTTTTAAAAAATAAACATTTATCAAGGAACAAATTGTAAAATCATCGCTTCCTAATTTTTAATCTGTGGTAGTGCGATTGAACAAAATGTTTTTTTTTTAATTGTATTAAATGTTCTTAATTGCTTGGTAATTAATTGCTTAATAATCAGCAATTATTAATGAGTGATATGAAGTTTGGTATTAACACATGTTTCATGTTAGTAGAAATGGAAATATAGATATTAATACATATTAATATCTATATATGTATTAATGTATATATCCAATACAATACTCAAATCAATTTACTTTATTTAAAAAAAATTATATTCCTAGCTCTCACGTCTTTACAAATGAAAGTAAAATACATTGAAAATAAAAATATGCTTTAAAAAAAATGGACTTATACAAATTAATTATTTAATAATTTATATAAATTATTTTTGGATTTCTATTGTTAGGCAAGACAAAAACTCTAAATGTCTCAAGAATATTTTGTACAAGCAATAATAATTCCTTATCTATACGTATGTATGTATATCTTTATTGTTTACGGGAATATGCAGTTGACTGTGTCTTCGCTGGTATTGCAGTTTGCTGGGTTTTATCGTTTTTTTTTCATCATGTCTGGTGTTTTATATTCATTTTTTCCTATAACAACGATGTTGGTTTTTGGATTAACTTGTACGGGTCTATCCGTATGCTATATTGTTTTAGACATCAGTTTTACAACGTCGTTTCGACGTAATGCATTTCAAAGTTTCATATTAACGCAACATATGGTAGGCTATTTGGACCCATCCTTCGACTCCGTTTTACAGGGAGTTCTCTTAAAGTTGAGGGGAGTTATTTTGACTGTCTTTTAAAAATAAATCATATTAACAAAAATCGACTGTATAAAAATTGCAAAATAACGGAGGTATAAAATAATTAAAAAAAAATTCAGTCAAGTAAAATGGACATAAACTACTGCGGTTGTCCGAGTGTGTGGCCTGCACGCTAACCTAACCTCCGAACCTAACTCCATGTGATGTTTTTCTTTGAGATTATCTAAAACTCCTAGTGTGTCGTAATGGAGATGTGAATTACGTGGAAAAACTAAGAGCGCAAATGGAAAACGCTTGTGAGGTTACTCGTGGACGTCGATAATTAATTTTGATTATGCTCGCATCAACCAAATGGTGACAACTTAAAATTAAAAGTGTAAAAGTAAAATGTAAATTTAAATTAAAGTTAAAGTATGTTTTTCAATTTTAAGAACACCCTGTACAGTCAAATCATGCAGACATATTTTCAGGGTACATGAAATCTCAGTCGGGGACCTATAACTATCATAATGTAGTGCTTCTGCAATCTTTTTCTTTTTCTTCACACAGTTTTTAGTTCTATTCTGTTATTGTTTCTTGGTGATTATCTCCTATATCTCTCGGTCGTACTACCTCATACTACGGTCGTTGTGTGCATTTCACGGGCAAAGATAGTTTGGGTGGTCTGTAACTATTTCTGTCCAATGCCTGCTTTATTTTTTACATTACTTAAAACGCCTTTTTTTATTTTCTCTTCCCAATAAATGCAGTTTTTGTCTTCCTTAAATAAAAATTATGCCGTTCCCGAAGTAAATCATTTCGTCAGTTTTTATTTTTTTAAATAAAACTAAAAATAAAAGAGACATAATAAGTTGAGAAATTACAAATATGTTATTTGTAATTAGTTAAAAAAATACATAAACAACAAATGTTACTGACTACTAATGCCTACAATAAATTCAGTGGATGATTTTATGCCATTTTAAATTGTCACACGAATTTGTGCTAGTGTAAACGAAAACCTAATTAGTGTATTATTAATATTTGAACGTAACACGAATATACAATTTTATCGATGAATTTTATACGCAGAATACATATTTAATTTTTGCATTAACTCTGTTCGATTTTTAGTTTTATCTGTAGAGAACTAGTAAACAGTTTACAATCACTGAATGAAAAAGAAAATTGTCTCAGAATGTCTCTGTTTCATACCAATAAATTTATGACATCTTATTTTTTTGTAATAAAAATCTTGCTTTACGCGGCTGATTTACGAGGTTCTTAAATTTTTGATAACATTGTAGTTTATGTTCTCCGGAAGGAAATACTCTATATATACTCGTACTTCCTTTAATCTAGATAGAAAATTGGATGTGTACTCTATTTTGTTGCTCGTTTTAAAATAACGCTCTCATATACAGGAGTGTAATTGGAAACAAATAACAATTTCTAATACTCCAGTGAAGAAAAGTAAATAAATGGGCGTTGACTTAGACTACACTATATTTAGACACTATATTTAGAAAATGTGATATATAAGAATTGTCAGTCGTCCTGAGTTTAGATTTTCGACAAACTTCGAAACACTATCCTATAATCGACACGGGTTTCGCCAGTCATGGCAGCATCATCGGGAGATAAAAAATATTTGTATTATTAAAATGTTAATTCTTTACAACTCATAATATTTTAAAACCAAGGTCGCAAAGACGTCTGTAATTTTTTATACATACACTACAAAATGCTTCAGTATAATTCTCTTAAAATTTTGAATATTTATAATGGTTAAAATTTAGTAGATTATTGAATTTTTAGTATAAGTATAACCAGTAGGAAAATTGGGGGTGAGAGTAATGATACTAATCTGTATCAATTTGCGTGCGGTAATTTTTATTCATACACTAATTAATATAGCACGGCGCAATAGGTCCAAAATTTAAGCATGACAGATTTTTAAAAAAATGACTGTTTCGGGAAACGAAAGACACGACGAGCTGTTTTCGAGCTCTTCTATGCGATTTTCCAGCTGTCTGTACCATGCACAGTTTTTCAGAAAATTGGAAAATGATTTTGTGTCATGCTAACATTACATATGACGTTGTGAAATTGATTCTTTAGAAAAAACGGAAGGCACAGGAATTTTTGAGCTATTTTCGAGTTCTTAAATGCGATTTTCGAGCTTTCTCTAGCTCTTACCATTTTCTAGAAAATCCAGGAAAACTGATTTTTCGTGCTAGAATTACACCTCAATTTGAAAACTATACCCTGCAGAAGAAAATAAAAGGTACACGAATTTCGAGCTATTTTCGAGCTCTTCAATGCAATTTTCAAACTCTCTATAGCTCTTATCATTTCCCGAAAAATTCAGAAAAACTGATTTTTAGTATAATGATGTGTGTTTGCATTTTTGAAAATATGACCTCAAGAAGAAAACAAATATTACAGGAATTTCGAGCTATTTTAGAGCTGTGCAATGCAATTTTCAGACCCCCTCTAGCTCACGCCGTTTCCCGGAAAACCAGGGAAAACTGATTTTTCTTGCTACGATTACACCTCAATTTTAAAACTATGCCTTGCAGAAAAAAATAAACGGTACGCGAATTTTCAAACGCGTAGTTTTCAAATTGAGGGGTAATCGTAGCAAGAAAAAATTGTAATGTTTTCTTCTTGAGGTCATATTTTCAAAAATGCAAACACATCATTATACAAAAAAATCAGTTTTTCCGAATTTTCCAGGAAATGATAAGAGCTATAGAGAGTTTGAAAATTGCATTGAAGAGCTCGAAAAATAGCTTGAAATTGCTTTGCCTTTCGTTTTCCGAAACAGTCACTTGTTAAAAATCTGTCATGTTTAAATTTTGGACCTCGGCGCTATGGTCGACAACACAGGGTCGGCCTCATAATAAGCATTTAACGAGTAATAAAAGCAGCTAAACTGTTACAATAGTTCATGCAAAACTTACCCTCTTAATTAGGTGCAACCTCACAAACTGGATGAGATCCGTAAAAATTTGTCAGCATCAGGTATGTTTCAATGGTTGTCTCCTTAAGTGATGTTCGCCGTGGTGAAAAAACATTTTTATATTGTGAAAATTACTTAAAATAGTCTTTGAATGCACTTAAGGGTTGTGAAGATGTACCGTCAAAAATTTGTTTTAACACGCTCATTTTTAATGTCATCTATAGCGTGTAAAAGTTCACTGAACCGTTCACTAAACCGGTTCACTGAACCGTAATATATGTCTTTGTTTATCACAGCAAACTGGTGGGTATCGGACCATTGTTCTTATGCATACTACTGTTACACTTAATGATTTCTAAGCTTTCAAAAACATCCAACTGTCTACTGTTTGTTACATTTCTAATTAATGTTAAATTATTTATGTATATCCCATGGTTGTTGTCAAAAGCGTGTGTATAAAAAAAACTTAGTATAAATATTTCAAGTGTGTAGGTTAGAATTTAGTTTTCGTGGAACACGTCCAGTTTTTTTGTAAATGGTTGAATTTAAACTTTTATTTTTAATTATCAGGAAATTAAATAATTTGAAAATGACGATTTATGATAAATTATAGCATTAAGGTAAGCTAAGAGAAACATATTGAAAATAAACTGTATGGATACTGTTGCCTGACAATTACATACATAATGTGTCTCACAGTCAGTGTCGGACACCAGCATGTAATATGCGTTAACTCACAATAAACGTAAAAAATATGATTTTATATATTTGCGAGCCTGACCAAAAAGGACTAATTATATAAGATCCATAATTAGTATGGAAGACAATAAAAAAAATTTTGCAACTCAGGTGGTTAAATATTGAGCTGCGTTATTGCCTCACAGTGCAAAATCGGTTCACAGTCTCAACGCTATTGTAATATGAGGTTCGTGACGAGATAATAGGGGTTCTGAACATTTAACACCTACTGCCTGAACTATAGTATTTTTTTATTGTTGCCCGTACTAATTATGGAGATTATATAATTAGCTATTTATGCTTACACACGCAAATATATAAAAACATATTTGTTTTTTTCTTTCGCGTCTTTCTTGTTGGTATCCGACTTTGACTGTGAGACACTGTATATTAGCTATGTAACGTTTCTTCTTCCAAAGCTATATTTATCTGAGCAACCATTTCTGTTTTGCTACAGAAGTAAATTTTACGAGACGACTGTAATAATGCAGAAAATGCGCAATATGTTTCTTATTGAATTGGAGTACAAAGTATAAAAAGCGAATACTCTTTATAGGTTTATTGCTTCTTGTTGCTTGCACGAAATAATGGCATGTTTTCCATACTTATGTAAAAGGCATATATACAGATTGGATCGCTATATCCCCCCTGCTCATATTTTAGAGTATCCTTTAATTTCCTTTTTAGTCTGTGCTAGAGGTGACATGGATTAATGAAGCGTTCATTTAGTGAAACAAAGTATGTACATAATATATTATATATATTTTTTTTTTTTCGTTACGGAAATATGGCTAATAGCATTCTGGTTGCAAAAAGAAAACGCACATATTGTGTGTGTAACAGTAATTTGAGTGGATTTTTGCAAAGAACTCGTTGTATAGATTATACTGCCGTTGTTAAAAAGAACTCAAGTAATCAATATTATATCAATATACCTAACCTAATGTACCTAATAAGACTGCATTTGTTTAGGTTTCAATAAAACGTGGTTTAATTTTTTTCCTTTTCTAGTTTAGACAGAAAATAAAAATTCTAATAGAAAAAACTAATGTTTTTGTATAAAAATCCGAAATGAATTATGAAACTAAAGACTGAAGCTGTCTGTCTTTTAAGACAGAAATAAAAAATATAGCTTGCTAACGGTGTTAATAGAGAAAGATGTTAAGCAACGCGAGGCCTCGATTTTTTTTTAACAATAAACCTCCTTTATCATTCGTAAAAGTTTTTGATTTTGATGCATTTTTTTGTATAATCCTTTTTTTTATTTTCATTATTTCTAAACTTATGTTCGATTCCCAAAATCCTATTTGGTCTACTAAAATATCCACTTAAAAATATAATCAATCTGCTAAACAGTCCTTTTCTAAATTTCATACAATTAAGGACAGGAATTTTTTGGCTTAACTTTAAGTAAATACATACCTATTTATTAAAGTAATTGTTATTAATCTTTGAATTCGAATAAAGATAAAATGTGCACAAAACAATTTGTGTTTTGATTTGAAGCAAAAAATTGCTGCTGCCTTTGCATAATTAGGTGGAAATATTTTCAGAAAAGTAACTTCTAATTGACAAAGGATTTTTTTGGGATGTTGGACAAATAACGATCTACTAATTTTCTGCCGACGTTTCGTCCAATTTACTTAGACTTTATCAAGGCTCAATTAGTGTTTTTTACAATACTGGTCTATGTCATACCAAAGATTGATCTTTTTCTCTACCTGCAGGCAGGTAGATTTTGGAGGAGCAGAACATTTTGGGAAACAAAATGTTCCTATAAAATTAAAATTAAAATGGCCATAACTTTTTTGAAAAAAAAAAATATTTTGCAACAAATCGAAAAACGTCTCCTTATATTTGTTTCTAGATTATGAAAAAATATATACTGCAAATATCCCACAGAGCGTTACTGAGAACCCAGGGAGTGCTCCAGTGTTTTTGAAAATTTTTTCGCAAACTTTGCTGACGATTTTTTCACTATAAATCCTTTCTGTAAGAGGTGTATAGTCATCACCTAAATAGTGAAGTGGGTCCCATGCGTCGTTTTCAAGATATGGCTAACTGAAATATCACGCACCGCCACTGCCTGCAGGTACATGTGTTTAAATATTTTAATAATGTTGTTATATTTATTTCTTTTGTTTTTATAACCACACTACACGAATGATTCGTTCGATTTACTTAAAAAAAAATGTTGAAAGTACTTTAAGTTACTTTAAAATTTTTTTTAAAGTAAATCGAGCCTAGGCAATCATTCGTGTAGTGTGGTTATATGTTTTTTTTTTTAAAGTACTTTAAGGGGGCATGATACTTTTTCAGCCTGTTTTGTAAGGTATTTTGAAGATTTTTTTGCCAGAAAACGAAAAAAAAGTAGAAGGATGGGGTTTTCTGCAAATGAAAGAAGTCGTGCTAGTGTACTAAATCATATTTTATTCAGCGTCCCCTCCTCCTCTCCCTACCCCCCCCTCAGCTCCCGCGAAGATCCTCCACCTCCAACGGAACCCCCCTCGGTTCCGTTGGAGGTGTTTTGCGGTGGTCAAGATTCCTCAGCCGTTATTCATCTAAAAGCAAAAATTAATATGCCGTTTTAAACATTAGGACTGTCGCTTGTCTTTATCATATGCTTTTTTTTAAATTTCGAATTTGTCACAAAATGGCGGACATTCACAGTTGACCTATCGATTTTTACCAGAAAATTGCGTCTTTATGCATGCTAAAAAAATAGTTAAAATGTAAATATCAAAAAAAAGCATATGATAAAGACTAGATAATATCTTAAGCTTAAATACAAAAAAAAAGTACCGGAATCGGTTGACTGGATTCCGATTAATCCTGGCCACCGATTTTGTAAACGTGGTTCCCCGAAAAACGCGCTTAAGTTTTGAAACAGGTTTGCACGAAAACGGCCCGTAGGACTACTAGAACCGTTAGAAGAGGGGGAAATCTGCCATCTAGTACAACAATCTTACGCACAAAGCACACAAACGAAATTTCTATAGAAAGGAATGTCGGAAAATATTTTTAGAAGGGTCAGGCGGTTGCTCCTGCCCGCCTACTTGGGAAGCGGCTACGTCACGGTCGGAGACGGCGCTTCGTAGAAACGCCATAACTTCGATAATTTTTTCGAATTTCGTATTTCCGCTTTGCATACATATTCTCGAGGGTTTTATCTAACGAAACAAATAAAAAAAGAAATATCGATTTTTCGAATGGATAAAAGTGTCATTACATCAAAGTTACTTTAATTTTTTTTTAAGTAAATCGAGCCTAGGCAATCATTCGTGTAGTGTGGTTATAAAAACAAAAGATATAAATATAACAACATTATTAAAATATTTAAACACATGTACCTACAGGTAGAGAAAAAGATCAATCTTTGGTATGACATAGACCAGTATTGTAAAAAACACTAATTGAGCCTTGATAAAGTCTAAGTAAATTGGACGAAACGTCGGCAGAAAACTAGTAGATCGTTCAACATCCCAAAAAATCCTTTGTCAATTGATGTTTTATGGACGCAACCGATAACTACCGTAACTTCTAATGAACTAAGGAAACGTTATGAGGAGGAAACGTTATATATAAAAGTTGTGCATATTAAACATTTATTAAGTAATTATTTTTAATTTTTCTGGCTGTTGTTGTTATTTTATTTACTCATTTGTAAAGATTTAAGTAGCATTTGTATGTATATTGTTTATTGTTGAGGTATCTAGGTATATTTGTTTATTATACATTATATATTATTTCAGCTATCAAAACCTAGGTTTAATACATATATTTTTTTATTGTAAATAAAAACATATTAATTACATTATTAAAATACCTTATTAACCTTACTAAAAACATAACACACCTTTTGAAATAAAGAAAATATAAAAAAGAGGTAGGTATTTTGCTAAATAAAATTTGGCTTCGCGATCCGTAGTATTATTAAGCTATATTTTTTATTTCCGTCTTAATTTTTAGTAAAATCAAGTAAACTGATATATTCTTATACAGAAATTATATTCATTTAGCGTACGAGGAGTACGAGAAAATTTAGTTACGAGGAAAACAGATAGAACACTAAATAGTGAATTGACAATAACTTTTTAAAAGGTGGTAATATGAATTTGTATTTCATTCCAGCATTTCGTTTTTGAGATTTTAAATATTGGTATCTTTAAGCAAATTGAAAATTTTGCAAAAAGCACAAAATACATAGATTTTGTATTCATCTAGTAATTAAGAAAAAAAAATGTTTGCAAATATTTTGCAAGCCGTTTCCAAGATATTTTTTGAAAAATTTTTTTTGTAAGTTTCATTTAAAGTTCCTCCTTGTCATCCTTAACATAATTATTGACCTTATATTTCATTCGTGGTACGTTTACTGATACGTTGTTTCCCATAATCTCCTTTTATCCTCCGTAACTGTTTGTTCTCCTTGTCCTCCACTTCTATTTATTCTCCTTGTCCTCCTTTTGTCTTATTTTTGTCCTAATGTTTGCTCCAAATTATCCTTGTCATAACTTATTTCATTTTCTTTTTATTCTCCTTGCCCTCGTTTATCTACGGGATCTTGTCCCCATTGACATTCTTGACTTCCATCTGTCCTCCCTCACTAACTGCTTGTCATTCAGCACCTTCATCCTCCTAGCACTTCTTGATGTGACCTAATCTACCTTTATGGCCTCCTTGACTTTACCTTTTCTTGTTCCTTGTTCCCTTAAGCCTCATTAACTTCCTTTATCCTCGTTCTTGTTCTATAGACCTATTTGACCTCCGTTTATTTGTCCTTTCTCTCTTTAACTATACACCATCAGCCAAACGAATATAAATTCATGTTTTGGCTTAGTCATACATATACGTTTTACACATTTTTAAGTTTAAGTTTGATTTGAATTGAATTTAAGTTTTGGCGAAGGTGCCAGTTGAAATTTTAGCAGTTATATGTGTTTTTTAATTTATCTAAAATTGTCCATATCTGAATAATTTCATATTTACTTCTTATGTTAAATTGTATGACGATACCTCAATGGATGAAATGCCAGGTTACAGATGCGATTATTCCGAGAGCTATTATGCGTGAGGGTTCGAATCCTGTTTGTGGCAATTGCCAACTGACAAAACCCAAATTTACGAACATACAGAGGCTTTAATCTGGTAAGGTACCCACTATTGTGATACTATTATATTAATAAGTTTCTAATTTTCACTGCTTCCTCGTGTAGAGGAATATTAGGGTCCACTTGGATTACAGTTCTCCCCTTATTAAACTTGTTAGCATGTTCGCTATGAGTTGATTTTCCGCAAAGTAATGCCTTAGATGTCACTTACTTCCCTTGATTGAATATACAGTCTCCAGAAAGGTTAAATTGGAAGCTGTATTTTATAGTACAATATATTTTTAATATGTATGCCACTGATCTGTAGCCGCAGCTACTGAGAATTTGATAAAATTAATAACAAAGTAAAATTAAGAATTAAAATACATCCACATCGTTCTACCAAACCATTACCTATTTCCATTTTCGTCTTATACAAGCTGTATCTACTACAGAATTGGTTAATTAAGTATTTTCGTAATGAAATATTTCTCGAAATTTTATTTTGTAATTTTTGTTAGGAAGTGGTAATTAAATTAATATAACTAGAAGTTGTATGATGACGTTCATAAATTTGTATATGGTTCTACCACCTAAGGGAAAACCAATTGTAGACTTTGATTTTTAAAATAGGGGAACTCTTACAGGGCGATATAACTTTTCATCGATGTGAACCTACAGCACTATAGGAGGAATTACACATTCGCAGTTTAGTTTTTTCTTATAAAAAATACTATGTTAGTAAGATTACAATTCAATGATTGTAATAAGAATGTATTTTGTTCTTGCATGAATAGTATAATAATAAAAAAAATAATAACATAGTATCTTGATTATCTAATAATTCTAAGGTGTCACATTTTAAGACTATAAGATCCATTGTATTTATCGTTCAAAATGAAGGAAAGATTTCTAAATAATTTAGTTTTCACAAAGTCAAATTTATTTCAATTGAGTTTGAAGGAAATTTATTCAATTTCCACCTAGCTGAAAAATACCAAAAATAATAATGATCGTTAATATCAGTAGTAATTCTCTTTTGAACATTTTTTGTCGGTATTGTTTACACAATAAACAACCGTTTCCCTTGTGGTGAGCAATTATTGGCTGATTGTTTTGTGATGGATGAGAACATAATGGATGTTCTGATATGTCAGGTTACATAATGGATTGTGGCTCATATCTATAAGTATGGGAAAGTGTTACCTCTTTAGTGGACTTTTCTTTGTAATTGATTCATGGTTACAATTATTTTTTATATGAGTCATGAAATAATAATTATAATGAAATAAATATACAAAACTTTTCTTCTAGTGGCAATGTAAGTACGTATGGAACAACTTTATTATCTGAGTTTTGGATTGTTGTTTTGGATATTCTCACATCGAGAATCGCATCTCGCTCATGATTTGAAATAATGAGAAATATATTATTGAAATATATTGATCACTTAATCAGTTAGATAAAAAGTGTTACAAAAATTGAACACATATTACTAACTAGTTCTAATATTTATTCTCAAATAGTTAGGTACCTACATCTAGAAAATTGATAAAACACTCTACCTACTTAAATATCCAACTGAATAGAACGTTTCACAGAAAAAACCTGAATAGTAACATTTAAAACTCCTATTTAAAACAGTTAGGTACAACAACAATATACAATTCTAATATATCAATTACTTATATGTGTCTACATGCTACCAAGACAATTTAGTCTTTAATAATGGTGATATTATCTCTCCATACCTATCAGTTCTCGTATCAGTTTACCATTAAAACCAGCACCAACGTAGAATTTAAATGACCGCTTTAATGTATAATGTAATGCGGACATTGAACATAATAGCAACACTTGTGGCAATTCGAACTACTACTTTCCATTTGTAAACATGGAATGTTTATACATGCGTTTACATTACTACATTATACATATTGTAATTTGCTAATAGTGTGGTTAACAGTAATAATTGGGCTGATTATAGCTGATATTTGTCGCTTTCAACTGACTCTACGTAGTATACAAAATATCTGAAATGTATTTTATGAATATATACGGTCATTTAAAAAATATGGCGAATGCGCCAATGCACAAATAGGTGATTAAATTCTTTTAGTATAATTTTGACTACTTGTATACGAGTCTTACTGTACAGAAGTAACGTCTTAAAAGGTATTTGTTCAGTAACAAAATATGTTTTAAATTCCAGAGATGCTATCAGTTTATCTTATTTCAAATAAAGCCATTTATTTTTCTTTAAAACCCTTTCAGTCGCGCTATGTGATAAAAATAATTTTAAATTTAGACACTTGGCATAGAGTATTGAAGTGATTAATTAAAAAATTTTCAGTTGTAGATTCCAGTGTCTACAATCTACTGTATATGATCTACAAGATGTCTCCTTGTAAGGACAGTGTGCGTTGGAAGAGTAAAATTGTAGAGTAGAAGTAGGATTTGTAGGGTAGAAGTAGGTAGAACTGGTAGGTATAAAAAACTTCGGCAAAATCTCGGAAAAAAAAACAACGAAACAAACACTCTTAGAAACCGCTTGTTACCACATGCGCTGTCGCAGGAATGATGAACTAATTTGCGATGTGTTCAATAGTTCGAAATTTCACCAAAGAAATGGAAGTAGTGGAATGTATTAGTAGTATACATATATATCCCCTCATAGGTACAATAGGCATTAAGGGGGACTTCTACCTTCACACATTTGAAAAAATTCGATTATTTTCTTTTTCATTTTTGTGTCAGGAGAGGGATGTCTTTACGGACCAGGCATTGCAGACTGACGGTAAATATAAGCCCCTTTGAAAAATTCACATTTTAAACTTTAAACGCGTTTTTCTCAGAATCACGTTTTTAAAAATGGCTGACATTCTAGCGGCCACTGTAATTAAGCTATCGACTTGAAATTTTGCACGAATGCGTAAAAAAATTTATCCAGGGTTGACCGGTTTTTCGATATAAACATTTAAAATATTTTAATTAATTTTTTTTGTGGAAAAAAAATTGCAAAAAAACACATTTTTTTTAATCTACCGCCATTTTTGTAATTTTGCAGTAATAGAAAAAAATATCGTTGTTCCCTGACCAAAACACGACTGATTAAGAAAATATTTTGTATTTCTGTTTCAAATCAACACAGAGGGTGCTACAATGTCAGCCGTTTAGACGGAAATTTTCGCGGCCTTCAATTTGCGATGTTCTGACGGTCGCCATTTTTCTGATTAAAAAAAATGTTTTTTCATGTAAAAATTATTTAATTATAATTCGCAAAAAACCGCATTTGTTAATGTTAATTACTTCCCCCACGAAAAAATAATACAAAAATGACTAAAAAATGACATCTCAAGGTAGAAGTCCCCCCTTAAGTCTCCAATTTGCTATTTCAAGATCATAAGACTTGTTTAAAAATGATGTCTCTTTAGGAAGACACTGTGACTGAAATGGTTAAAAAATGGATATATTACGGAAATCACTCAAACTCTATTTTTTCACTTTGTATTCTAAAGATTTAATTAAAATAAGTATTATGTACATTGGGTAATTCAACCATGCGACCTTCTGACGATAAAAATTAAATTTCTGTATATTAATAAATAATTGAATTATTGAGATAATTCAATTATTAGATACTCAACAATTATTACATTACAATAATAGACACTCCTTATTTTCTATAATTATGATGCTGTTTACATTAAGTGTGATACAAATTTGTTTTCCAAATGCAATAATAATTAATTGTTTATAGTTATTAAATGTGGCCTCTACTGCAGAATTCCTAAGAAATAAAACCAGCTTCATTGTTTAATTTTATTATCGTCTTTTATATATTTTTTAAGAGTTTGCTATTTGTTCCCATATATCCCATGACAATAAGTCAGTTTGTATAAACATTATCTATTTATATAAGCGAAACAAATATAAAATCCACAGAGTAACTAAGCAAAATTATGTGAGGAACTAATAACTATAAAATCGTTAAAAATGTTCAAATAAGCGGCTACTTTAAACCGATATTTAGAGTAGAATTTTATCAATAAATGCCTAAATTAATTAACTGTATAATTTGTTGATGAGTTATCTAAGGGCCTATGCACATAGGAGTAAGCATAGGCCCTAATGTTATATCATAGTTCAGAATATGTTTCAATTAAACTTTTGTTGAACTATGAAGTTGCAACTTGAAGTCTTCCAGAATCTGATGTTGTTTAAGACATGCCTTTCAGCTATACAAGCATTAGGTATGCACTTATAACAGATAAAGGATATACATATTTTAATTGATATTGGTTAAACCAATTTGTTTCCAATTACATAGACAGGACAGAACTGTATGATTCACTGTAGTGGTTAGTAGGTACATACCAGATACCAGACGTTACATCGACAAAGTCGACAAAGACCACTCAGGCCCTTTATGGGTGCATCTCTAAACTGTATACTCTGTATCTGCTTAGGTATTCTGTTCCATTGATTGTACATGGACAAGAGAATCGAGAAAACAGTATACATATTTGAATGTAATAACGTATGTCCTAAAAGTCCTTAACTTAAATCTTAACAATAATGAAATAATATCAAGTCGCCTTTGGTAACAAAAGATTGTTTACTTTGTTGACTGTCAGTCGAGGGTTATTTATTTTGAAGTTTAAGCTTTCAAATGTCGTATAAATTAGAAATAAGAAAAAGTATCTATAACTTAGTTGGGCGGGTACCCAAAGCTGAAATATTTCGAATATTCGAGAATGAAAATATTTCTCGCAGAACCATTTGTCGAACAATAGCGGAGTGCGAGCAGGGAATACCTTGTTTGAACCTTCCAAAAAAGTGGAAGACCACGAGTATTTACTGCACAGAGGGAAGAGCGGTTGGTAAGAAGAGCAAGAAACCAAGTTGGGATGTCATCAAGGAGACTGGCTCGTCAATATGACACTTCTAAGAGTACGGTATCGTTGACATTGAAGAGGAATGGTCTGAAATATCGAAAAAGACGTAAGTGCCCCAAATACACTCAAGGGCAGCTTCTACGTATACCAAGATGCTGCCGTCAACTGAGACGGGTCTACTTTGCCGATGGCAAGAGCATTATTTTAGACGACGAAAAGTATTTCACTTTTCATTTCAACTCCGAAATGAAAGAAAATGATGGGTTTTATACAAATAACCTAGAGAAATGCCCTAACAATGTAAAGTTTAAGACTAAAGCAAAATTTGCCGATAAAATCCTTGTCTGGTGCGCAATTTCTAACAGGGGCATATCCCGACCTTTTGTGGGAAGAGTGAGAGGCGTAGCTTTGAACAGTCAGGGGTATATTGAGAACTGTCTTTCCAAATTGCTCCAGTTTGTCCAAGAACATCATGCTGAGGATGATATAATGTTTTGGCCAGACTTAGCATCGTGTCATTACTCTAGAGATACCCAAAACTGGCTTCGTCAACACCGCATACCTTTTGTTCCTAAAAAACGCTAATCCTCCTAACTTGCCTCAGGCTCGCCCAATAGAGGATTTTTGGGCTTTATTGTCGCGGAAAGTTTATGACAGAGGCTGGGAAGCCCAAAGCGAACAGCAACTAAGACGTCGAATTTTTGAAAAATTGAGAGAACTTGACTTGGATTCCGTCCAGGGCCTCATGAGAGACATCCGAAGAAAATTGCGTCTGGAAGAGGAGTATGGGCCGCTTCACATAATTTGATAGTATAGTTTAGTTAAGCATTAAGATGTAGTTTATGATAAATAATTGATGTTTCAATAAATCTGTTCATTAAAAAAAAACTGCTATAAATATTTTGTGCCAGAACTTTTAGGACATACGTTAAATATTCTTGTGTCAAAAGTCTATTTCTGTAATTTAAAGAAAATTTATTGAGAATAAAGGATACTCTTTTCATACAAGAGTATTTATCAGTGTCAGAGAATCGTTCTTCCGTGTACATAAAACTTTTTTCTCTACAAGGAAGTTTATTGTAGACAATAGAAGAAAACGTCATCCAAACACTGAAATACTAGTAGGTACTTTAAAAAAGTTGTGAAATTTTTATATTTGGTAAATTCCTGTTTCAAAAATCCACATTTTGTTTTTGAAATCATGAGATAAAACGTTTTTTTTTTAATTTGGCAACTCTGGCGCCATTTGTCTCTTTCGTTGTAACTGGTGAATAAGTAGCGAGTAATTACGTAATATTACTAACATCAACTTGATATACGAAATGTTTCAATAAAATAATTTAACTATTTATTATTATGACACATGCGCCGATTGAAAATTGTAAATTAATATAGCCAACCCATTGACTGGTACCAAATTTTTTAATTATTTGTTCGGTTCCAGAAGCGTTAACAAATCTATTTATGAAACAAAAAGACACGAGGTTATAAGAAAAATAAAATCGCGAGCATTGCGACCCTAACCTCGAAAACATATGTGTGAATAATAATAAATGGGGTTCGGAAAGTTTGCTCTCACGTATGGTACATTGCATTTAACTATCCCGCGTTCCCGCACGGGACCGGTGCACTACCGTGCATACGAGAGTAACGGCGTCTTGGCAGGATCGGTCAGTGGCGTACGTATGCAGGGGCAACAAATACAAGCCGCTTAAAAAAACGGTTTAAACTTTAATCATCATAGAATTTTATAGTGCCGACCCTACGTTATGGCACACATTTCCCGACCCTGATAATAAAGAAACTTGAAGTGGAAACAAAATGCCATTAAACTATTATTTGAAGATTTTTTATCTGGATTCTACCGTTTGCGAATTATTTACAAAAATTACAAAATAACATTCAATTAATTAAATTAATCTTTTTAAAAAAAAATTAATCTTTTTTTCCAAAATTATCATATTTCTTGTAAGGTGTTACACTTTATACTTGTACAATATAAACTTGTGTTCTGTAAGTACGGCGACAAAAAGAAATCGAATGGAGTTATGTCACAAGATCTTTGAGAAAATTGTTGCCGGAAATCAGGTTCACTAAAGAAGCAAAATAATATTTTGTTACAAAACTTGTTGAAAATGACCCCCACGTTGTTCTAAACATTCTGACACCTTTTTCGAATAGATGCGAAAATATTTTCTTTGAGATGACAATAGTCTTGATTTTTACTTTTTTTCCAAAATTCTTACTTTGACTAACAAATTGTCTGGTTTCTTGGAACTTCACATTTTCATATGTTGTCAACACGTTTATTTAAAAATCACTGACAAAACACTGCTTTACGACAGCAAATCAGTGTTTTGAGAACGATCGTTATTCCCTAAAATTACACTACCCTGCAAAATTTTGAAAATTTTTTGTGCCCCTGGACAATAAATAGTTGTTTCTGAAGTATTTTTTCCCGCTGAAAACAAATCTCATAATTGCTCTATCACGCCAGGTTTTTGAGATATCCTAACCTTAAAAGTGTAAAAAACACTGTTTTTTTAACATGTTTGAATTTATGTAGCGCCGCGATTTTTTTTTTTCTCAAAATACGTGTGTGGAATCTTATAGTACAAGTCTACATCTTTCAAATGCCGTTGAGTTTGCTAAAATATCTTTTTTTTTCGCCTACATATCGCATTTTGAAATTTTCGTGTCTTGATTTTTCCTATACCTGAGACACATACGTATATATCAAAAGATTGTTTTTTATTAAGAAACGTAAAAAATATTTAAAAATCAATAACAAGTTTTTTGCACTTTCAGGTTGGAATATCTCAAAAATCCTACTTATTTTCATGGTAGTTTCTATTTAATTTTCATTAAAAGAAATAAAAATATATCATCAAATTTCACTTCAGCCTCTTCGAAAACATAGAAAATACATGGTCAATCGAATACTCATTTATTTTTATCTTAATTTCGCATTTTCGTCGCCATATTGCTTCCTCTATGAGGAATATAACTGTTATTAACCTTTATTTTTATTTTTATCTTACTATGAATTCTCTACTACCTATACTAAATAAAGACGCCATTCTTTAATTAAAAAAAGAGCTCAAGTTCCATAGAGTCTATTGTAACTCTTTAGTCAACTCAGGTCGGCCATATTGAATTTTCTTCGAACATTTTTGAAAATCTGACCTTAGATTCTGAACGAGCAGATCTTTTGACATAAGAAAATATTGACTTTTTATTGGTTTTTAAATATTTTTTACGTTTCTTAATAAAAAAACAATCTTTTGATATACACGTGTCCCTAATGAGTTTTCAGGTATAGTGAAAATCACAAACATGAAAAATTTCTAAATGCGATATCTAGGCGAAAAAAAATATATTTGATCAAATTCAACGACATTTGAAAGAGACAGACTTGTACTCTCCTTAATATCTCATACATAGTTTTCTGAGAAAAAATCGCGGCGCTACATAACCTCAAATATATAAAAAAACGGTTTTTTTACACTTGCATGTTATATCTCAAAAACCTGACGCGATAGAGCAATTCTGAGGATTTGTTTTCAGCTTGAAAAATCACTTCGGAAACAACTATTTATTGTCCAGGGGTAAATCTTTCAGGATAGTGTTATTCACTAAATAATTCACTATATACCTATTAAAAAAGCAATATTACTCTAACTGATCATCTCGTTTCTATTTTTAATTCAGAAATATTCCTTTTAGGTCCATCGATGTGTGAACCCATTGCCATGCTGCATTAACCAAACCACGCTTCCGTATCAGATAGCAAAACATATCGTGCTCTAGCCATATCCTTGGAATTTTATATCAACCTCTGAGACTGTTCGTGCGCTTCGTCATCGAGCTTCGGTAAATAAACACCGCAAGAAAGACAAACGTAATATTGCGTCTAATTCGGTAAAACTGAAAGAACATAAAAACTATCAATTTCCAGTGACTGTCTCGAGAGGGAGGAAGAGACGTGAATTCGGTGTGTTTGTGTGTTGTTGTGTACACTGTGGCGAGAAGGGTCTAAGTTTTGAATAATACAAGTGCTTCGGTTGTTTACTGGTTATCCCGTGGGCCGTCCCCCTTCTTGGCTTTGAAATATTCATCGGAAGATGCGAAAAGGTATTTTACTATTAGATCATTTAATTTTAGAGTATTGGTTTACTTAAATCATTAGGCTCTTTTTTGATATTGATCCAATTGCAAAGTTTGGAGACCTATGTCGAGGAAATGCTACAGTACGTACAAATAGTGACTAAAGCAACAAATTTTAATGCACTTCCATAAGCGTCGCCTATATTGAATAAAAATAAAATGGACGTTTGCAGAATACGATATTGTATCAAGCAATACCTCGATCAGTACCTACTAATGTTTAGCACGTATACTACTTATAATTTTGGGCTGACACGGTTTGACGCATTGTTCTCTCCTGAGTTCTCTACTCCTAGTACGTCGCGGTGTAACAATATTTTTATGTATATAGGTAGGGTTATACCCATCATAATATAATACATGTAATAAAGCAGCTAATATTAAATATAGTAACAAAAACAATAAGTTCATACCTAATAACTATATACGGGTGTGTGAATTATGTAATGAGACTGATTTTTTTTTAAATTCTTTGAGGTGATTTTTCATCTCGGGAAGAGAAAAGTCACAATGACTCAAGTCAGAGAATAAGGAGGCTAATGAGCCACAGGAATGTTTTTTATGACTAAAAACTCGTTAACTGAAATGGCTGTGTGACAAGTCGCATTGTTGTGATGCAACATCCAGTTGTTCTAATGTTTGGTCTCACATACATGACTCTTTTTCGAAGTTTTTCAAGAAACTCTCTGTAAAAGTGTTGATTAACTGATTGGCCTGGAGGCGCACACTTTTTGTGGGCAATTCCCTGGCTATCAAAAAAGCAAATAAGCATGCATTTGATCTTCGACTTGCTCATTGTTCTTTTTTGGGTCATGGAGAGCTTGTAGTGTACCATTCCATGCTTTGGCGCTTGGTTTCTGGGTGGTATTCAAGCACCCAAGTCTTATCACCAGTAATGACAAGTTTCATAAAATGGGGATCATTTTCAATCGATTCCAAAAAGTCAAGACACCTTTCTCTGCTGATGTCCTTTTTGTTCCTGCGAAAGGTTTTGTGGAATCATTTTTGCACTGATTTTTCTCATCCTCAATTCGTTAGTCAGAATCTGATGAACAGTGACGTGAGTCCAATTTAACTCTTCCCCAATCAGTCTTGTCGTCAACCGACGATCTGAACGCACAAGATCCCTTATTTTATCAACATTTTCATCGGTCCTTGAAGATGAAGGCCTTCTGCTGCGTGGTTCATCTTCAATAGACTCTTTCTTCTGAGAATGCCTTAAACCATCGAAAAACCTGGGCTGTAGAAAAAACACTGTCTTCGTAGGTGTGTTGAAGTTTTGCAAAAGTATCCGTTGCACTGTGTCCAAGTCTGAAGCAGAAGCTGATAGCACACAGTTGCTCAAAATTAATGTCACTCATTTTTAAAACGCACTATAAAAAATCGGTTTACGAAAACAGTCACAAAGAACAATCAAAGTGACTCTAACAAGTTCAAACTTCTTGTACTGAAGGTGCGTTACACGTTAACTTGACGCCCTCCCGTCTCCGCAGTGTTGCTAGATCGGGCGCTACGTTACCATCCCATTAATTAATTTACACACCTCGTATGTATGTAAAACTACTTGAACTTAATTTTGATCTAACTGTAGTGGACAAAAAATATAATTTTTTCTAGGTATTACATTTTTGTTTTGTTGTAAGTGCATATTTAATACTAAAAACAGGTAGGATTTTGGAATTTTGGCAATAATAGTTCCAAATTGCCTGATTTACACTCTGAGGGGTCTTGATTAACGCTATGGGGTTCAGATTTTAGATACAAAAAGAGCGCTAAATGGTCATATTGAATCTCGGGGAAAATGATAACAGGTCAAATGGCTGCACCTTAGAAATCACGATAGGATCAGAAGAAGCAGTTTTCGATGTCCTTTAAATCTAAAAAAAGTTTAATGGATTATCTTGAAAAAATGAGGATAGCATGGATTTGTACATAAATAAAAGCAGACACCCTGTATATAACTTTTATTAGCACATGAAAAAAATGGAGAAACAAATGTAGAGAAAATCATTGTGTTAATAAAGGTATGAAAATTGAAAACATTTTAGAACTTTGTAGATCATATGCTAATTGAATTTGAAAAAAGAAAGGAATTGCAATGACTCTCTCTGATGAAATTTTTTTAACTGAATTAGAAAAGCGATTCTTGAGGACTGTAATTTAGTTTTCCTAAAATTCTTGAAAAAAAAGACGCATGTATAAAAAGTTGAATATGAAGTCCTTAATTCGAGACACTTGTGACCACCTTCAGAGTTAATTTCGTAATTGCGTATGCGGCATAATTCAAAAGTTTGGTTAGTCTACCTGCGGCATAATAAAGGAGCGGGACGACTCACTCGTAAGTTAAATTTATGAAAATGGAATCTTCATTTTGCCGAGTAAAGTCAACGATTAAGGAAAACGATATTTTTCAGCCTTAATATTCCGGGTTTGTAATATAAAACCTGGAGTTGACAAACTTTAATATTTTAAAATATTCCGTGTTCCCCGTGAAATTAATTCGCCGAAATGTAAATGCACCTTCGCTTCTATTTATTTACAGGTGACAACCGAGGATAACGAACTGTACGGATAGACGAAAATTTAATTTGGGCGATATTTTAACCAACACTTGAATTTGTATTGCATGAATAAATAATGAACGTATGGGTATACCTATTCGGGAAATGATTCGAAATGAAATTTCAGTTCTGGAAGTAAAATGTTAGAAGAAAAGAAAAGCATTCATATTGGCCTAAAAGGCAGTTCACGAAAAAAGGAAATTGGATTTTCGCAATTTTTGGTACTCCTAGATGCACCAAATACACCCGAGGTGACGCTTTAAAAAACAAAAACGTTTTTTACATGTGCCGATAGTGCTGGATGAGGAAGATATAAATATGCGCCATCTATCTCATCGTACGCAAACTTTAGTTTTAGCGTTTGATACTCAAGCAACAAATAATTGATTTTTTTTTTCGCTAATGCTCCTGTATAAATAATACAGTAAATTAACTGACTAAAAATAAACTGACGAAGGCAAACATTTTCACAAAAAAATAAACAAACGAAAAACAGTTCCTATGCTATATATGTGAAAAAAGTGTGTATTGTTAATTTAAACGGTTATAATACTTGTAAACTTCATGTTTGTTAAATTTAAATAACATTGTATATAGTTACCCCTGGCAAATGTAAAAAGACACGTAAAGGATTTTCGATTTAATTTCGAATTAATTGCAAAAAGAACAAAAAGTTCTTGTTGTCTCACTGAGTATTTTAATGAAACCTTTAAAATTCTGAAATTTCTAAAGCGTCGTTTAGATTGGGCAGAAATATCTGGATCTGTATAAGATACTTGTTTATTTGTCAAATCATATGGTAATTGAAGAGCAACATATGGTAATTCGTCTGAATGCTACACTCCGCCGTCTTGTGTTGTAATTTCTTCCCCCTCATAAGTAGCTCAAACAGGTTTTTAGAAAATGATTTCCTGTGTTTCAAATCAAATGTTATGTCTTGTGTATTATAAAAATCAAATCTGAACTTGAGCGATTTTTTCGCACACTAAAACGAAAGCCTTAAAAAGCAATGTAGATTTGGATATATAGATATATGTTTATTTAACTACTTTATGTACATATAATACATTTGTCGCAAGTCCAAATATTAACATAGTTTTATATAGATACTTATATGTATAAATATGTAAATAAGTAAATATCGAAAAACAATTTATACAAAAATAAAGTTAGTATACTGTTACTATACTGGTATGAATATAACAGAAGCACACTAAGAGAAACACAAACAAAACATTTAACAGTGAGTATTGCTTTTTTTTTTAATTTGTATCTGCAACTATACTGATTGATCTATTCATATATTCTTCGATAGAATAAAAGCAAAATTTCAGGAAGTAATCTCTAATTAGACGTTTAAATTTCAAATGGTTTAGCTGTTTTACTATGTCAGGCAATTTATTGTAGTTTGTAATTTAGTGAATTGTTGATCGATTTTGTCAGCCGGTATTTGGGCATTTTTAACATATTTGCCGACCTCGTGTTATAATCGTGTTTGTCGGAACCTCTTTCTAACGTATGCTGGTTTTTGTGAATAGCTAAAAAGTGAAAAAATAAATGAAGAGACAAGGAAGTGGCATGATTCTATATTTTATAAATAAGGGCTTACAATGTTCTCGGAAAGTTGCACCATCTAATATGCGTATAGCCTGTTTTTGTAGTCTAATTATTTTAATAGCCTGGCTACTGTTGCCCCAAAGTATAACGCCATAACTTATATGCGAATGGAAAAATGCGAAATACGCCATTAATAATGTGTTCACATGTAACATAGGTTTTAATCGTCTCAAAAGGTACAGATAACTTGATAACTTATTTCCGAGCTCTTCAATGTGTTTGGACCAGTTTAGTGAGCCGTTAAGGACAATCCCAAGTAGTTTTACTTGTTCATCATTATCTGATGCATTCCTCGTAGAAAAACTTAGTTGCTGAGTTTTATCTTTATTTAGCTTTAAATTATTGGTATTGAACCAATGTTCAGCACGTGTTTCAGTTTCATCTATAGTGTTTAGTAAATTTGTTAAATCATTGTCACATGGGTGGATATGGTGCTGCCAAATAAAATTATCAAATATCAGTAGACCGGAGCTCACACTTTACCATCGTGCGGGGGATCGACCGCTGAGCTATTCGTCCACTCCCTGCCCACTGTATTCATGTACTCGTTTTTCTTGAATACCGAGCTCTGTGAGCAATGAATCCGTAGATGTCCTATAATAAGATTAAATAAAAACCGTTTTATGTTATGTTATTCTACACTACGATAATGCGAGTGCAGCAACGCTGTCGGGTAGCATTTACCGACTGGTGGTGCCAGAGGTGGCAATCTGAGCTATCTGCTAACCCTCTGTCAGTGGATTCGAGTCCCGCCTAACAGAATTGAGAACTCTGTTAGGATATGGGTGTTATAGTTAAGTGTATCGGGGGTTAGGTGGAAGAGCGCCGAATGGCGAACCCCGCCCCTGTAAAATCCAAAGACACAAAAAAAATCGTGATACAACTCATCATACTTTCACACATGCATTTTGTGTGTGCTAACATGATGGCTCGATTGTTCTTCATACTATAGCGAAACGACAACAAGATGTCAACAAGTGACTCACTGCTAGATGTTATATTCCTGATGCTTCGTGAGTCTCGCTGTAATGTTCACGCAAAGGTAATAAATCAAGTAAAAGCATGCCATCGCGGCGATGAGTCTGTTAAAAATAAATACGGGCAATCGCGTTCTGTAAAGCGTACGCCTATATAAATTAGAATATAAATTATTGTACATAAATTGAGATTAGTGGTTTAATTCGTTACTGTGTTTTCTTAAAATAAATTGTGATTTGTTATTATTTTTTTTTAATATTAATTTTGCTTAATTAAAAAAGTGCATGTTTGATTTTTCACACCTAAACGAACCCTGGATGGACAAAACGTTACAATACATTTTTTTGTAAAGAAATTTTTCAATACACTGACAAATTTCTGCATACTTTATAAATTTGTTTTGATTTTGTGGAGGCCGATTTGAAAAAAGTTCTGTCCAAATTCCACTGTCACAGCCAGCAATTTGTATAATTTTTGCTACATATAGTGCGAGTTTTTGCAAAAGATATTCGAAGTTCTCAAGTCCCATACGTACACAGTTTTTGAAAGAAGCTTCGTCCTCCAGTAGTAACTCACATGTACATTACACAACGACACAAGTTGTAAGCTCCTTTATTTTCCCTGTATTTCAGAAAGCTACTTTGCCACCATCTACACTTTTGACAATTTGTTTTTCATTTATAAATAATAACGGAGCACTTACAAGCACTTAAAAACAATAAAATTATATTCAATTGACGGAGACATTATCACGAGCCATTCAAAAAAAGTCATCAAAGTTAGCCGAGCAAATAAAGACGTATTTCTATTCTTAATTTTCAATTCATAACCTTACTGTATTATCAGGGCTGTCACATTATGTGATGGGTACTTTCCCGGCTATATAGGGGACTGCCATTTGAAGAATAGATGACGTCATTTCTCGAAAACAGTTGTTGATCCAAAAATGATATGGCAATTATAATGTCCATTTTTGTAATTAAAATTTGACCTGTTGTTGCATGTTTTAGCTTTGTTTAAACTGTGCAGTACTTTTGCCGCTCCCTGTATATTATTATGTTATTAGTGGAGGTATTCAGTTTCAAGAAGTAAAGTTAAGGTTTATTCGATTTGAGAAACTATGCTCTCTGATCAGCATTCAGGCTATGCGGTTATTGGGTTAAGGGTATTGGGTTACGGGGTTATAGGGTTCAAGGGTATTAGGTTATGGAATTACTGGGTTTGAGGCTGTATGTCCACGGACCCCCAAACGTGGTTTCTGGGTTCATACAACAGGCCCTTGAGCTGTTGGGTTTATTAGGTCTCAGGGTATGATGTGAGGTTCACTCTAGGTTTGTATTGTATCCTACTCAAATGGTATCTTATTAATCTCATAATATTTCACTTTATTCTATACAATGAATTTCGATTAAGTCTTATAAATGGCAACGTTGACGATTTAGATCATGTTTTGAGGTTAGGGACGAACTAAAACGTTATGAGTTTAAACCGTCTGCGAAAAATGTCTCAGGGACCCAAAAACCTTGGGTCGCTGGGATGGTATACTGTATGGGGTGTGCCTACTGTACTGTACTTTTTTTGTTTCGGTGAAATGAATTCACGTCAAATACCCATTTACAGCAACAAATATTGAAATTTTTCTCACGTTTTTGTAAGAATATATAAATGAATGAAAAATGATAGTCTTTCCGCAAGTAAAAGTTCAATGCAAGTGCAATGTTGAGAAACATCGTTATGTTTACGAATAACATTTTATTCGTTGAAGGCAAAACTAATAGAATATGTAAGCTGACCTCACGCCGCATTATCAGACTTCCAGTTTATCGAAATGAATAATGAAACAAGGCATTTTTCTCGGGCTCCGATTCCGTTAGACAGCTTAAATGAGGAAGCCAGTCCGTTGCGCCGCATTTAATAAAATTGAAGCTTATAAAGGGCCGCAAAACGTTGCGGAAGATGAAAAATCAGATTAAGCGACTATGATATCCGCGCAGATTACTCCACCAAGCGCATACCGATACGAGTAAGTACACTCGTCTGGGTATTGTTCGCGGTTACCTACGTAGGAGATTTACTGCATGCGGCGCAGCCTCATACGGACCGCGCCGTAATTAAAAAGCTGATTAATTAGGTAAGTTTTCCGCCTGCACTGATTGGGTACATAACTCGTTCTGATTTATTATTCCCCTTCAAAAGTAATTGCCCATGTCTAAGATATAATTTATAAGAATCGAATATTTAAATTGTGATTTTGCAACATTTACAACTTGTATACAGTGATGGCCACTGAAATTGTAACACCCAGTATAAACAATAATAACGTAATGACCTTCTGTATTTTGGTTTGTTATGATGAAATAAAAAAAAATATTACAATTGTGTTGAGGAATTTCCGGCTGTTATTCAATTCAATTCAATGTTTTGTGTTAGTTTTGTTCATACAGTGAGTAAGGACAAGTGTCACGAAATCCTGCGTTGAAGAAAACGACATCGATACGAGCAAGGAGGTGAATTTAAAAGAGGTGAATTTTAGGCCCACCTGAGGGGATATGTCATATCGAGATGTAGGGGTTTGTATTGGGCGAAATGTAATCACAGTCATGGGGGTATGGTGGCAGTGGAGTGAGGAACATACTACCGTGAGACGACCTGTCACTGGTGCGCAAAGGTGAGCTACAGACCGCAAAGAGCTCCTCCTTCTTCAATTGGGATTAAGGGACAGAACACAAACAGCAACCCACAACAGTGGGCAATGGTTACACAATATCATTTATCATTACGGTCATTCAGACGCCGCTTGTTCGATTTTGGGCTTCCGTCGAGACATCATTTTTTGTGACTTCCGCTGACTGTACAACACCGTCGTCTACGTCTCCAATAGTGCCAAGAGAAGCATTTGTGGCGGGAGGAATGAAAATCTCATCTTCTCTGTTGAATCCCGGTTTTGTTTGTAGGTTCAAGACGGTCAGGTCCGTATTCGAAGACGTCAAGGAAAATGCAAAAATCGTCATTGGATAATGACGCGACATACTGCTCCAACACAAGGGATTATGGTACCACGTAGGTGCCATATTTCCACACGATAATGCCAGACCACATATAGCAGCAAACGAGGCATAGTATATGGATGAGAATGCAGTTAAACGACTTATTTGGCTTTCGCGTTACCCAGGTTTATTCCCCATAGAAAATGTATGGGATGTGATGTGATGTGAAAAAATATTCCAAACATATGCTGGACCAGCAAGTGGAACAGAGGAATTATGGAACAGAGTACAAGCTACCTGGAATTCTATACCTCAAGAGATCATTCGGATGCTGTTAGATTCACTACTAAGGCGTCTAGGAGCTGTTGTAAGGGTGTGTGGGGGACACTATTACTATCAGTACAACATATCAGTTAAGCTTGTAACAGTAAGCAGTTGTTTTATTAATATAATACATTATTTAAACGCAGTGATGTTACTCAATTTCTTCAGGGTGTTGCATTTTCAATAGCCACCAGTATGTTTAAAAGCCAAATGTACCAGACCTCAGAATTTTTTTTTGAATATAACTTGTTATGATAACTTTTGAGAAAAGTGTTTGCCTTTAGTTATAGAACGTCCTACAAAGATTACACAGCACCTTAAAAAAATAACGTGGGTCGTGGATCAAACTAATAAATCCTATTGTATTTTGATCCACTGATCCGAATCTGAAGTCGAGAATGGTTCTTCTTTTTTTTTACATGTCTTTCAGATTCAGATTTTTAAGTTTACATATCTTTCAGATCTTCATGAAATTTGTCCCCTGCTATTCTTAAGGTGAAAAAAATTTGCACGTGTAAAAAATACAATAGGATACACTAGTCTGGTCCACGGCCCACGATACTTTTTTGTTGTAGTGATGTGATTATTAATTAGACCATCAAGAAAAAAATATTTCTTGTGAACAATCTTGGTAAACCTTTTATAATGAAAGAGAATAACGAGATAAGGCATACCATTATGTTACCAGAAAAGTAAAAATAAATGGGTTAGGCTGAACTTTTTCTCATTGTTAGTTAACTAGCACTGGTTTAGAGGATGATTCAGATTGTTAAGCGGTCCATATATGTACGAGAAAATTGGTTATTAATTTTGTATTATCAATCAAAGTTGTAAACCTGTTTGCCACAGATTGAGCAAGGGGTTAACAACTTGAATGTCAATATCAGTTCTGAAACTGAAGAACTAGTGTTTATTCCTAGCAAGTTGCAGAAAAAAGTATAAAGCACAAAGTAAAAAATTGATTTTTGTTAGTTAGCTTTCCTGTAAAGTTCCAAAAGTAACTCCCATGCCAGTCTTTTTTAATGTCTGTTTTTAAATACATCGAACTTCATTTAAATAACTCGGGGAAACCTTTGACTGCCTTTATAAATTCCCCCATGATTCATTATTTGGAATAGAAGCCATAACAACAACAAAAAATATATTAACCAAAAGAAGTAATCTGTCAAACCAACTAATGTTTTCAACTTGATTGACAACATAGTCACAGAAACCACAACAGGGACGCCAACATTAGGGACAGCCCGCTAAAAATTAAAGTTGTTTGATTCCATTTTCAACTTCCACCTTCAAGCTTAAACCAGCTCAATCAACCAAAATATCCTTCAACATGCCGAATTGACATTTGACAACCAAGTTGCTCATATATGGACCGCTTCACACTCTACTACCGCCAAATAGATACCACTACCTAATGTCTTTTAACAAAGAAATTCTTAACAATCTATTGAGTACTAACAATAGCACCCCCTTTATAAGTTTGTGTAAAAATTGTAAGTATAAAAAGACTTTGTTTTTCAAAAAAAAAAAATATAAATATTTTGTAAGCTGCTTCCAAGATCTGCTGGGGCACATATTTTTTGATTTTTTTCGCAAATTTCGTTGAAGTTTTCGTTTCGTCTAGTAATCACTCTACTTATGTCTAGTAATCACCCCGTAAAATATAATGTGACTGTCATGCGTCTTTAGGAAAATCCAAGAATTTCAAATTTCACTATCCGCCACTGAACATAATTTCGTACATAATTTTCTCCGTGAGTTGTTCCGAATAGGCCATACTTTTGGCACACAGTTTTTCTTCGTAATGAAATAATTTCACCGTATCGTGAAGTCGCGTTATAAAATTGTGTGAATAGAGCTAATACCATATTTTGAAAATTTGTTTAACACCCTTTGTAAGGTATTGAAACAAAATTTTGTAAAGGAGTATTAGATACATTAGTGAATCGAAATCGCCAATTAATAGTCAAACCCAGTTTTCCACGCCAAATAGCCAATCAAAAAGAGCCTCCAGACTGTACTGACCATAATTTTAAAATATTTATATAAGAAGAATATTTATATAAGTACTCTAAAAAGAACTTTGGAGTACTATATTATAAAAAAAAATGAAATTGGATCAACCCGTTCCAAAATAAGAATGTTTCAGTTTCAAAGGGCACACACTGTATATTAATAGTGGGGAATTTATTTCCGCAAGTCAAGCTGTATGCACATTTTAAAATAAACTGTTGTGAACACACACCACATTTTTATCCGAAACACCCTAGCATACGCCCCTTATTATTCACCCTGGGCAAAATGCATGAAGTCAGCATTTTTTTGAAGGGTGCTTGATTCTGACTGGCTGAACGCAGATAAAACTAAAAACTGTTTGAATAGATTAAAATCACTTAGAATATTTAAAAGGCTTAATGAAATGCCAAGGAAAATATCCAACATCTAACAAAGACGTTAGTTAATAGTTTTTATTTTGTATAGGGTAAATAATAGCACTTATAGCAGTCCGCTGCATTTACAGTGCGACAATTTTCTAGTGATGATGTCATTAATAATTTTTTTAAGATGGAATATAAAATTAGTCAAGTTCTAAAATTTATATAAAACCTTAATCCTCGCCAAAAATGCTATAGTTTATGGACGATTTATTGATTTATTGTCACATATGCATTCATTTTTAAGTAAGTAAAAACTGTTTTTTATTTCCATAGTTTTTACTGACGTGTTTTATGAAGTAAAGGTCATAAAGTTTTTCTACTTTAACTCATTAAAGTAAACAAATATGTTAAAAGTAATGTTGTGACCATTTAGTTAATGCGATATTCTTTAATAGATGGATCGGACGAAGAGGACCAGTAGAATAGCCTGCTCGTGTACCAGATCGTACTCCATAGATTCTTTCTGGGGATATTTGTCGAAAATATATATGGGTCATTGTCATCAAATCGTGCTATGAAGCGTGATTGCATTTTATTGCGCGTCATAGTAATTTCCAGAATTCCAATGCCCATAACATGTTCCTTTGACGATTTTAGACAGATCGGATTCCTTCGAACAGTTTTTTGTAACCCCTATTAACTAACTAAGGCCTGAAAATGTCATTACCCTGGAACCCATTATTAAATGTCATTATCCTGGAACGTTCCAGGGTAATGACATTTTCAGGCCTTTTTTCGCTCGCGTGGTTAATAGGGGTTACAAAAAACTGTTCGAAGGAATCCGATCTGTCTAGAATCGTCAAAGGAACATGTTATGGGCATTGGAATCTCTGGAAATTACGATGACGCGCAATAACATACAATCACGCTTCCATAGCACGATTTGATGACAATGACCCATATAGGGACATAATATATAAGTCGAAGGTTGATGTTTATCCACCTGATAATGTCCAGGATTTAAAGGAGAGAATTCGAGAAGAAATTCGACAAATGGATTAAGCTTTTGTGACACAAATAAGTGTTTTTGAAGGTGAAAAAAAGTGTGAAGTCAGAAAGTGTACCAATCAGAAAATACCAATGTTGAAGTGTTTTATACCAAGTGTAGTGTGTATGTTGAGGGCAAACTTAGACATAGTCTCGATGTCGCACTGTTAGTTGTGCTAGAAGACGAAGAATCAGAAGAAAATACTCCAAGAAACAGTACATCTGATATTTTTTAAGGAAAGAGCCAAAAAGAGCGCATACCAGATATTGATTTGTCGCTATAAATTGATCCATAAATGTAATCATATAAAAAACAGTGTTGCTTCACTGCTATGATTCATAACCGTCAGAAAATAGCAACGAACTGTTTTCCATCATACTAGGTATCGATTCAAATATGACAATGCAGTAATATTACATTGAGGAATTCCTCACTGTTTCCTTATCAATACAAACCGAGATTTTACGGCCAGTATATGACGATGTCGCTTTCTAGGAAACCAAAACTTTAACCCAGACTCACATTGGACGCATAAATGTGCGAATGTTCGTTACAGCGCCAAAACGTACTAATGATAGTACTAATCCCAAAATACTAATGTAAATACAAGCTCTCACACTATTGGCAGGTTGACTCGTCCACATATTCGCACGTCTAAATAATCCGCATTTTCCGAATCCACTGTGCGCTCAGGCCTAAGCTTTGTTTTTCTAGGACAGCGGAGCTGTCATATAGCGGTCAAGAAATATGTGGTTTTTACGGTGAAAAGTAAGTTGGAAAGTCAGAAATGTACTAATCTGCTTTACGTCGAAGACAAGCAACATGGACGATCTTGATGTCGCACTGTTAGTTGTGCTAGAAAACGAAGAATCGGAAGAAAATATTTCAAAAATCACTTCAGTGATCAACAGATATTGATTTGTTGCCATCTATAAATCTAACCATCTAAAGTGTGATATTATTTCAGTTCACCGCTACGATTTACGACGGTCAAAAAACGTCACGAACTATTTTCCGACGTAATATTTTATTTTGTTCATAAACTGCTTTCCTTTTATGAAGAAGTTAATAAATCGTCCATGAATTATGGCATTTTTGGTGAACGATTATAAATTTAAGCAGTATGTCTTATACATTTCTAGATTCAGGGTTTTACATAGGTTTACATTGGCTAATATACAGGGTATTTCATTTAAATCGGCCGATGATATCCTCACTCACGGATGCTTCACCCTGAAAATTCAATTATTTCGTGAAAATACAGTGAACTAAAATAAAACATCGACCTGTCTCGGAAAATTACGTCAATTTTTTTGTTTACCTAGTAATGCATTTATATGTGACTTTATGGACGTATTGTATACATATATTGTATACAATGGTACGCATCTACTTTATGTTTGTATTTTCTGCAAGCGAATAGTAACCAGTTTAGAATTGAAAAAAAATGAATCATGTTACATATCATTTAAAATAAAGTTCCCATTTATTTTAAAATAATCGGCGATGCGGAAAATCAAAAAAAATAAAGGATTTAAAATATTTCTCCTACAATGTATTCAAGGGACTAAATGCGCACATTATTTTGATTTTACGCTCTTTAACTTTTTTACGACATAATATATTATGTAACTGTCATTTAGATGTTCTAAAATAATTAGTGATTACTTATAACATAAAGTTAGATACACAATTACGCTTTTAGAGATTGTTGGATATATATTGTAATGTAAGGGGTTTGATTACCTAATAGGTATGTAACTAAAATATGTGTACTCTGAAAAATATATTCTTCTCCAACTTTACTATTAAGCGAAGAGTTATGAAACCCTTTATCTGAGTGGATAGTGTAGCGTAGACGCAAAGTGAAAATGCATGTCTCATTATACGCAGCACATTACGGAGAAATCCGGAAATAGTTTTAAGTGTTCTAAGTAATGAGAATCTAAACATCCATTTATTACTGTGAAACAAATTAATGCGTCTGAAAACGATGTATGTATGTATGTATGTAGTTATATTCTTTCTCTATTTACTCTGATTGTACTACTGTAAAAGCAAATAAAATAATAAAAACTACAGTACGACAGAACATATCGGTCTATCGGCTCGTGTAATGAAATTTAACATAATATTTAATTATGACAATATTGCATAGGTAATAAAGGCTCCTGTAAGTCACCGGCATCATAACGGTGTCGGCTCAGCCGTTGTAAACTCAGCAGAGAGGAATATATTGAAGTCAGATACAGCTGAATCTATAATATTTTTGCCCTTGTTTCTTTTCTTCTATATTAGTTGAATCATTTACTACAGTTTGTGTTTGTATTTCTATTATACTTTTTTTTTGTTAAGATATTTAACTGATTTGCAACCTTTTTTCTAGCAACAATATATAACCGGCAAAAGAACCAATATACTTTGCGTACGGCAATATATCGGTATCGGTTGATCTCTAGTAAAACCTAAAAAAAGGACGGACGTATACAAAAAATAAATTTAATATGATTTTGACTGATGATAATTTTAAAATAAATAATTTTGCCTTATGTTTCTAAAATACTCGTTTGTTTTCGAGTGTGGATATGATGCCTTTTGATAAGTACAGTACCCCCAGAATAGTTTTGGCTGTAGTACGATCGTAATACGATCTAGAACGACTATACCCAAGATATATTATTCAGGTATTACGAGCGGTATATAAAATCAGTGACAGAAACATTCCAAACGGGCAAGGGATTACTGTATCCTATTTATTATGCTAGCCTATAAATTAATTGGTTACTTTTAAGGATTTATTCACTTAAATGACCTACTAAAGAAAATAGCATGACCGGTATAATCTGCTAATCCTTGTTTATCTGTTCTTACAAATGGTTTTCGCAGAGCATGAACAAATAATTAATCGCCGGACTGACCTTGTCTCTTTCACAGCTGAAACTTTAAGTCAAATGATACAATTTGAGATTCTGCCATACCTACCGTACATTCCACAGCAAAGGCTAAAGGTACTTTTTGTATGTATTTTAAGTGATGTCATACTTTCTGTTCCTGATAATAGAAAACTAAGGTCAATTCTATTAGCGGAAAAATTATTAGCAGTAGGCTAACATGTAATGCACCTTCAGTACAAATTTGAACTTGTTAGAGTCATTTGTTTGTTCTTTGTGACTGTTTTCGTAAACCATTTTTTTAGGGTTTTCAGGTATCAGGTTTTGCTTCAGACTCGGTCACAGCGCGCAGCGTAACGAATACTTTTACAAAACTTCAACACGCCTACGGAGGCAGTGTTTTTCCAAGAGCCCAGGTTTTTCAGTGGTTAAGGCATTCTCAGAAGGAGGAGAGTCGATTGAAGATGAACCACGCAGCGTAAGGTCTTCCTCTTCAAGAACCGATGAAAATGTCGTTAGAATGCATGATCTTATGCGTTCAAATCGTTGGTTGACGACAAAAATGATCGGGGAAGAGTTAAATTTGAATCACACCATCAGGTTCATCAGGTTTTGACTAACGAATTGGGGATGAAAAAAATCTGAGCAAAAATGGTCCCAAAAAAAACATTCGCAGGAACAAAAGGACATCAGGAGCGAAAGGTGTCTTGACGTTTTGGAATCGATTGAATGAGTTTTGGAAATGATCCCCATTTTATGGAACCTGTCATTACTAGTGACGAGAATTGGGTGTTTGAGTACGACCCGGAAACCAAGCGCCAAAGCATGGAATGGCACAGTTCTAGCTCTCCAAGACCCAAAAAAGCAAGAATGATCAAGTCGAAAATCAAATGCATGATGATCTGATTATTTGATAACCAGGGAATTGTCCACAAAGAGTTTGTGCCTCCTGGCCAAACAGTAAATCAACACATTTACAGAGAGATTCTTGCAAAATCTCGAAAAAGGGTCATGCATGTGAGACCAAAACTTGATGTTGCATCACGGCAATGCGCTTTGTCACACAGCCATTTCAGTAAACGAGTTTTTAGCCATTCATGTGACTCGTTAGCCTCCTTACTCGCCTGACTTGACTTTTTACTCTTGCCGAGATTGAAAAATCACCTCAAGGGACGTCGTTTTGGGACAATAGAAAACATTCAAACGGCTGTAACCGACCAGCTGAAGATTATTCCAGTACAAATATGACTTCCAGCACTGCTATAAGGAATAGAAGAACCATCTCCAGCGCTGTGTGGCTTCCCAAGGAAGTTATTTTGAAGGAGATAATACTGAATTGTAATTATATTCGATATAATAATTAAAAAAAGTCTCATTCCTTAATTTACACACCTCATATTTCCAAGATAAGTTTGTACAATTATATAATACATAATATCTGCTTCTCAATGATCCTCAGTCTAGGTAACATTCACTTGAGTTTTACCTCTTCAGTTTTACAGTTTTTGCCAATTTACTTTTCATAATATTAACATTATTGTAACTTCTTTTAACCCAAAGGACTACTACCGAAATTTGGTACTTTTATAACAATTTTCTGGGATTAAACTTGAGCTGAAGTCTGAACTATCAAAATGAATATATTTAATGTGTTGATAAATGTATTTCTTGTGTCCCAAATAATAAATACCAAATGCATCTTCATTTTCAGAAAAAAAGAAAATATTCCTAAAGCGCTTCTTAATAAAATAGAGCTTTAATTTGATAGCTTTAGGGAATATATCATCTTCTTTCTTATGTGAACCTATTGCTTCAACGTACTTAAACAAAATAAATTACAAAAGTCACTCTTTAAATAACGGTAAAGTAATACATTTCTCAGTTTTTAATTACTTGCTTGTCCAGGAGCAGTTAATTTTTATACATTTGCCTTTAAAATAGTTATTGCGGTCATTTCCCAGAATGCAAATTCTTTAGATGTGACCGATTTAAAAATAAATTTAAATTTACAAACTTCAGTAAAGAAAAAAGAAAAAAGCGCCGGTAGAATTTTCCTGCTTTTTCGTGTTGTTAAGTTCTTATACAGCAAGTCGTCGAAGACGACGAGTGACCGACCTCGGAGCACAATAACTGGGAAAAGTTATTATTGAAAACTTCCGCGGAAGTTTCTGGTAGCGCAGAAGTTGCCCAAATCTTCGAAGCTTCAAATAAATATTAAGTGAGACTTTTTTTGTACCCCAGAGGTTTCCAGTTGAAACAAAAAAAATGAATAATTCCGCGACACCCGCCAGGAATATTAAAGATTTCTCAGTGAGAAAAACCTGGAAGCAGTGGGAAAATTCATTGCTGTGAGTCAGAATCGATTACTTGAAATAAATTTAATGATCCTTCTGGATTGTCGATTTTCCTTTTTTATAAAGAATACTTTAATACTTTAATTAAAAATGAAAGTGAAAAATAAACATTTTTGTCAAATAGAAAAACTTGACGTAGGTACGAGTTAAAAGATATGGAATACCGAGCAGTTTTTCAATATCTTTTAACCCTTACGTATTTTTAACATGTTATATATAGCTTTTTATATTTTACCTTTTTCCCAGTTTTTTTCTCATTTATTGCAAAAGAATTGCGTTAAAAAGCTAGTTTTTGTATATATTTTATATAGGTATTTCTTTCACTTTCTTTCGTATTTCAAAAAAAAAAAAACGTAAATAGTAGATGCTTATTACAAAATAATAATTACTTAATAGACATTCTTTTGACTGTAAAAATGTAATAGATTGCTTTCAACTTCAGTCACATTTATTTGCTTAAAGTTTTGAGGATGACACCGCCATTTTATTCAACGGAAATGACTGGTCCATGAAATGATGATATGTTTATTCTATATATGTCTATATTATATTCTACCATTATTCGGTACATATCATTTCGTGGACCAATAATTTCAGATATAATATATACTGGCTGTCTACGAAAACAGGGTACGTTCAATGACGTTTGAACAGAAAAAGACACGCCTCGGGTTTCAGGTTTTCACTGTTGCAAGTAGCTTGAGTTTTCTAGTATTTTTCACGCTTTTCCATAGCCAACTAGATCCTAAAAATAAATAGGTAAGCTTTGGATTTTTCAGTAGGACACCCTGTATATTTTCGTTAAATTTCAATTTTCAAGTCATTCTGAGTAGAAGGATATCAAAATAATTGGTTTTCATTAGTTTTTTTTTTTTCAAAACTTAAATTTTTATTTTTAAACCTCAAACGTCTCAAAGCATGTGATAAAAAAAAGATAGTTTAGAGAACATTAATTAGGTAGGTACTTTATTAAGTTTGATATTGAAAAGACAAATTTTGTCTTTGAAAATTTGAAAAAAGTGAGTTTAAGTGACTTAAATTAAAATGGCTTTAAATTTTACAGTTTTAACGAAAACGTTTTTTTTAGTATTTTTCTAGCAAAAATATAATGTTTTGATGCTTTTGTTGTTACTTTATCTACATAACTCTGGACTTAAAAATAAAAAAATACAGTTTTGTAATTTTTTTAGTAAAAATTAATTTTTTGATGCTTTCTTATAGAACACTCAGAACGACTTGTAAATTGAAATTATACAAAAATACATAGGGTGCTATGTTTTAATATCCCAAAATTCCTATTTATTTCTCAGACCTAATTGATTATGGAAAACCGTGAAACGTGCTAAAAGCCTCCCAATTTCGAGTTTTCGAGGCATTTTCAACAGTGAAAACATTAAACGCGTACCTCTTCCTATTCAAAAGAGTTATTAAGTGTATCCTTCGTAGACACCCTGTATAACTGACATTTTCTGTATATTAACACACAACGCAAGATCTCGGGGAGCAGATCTCGTTTTGTTTATAAATTTTAATTCTGCTGAAGCTGCATTATCAGTATATTAGTAAAATAAATCTGACGATCAGATTCAGATCAACGTAAAAAATACTTTGGATATTATTATTATATCTCGAAGATTGAAATCGAGAATAAAACCAATGCCGGCCTATGTGATCTGACTGCATGTATGTCTGATCTGACAAATCTGATGTACGTTTAAGCGACTGGCCGGAAAGTTCTTATTGCTCTTAATTTCAATCGAATATTTCGTCGATTAGTGAACATGTGTACCAATATGACCGACATTGTTCGAGTTGAATCTCTAACCGTAATGTTCTCAAATTTTTTATTTATTTATCGTTTCACAGGATATCCAGAAGCACGAATTTTGATTTATATTATATATTTATATAGAGACATTAAAAAAAACGTCATCAACTCTGGCTATGAACGAGAGAGAAGGAAATAGCGGTCATGTCTAAGCTTTTCGGTTATGTCAAACTTTTGACAACTGACTGTCACAATTTGTAAAATACACAATGGCTGTCATTTGATGTGGCAGTCTTGACAAGTAAATAAGGTTATAAATTCGATCAAGGATTCTATCCTTGTAGAATAGAAAAAATAGAATAGAAAACGTATTTCTAATACGTTTTTTTTTCTCGGCCAACTTTGATGACGTTTTTTTTGGATGTCTCCATATTATCAGCCGAAAAAATTGAAATCTCAAAACACGGTAATGAACGTCACTTAGTTTCAAAATTTTGTTTATTTCAGATAGCTGATGTATTAACGATTCGCATTCGAAACACCGGGAGAAAGAGCAAAAGAAGAAACGACCCTTTACGAAAGACGCGGAGAGAGGTGCCAAACGATGTCTGAGAGCGCCTATAATTCGCCGCTGCTTACCAGGCGACTGACCGATTCGTGCTGCAGCTCTCCGGCGAGGAGCATCCGGAGCCACCACGCGGACGAACTCACCGACTCCGACGGGGAGGGCGAGCAACTGTTCACCGAGATACCCAGCACCCCCGACCAAACGGTCATCTCGGGGTGGCTCAAGTTCAGGGACAACAAGAAGGTAGGAATCGTTATGCCATAAGGTTCAGAGTGGTGCGAACATAGGGAGCACTTCGTATTTGAAACGATGATACCAGTTGACGAGTGGCTGCTAATTATATTATTGATTGCGCGCTAGGTAGACTAACACAAAGACAGAGTGCAAGATTATTGGATGCTAGGAGCTTAGAAATGGTCGAACGTCAAGTGGTCGTAGCACTTTGAGCCAGTCAGTATATATATGATCACATACATGGTGGAGACTTTAACTGGAATATATTCGCTGTGGTGAATGAGACATTCGGGGTGGTGAATGATTTTTAAAAAAAATTACCGAGACACGTCAACTTTTAAATGTATTTACCTACATTTTGCAAGTAATATGAAAAATATAGCCCTTCAGGGGTGGCTGAAACCACTCTCGACATGATTTTTTCAAATGCAACCCTATGGCTTGTGACCCCTCATTGTAAAGCTGGTGGAAAGAGGAATCCAAAGAACTGATCAAATTTTAATTTTTAGTATGTTTGTAGGATTGCATAAAATTAAAACAATTTAAAAATTAAATTTATTTTCAACGTAACAATTGTTCAAAATGTGCACCATTCACTTGTTGGCAGCATCCCAGTCTGTGGTAGGTTTCGTCCCTTACATTATGCAACATTTGCGGTGTTATTTTTCCGATTTCCTCTCTTATCCTTTCCTGCAGATCTGCTATGTTGTTGGGTTTCTGAATGTAAACCCTACTTTTAAGATGTCCCCACAAAAAGAAATCCAGTGGTGTAAGATCTGAAGATCTTGCTCTCCACTCAATATTACCTTGCCTCCCAATCCACCTACCGGGAAAAATTCTGTCCAGATACTGACGAACAATGGCAGCATAGTGTGGTGGGGCCCCATCTTGCTGAAACCATAACCTCTCGTCGGTCAAGTTGGGGTTTAAGGGATTTGGAAATAAATGACATAGCACTGGCATTAGTTCGTGCTGGAGTAAACGCAAGTATCTTGCTATATTAAGAGTGTCATCAAAGAAAAATGGTCCTACAATTCTATCTTGTATTATTCCGGCCCACACATTAGTTTTCTGTGGGCGCTGAGTATGAAGTTCCCTCATTCAATGGGGGTTCTCTTCAGCCCAGCAACGACAATTTTGGCGATTTACGTGCCCATTTAATGTAAAAGTAGCCTCGTAAGACAAAACGATCCACTCTAAAGATAACTGGTTTTAATTAATACAAGTCATCAATAAATCGCAAAATTCCACTCGTCGATCTGGATCATCTTCAAGTAGCTCTTGAACAGCTTGCATTTTATATGGGCGTTTTTTCTCATATTTAAGTATTTTTAAAACTGTTTTGTGATTAAGATTACTATCACGGGCCAGTTGACGGGCTGGAGTGATTGGATTTTCTTCTAGAGCAAGCAACAAATTCAACTTCGTGTCGTCATCAACAACAGCCTGCCTCTTACTCGGTACTTTCCTGACATGACCCATCTCTCGATATTGTGACTCAATTTTACTAATGGTACCTTGATTTAGTGGTGGCAAGTCAGGATGCGTTTCTCGAAACAAGCGAAAATCTTCGCATTGAGTTCGCGCCCTATCACCATATCCAATCATCATCAAAATTTCGATTTTTAGTGATTCAGTTAAATAAGACATTTCCACCAATTTGAAATAACACTTCGTTTCAAACTCTGAATACAGCATACAAACTAAATTACTCTTTGCGGCCGTGTAAAAACACTAGCAAAAAATAACAAATATCAGTTGTGGCAAAAAATTGCTTGGAATTTTTTGTGGGGACATAGGAAAAGTAAGGTTTACATCCCAAAACTAAACAACACACATTTTGAGTACGAAATTGTTGCGTTAAAAATAAATTAAACTATAAAATTACGTTTTAATTGTATGCAACCCTACAAACATACTAAAAATTAAAATTTGATCAGTGCGTTGGATTCCTCTTTCCACCAGCTTTACAATGAGGGGTCACAAGCCACAGGGTTGCATTTGAAAAAATCATGTCGAGGGTGGTTTCAGCCACCCCTGAAGGGCTATATTTTTCACATTACTTGCAAATTGTAGGTAAATACATTTAAAAGTTGACGTGTCTCGGGAATTTTTCGAAAAATCATTCACCACCCCGCTAGCGAATATATTCCAGTTAAAGTCTCCACCGTGTATATACCGTGGTTCGATATTAAACGACAGATTGAGAATGATAGTAATAGTTATTTAATGATCCACAATTGGAAAATTTTCCTTCACTGGAGCTTTTGTGGTGAAAAAGTTTTTGCTTTTTTTGCACACGTGGTTTATCACGTGTGATGTTCAGGGCCGTAGCCAAAGCTTTTTTGCGGGAGGTGTTTATGATTTTTTTTTTTCAGCAAAACTGACAACATATAATCGCACGTCGCAATATAATCGCAACTTCGACTTACTCGTATCTATGAAAACCGAATTTATACATTAGAGGGTTTCCAAGGAAATGACATTGATTAATATATTATGACTCTGAACATTTTAAACAACGGTTAAACTGAAATTGTCCTATGTAACAGAACCATAAAAAAGGCATCAATAAACACACATATATCCCGCCTTGTCCTTTTGATTGTTTTCCAATAAGAAGAACCAATATGGTGATTAGATAAATGTTCCAGTTTTAATGATAACCGTTCTAGGACACGGTACAATTGTTGATGAGATTGAAGAGTGAATGTGTTGTAGTATGTATGTATGTCAGTGGAAGAGGTATATTTCTAGCTTTTGATGACACTGACATCAAGTTTGGCATTAATCTAACAATATACACATGAGTCAATATACTCAATGTCGAGGTCCTAAATCGTCTGGTTTTTATGAAATTGTTTGAGATTAAAAGGATACAATTGTCATTGTTGGAACATGCTGGTAACATGCTTATCTAATCGAATTTTTAAGGCGCTGGATCGCAATTTATGGTGATCTAGATGAGCCCATAAAAAATAGTTTTCTTCTCACTACAAAGATCCGAATATGAACAAAAGATTGAATTGAAACATTTTTAGAGGTCGTTTACAGCCATTTTTCAAAAAATATTCCAAAAAAGAAACCATTTTTTTATTTTTAATCTCCAAAATTTTCCTGGAAAAACGGATTGAAATGGGCTAAAAGCCATCAAAATCGAGTAGAATATCCTCAAAAATAGTCGTATATGAAGTTCTGCTGAGTCAGTAATAAGTGAAGTAAGCACAAGAAGTGCTTACTGACACGATACAATGCAAATTTCATATTAATACAGTTCGTTATCGAACTTAGGTTAAGATAATTTCTATTTACTATTCAAAGTCAAAATGTACATAACAATGATATTTTTACGCGGATAATATCGGCAAATGATAAAAATATATAAGCAGGATATATACAAAGTGTTGTGTAACTCCTATAAGCGTTAAAAAGGAGGATCTGTAGGGCAATGGTCCCAACTTCACGACTGTGTTGGGGCTAGTTAAGAGGTAAACACATCAACAGTTCCCGGACTTAGGATGAGGGGGTATGCAGGAGAGCATGGAGGAACTCCTTCTTCAATTTTTTTTAGAGTTTCGCTACTATTGCATCAATGTTGATTTTTTAAGGGTTTGCTGTGACTTAAATACACAATAACAGACCAACATAATCTGTTTCATTCAAAATAAAATAGATGCAATACAACAAATTAATATTGAACTTGGCTACGAATACCTTTAAAGACTTATAAAAGGAACAGTTCCTTTATTACATACTTTAAACAGTCTAACATTGTTTTTTTTTTCACAGGAACTGAAATTACTTTTATAAACTATTTTTACTTCAAGAAAAAATTTTTTTCGCTTCAATCCTAACTTCTCAAAATGTAGGGACCAATGTAATCAAAATCGTGAACACTTAAGTATAATAGGCTGTGTTAGAGCAGCTCTACAATGTATGAATGACAAATACAATATTTGTGAAGAACAGTATTAACATTTTTGTCCTTAAAGGACATCTTAATTTTTGTTCACAAAAATTCAAACTTTTACATCTTATTTTTTTTTTGTCTTATTAGTGAATAAGATATTTTTCCTAAAAAATTCTAAAAGTAGGTAACCATTCAATTCTTTAGTGGCTATCCACTTCACACGATAAAAGGTGGTCAAATGTAAAACCTTCCATATTACCTAGATAATTATTATTCTTTGTGTTACATTCTAAAAAAAAACGTGTCAGGACAAACTGAGTTTCGTCTCTATCGCACACATCGTTGCAATCATTTCTCCTCAACTGTCAAGGCGTATCTACCGCTATCAGCAGAAAAGAAGTGAAATGACCTTTCGCCTCTATTGCACATGAAAGAGGACCCTTTTTGAAGTCCTTTGTTGTGCTTAACTCAAAATCGCCTTTAAGTTTCGCCACTACTGTTCTCAGCAGGCGAATGAAACTTGAAAAATATCTGTTTACTTCCTAACTAATCCAACCAAGAGCCCTGATCCCAAAGTCAAGAATTGGGATCACTAGACCCCTTCATTGACATAATTATAATAATAAAAATTAAAAAAAACATTCAATGTATACAGACGCAACGAAAAAAACATATTTATTTTGGTTTCCAGTTAAATCCGCTAGCCCGTTCACAGTTTTTCAGTTTTTAGTTTCAACGACGATCACTAAAATTTTTAGGGATTTGAGGAAGAAACTTAAAAGTCAAATCTGTGTATATATCTATGTAGTACTCTACTATATTCGAACTACTTATTAATAATTACGTGTAATATATGTTAAAGTTTGATATAAATACAAACGTATTTTATGTGTAGTCAGTGACATTCATAATTTCATTAGTCATATTATTTTTGTGTGAGTACGTAATCCTTGACATGTGCAAAAACATTAAATTCTGTGATTTTTGTGTCATCAGTTTGTAATATTAGGGTAAATGTGGGATATATACCCCACCTAACTAAACATGGAAATAGAAGGATGTGAAATTATTTTGTGTTTTTTCTGTGTGCATAGAATTTATGAATACAGTGGAGCATCGATTATCCGAACCTCAGTTATCCGAACGACCGGTTAACCGAACCGTTTAATATTGGACTTCTTTTCTTAAAATGCATATGTATTAACGATATGTATGTATGTTCATTTACTGAAAATATGTACATATGTACATAATGTTCTTGAATTTAGTTCGGATAATCGATGCTCCACTGTAGTTCTAATACAATGAATATTGTGACATTTTTGTTGGTAAAGACGACAAAAAAATTCTCTAAAACCGTTACATGTCCTCTTCAACCTCATAATCCGTTTAAAAGGATATCTATCAGCTTAACCATCTTACGTATGTTAACTAAGTTTACTACTGTAGAATGAAAACGTTTCTGGAAGCCATGTAGAGATCAACGCCAGTAATTATAATTGGTCGACAAACACTCGAATAAGACGTGCCACTCGTAGGCATCGAGAATCAATCGGCGCACAGCGTTTTCAATTGTTCCAAAACAATATAATCGTCTTAAGGACAAACGTAAACGCTCGAAATTTAATAAGGACTTTATGGCGTCTATTCGACCCTTACAGTTCACCAAAACAAAGAGCGACAAATCATTAACTACTTAATGCTTATTGAAACGAAAAGGAAGTTCATTTAATGAGTTTATCAGTGACAATAGCATTGTCACTGATAAACTTAGAGACATTAACAATTTTATCGTACTAATTGTAACAAAATTACTGACTTAGCAGGACCACGAAAAACACATGAAAAAATTAACCAAACCATTTCACCTGATTTATGCATTGTGTATATCTATTAAAAATATTATCAGTAATTATAGTACATTACAGTGAGGAAGAAAAAGTCAATATAACAAAAATGTATGTGCAGCAAAAAGAGAATATAGGGTGTTGTATCCAAATCGTCAAACACCATCAGAAAATACGTTCAAAAAATAACACGCGTGACAGCAATCTTTTCCAACCCTAGTTATCATTTATTTATATTGAATTTCCTAAATAAATTTTTGTTATATATTTTGTATAAATATTTGGACTTTTTCTTCCTCACTGTAAACCATTTTTATTATTTCATTAAAGAAATTTCACTTATCAAACATAATAGTCATTTTCATAGCTTACTTTAATAATTTTAACTTTTCCGTATTTACAGAAACTAGTTTAACTAAGATATTGGACGTTTAATAACTCAAAACCATTATAAGATAGGGGTAACGTATGGTATATTTTTGGAATCAGGAAAAAGGATCAATACAAATTTAATAATATACAGGGTATCCCATCAAAAAAAAAACAACATTTTTTTGTATCCCCTCAAATCTGCACGCTACTGTACTTTTGATAGCATTTTAACAAAATTCAGTCATAACCACACAACTTTTATTTAAAACTTTTTTTATATAGGCAATAATAACGATGATAAGGGGTGGGTGATTTATAATGATTAACCCTGTACCTACATAATGTATGTATATGAAATTCAGTTGTCATACAATGTGTCAAAATTAACAACCAATAAATTATGGAGTAAATAAGACCCTACATTAGGCCTTCCAGCAGCACGGAGTGTTCATGTGATTACTTTAAATATATCTATTTCCCGTCCCTACTATACGGTGAGGTAAAGATCTAAATAAATGCGATGTCTCTTTCTGGGAAAGTCTTCCCAATTAATGTTAAGACATGTTTATTTTGTTTTGCTAAAAAAACATAAGTAGGGAGTGTGTTTTAATAAATGCAATTTCCAGATCGCCTTTTGCTTTTCGAGCTATGACGTCATCGGTTATTTTTTTTAAATGAAAACCTTATTTTTTTTTCAATGGATCTGAAAATGCGACTATTCACTGCGTACAGCAATTTAAAAAAAAGTAGGATATTGAAACGGAAAAATTTCAAGATATTTGACTTTAAAGTTATAAAACAAAAAGTTGTGTCCAAAAACTGTTGTTTTTTTCTGACGTAGTGTAACAGAAACGTAAGTTATTTATTTATTTATATATGTAGCAGGTACGTAATATTTTCTACTCCAAGAACATAATAATATAGAACGAAAATTATGCATCGTCTTAGTAACACGAATAAATATTTTCTCTTGCTGAATTTTTTTCTCAAATTTTATCTTCTTTGCTAACCTAGTTTTAAAAAGTATCGTCTTGTGTTAAATGGTAGTAAATAATAAATTTGTTATTGAAAATTCTGGTATTTGTCAGATCATATAACTAGCTAGAAAACGACAACTGAAGTCTCCAATTCACATTTTCAACATTGTTCTTTTTATGTAAGAAATAGTTTTCTTTGAAAAAATGAACGTCGATGTCATAGCTCAAAAACGTATTGAAAAATGTGTCTTTTTGATAAACAAGATCGACTTATCCGCAGATTTTTTTTATTTTAGAATTTCCCAAGAAGAGATATTGAACTGATTTAAAATCTAACGACGTTACTTATATAGAGTATAGTTAAATTAACAAGCTTATTTAATGGAACTACACATGTTGCCTTAAAATTAAATAAATGTTTGTATTTTTCTCTCGATTATAAAAAAAATACAAACCGTTAAGGGAGCGGTTGACCCGAACGACTTCAAAAATGTTAATTTTTTTCCTATATTTTTTTAATGTCTATAGTTTAGATTTGATTTTTGAAATTCAAAGGCAATTTTATGAAAATGTAATAGTTACGCCGCCGAAAAGAAGCCGCGCGTCGTCAACATGGTGGGGAGTGTAGAATAGCACAGGTCGGTGACGCAGCGAAGCAGTCCAGAAAAGGATAGTGAGAGAGTGAGGTAGCTGACTTTTCAATATGAGTAAGGGATGTCCTATTGTTCTAGCATAATGCGTTTTTCTCGAAACCATTCTCATTTACCAATCGTGCTGAATTTTTTACTGCAGCTTGAGAAGACACGGCATTATTGCAAACACTACGAAAATGGTCATATGAATATATTTAGGTATAATTTTTATAAGTTGTTGAAGACAAAAAAAATGCTTAAAAATCTACAAAGGGTCGCCAAGGCATTTTCGAGGTTTTCGATTATCACGTTAGTGTCTGCAACAATGCTGTGTTCTCTGAAGCCGCAGTAAAATTTCAGTTCGATTGGCTTATGTATATAGAAAAAAATGTTAGTTACAGTGACAAAAATATAATTTTGAGAAAAACGCGTTTAAAGTTTCGAAACCGGATTCCCTCAGTTATTAATCTTCCAGGGCCATGAAGTACCCCTTCCTCATCACGAAAAGATTCCAACTCAGCTACCTTACCCTATTTCTATTCAATCCTGGCCTGCTTCGCTGCGCTACTGACCCTATGCTCCGAAGGGTTGATACGGCTTCTTTTCGGCTTCGTAACTTTTACAAATCCTTTAATTAAAAAAATCCATTTGAGGTCTATTCCCTTGACTATAATCATCAGAAAAATGTAAGGAAAAAATCGATATTTTTTTAAAATCATTTGAGTAGATGATTCCCTTCATGAGATCATGTGAAAAGCCCATGTTTTTTAAATTATTTTTTGTTAATTTCGTATAAAGATTCTTTGCTGTCGTTTATTATTAATTTTCCATCCACCGCCTGCGACGCATATGATATACACTCAAAAAGGGATGGCGCATAGCCAGACGAAAAAGTATCTAAATTTTCCAATCGCCGTGACAGCTGAATTTAAAAAATACGACTTCGGGAGCGCATTAAATGGCGCGGAAGAATTAAAGATACGAAGGAACAAGTTGCGAATAAACATCTCCAGTTACTCGAGTGGTTGAGATCATGCGAGAGTATCTCTTGGCGGGACGCACCCTGAATACCGAATGGGGTGGTGCAGTGATATAGGAGATGAACGACGCGACGCGACGCCTTCGCTGATTGGAAAAAAATGTCGTTTTGATATATCGGAAACGTTTGCGTAGTTTTATTTTATCCTTTATTCTATTCCGTTGAGCTGTTTCCTAATATCGTCGCTATTATATGTATGTAGGTATAAGAGCTTATATCAAATAAAACCTTTGTAGAATGGAAAAACTAGCGTATCATGTAAAACATGATCAAAATCAAGTTATTTTCTTCACAATCGTTTCATAAAGTAGCTTTATTTACTTTTATTTGAACTATGTAAAGTGATATTTTAGTTGTGTTTTAGTTGTATTTCATCAACACAAGAAAGTTGCAATATATAACTATAAATGTTCACATAACTATAAACTTCACAAAATTTTTACAAATACGTGAGAAGGCTATATTCTATAGACTCTGACCTGACGCTCTCAATAATCACAAGTTTCGGATAAATTACTACGTACATCTTGGTACCAGGAAATAAAGTAGTTAAATATAGTAAAAAGGCAGATAAACGAATCAAAGAAAATGCTTCTAACTCCTTAATAGGAATAGAACCTGTTTGTGGCCTGGCACAATCGGTGGCATGCATAAAACATCCATACGTAAATAGATAAATAGAAAGTTGCTGGAATGGTAGTCCAGAACAAATACAGGCGAAACTTTTCATAAAAGAGCAATCTTCCTTTGCAGAAGATCTATTGAGTCTAAATAAAATGATTGAAAGGAAAATAGGAAGTCTATAAATATGACAATGAAACAAACATAAGTCTGATTAATCTTACAAAAAGGAGGCAACATATATATCCTTCTTGGAGAAAGAGGAAACCTCAATTCATGTGCAACATCAATGAATACACATGTGAGGACTTGTGTAACAAGGGGGTCGAAGAAAAAGGTAAGCTGCCATCTTGGGGCGTCCACCATATTAGATTTAGAACGATATTAAAGACTGATGTATTTTGAATTGTCATCGGGTTTACATACGAGGTGTGTAAATTAAGTAATGAGACTGATTTTTTTTATTTTTCTTTATTCGAATAGAATTACAATTCAGTATTGTCTTTAAAATAACTTCATTGGGAAGCCACACAACGCTGGAGACGGTTCTTTCATTTCTCATAGCAGTGCTGGAACTCATATACTGAAATAGCCTTCAGCTGCTCGGTTACAGCCGTCTAAATGTTTTCTATGGTCCCAAAATGACGTCCCTTAAGGTGATTTTTCAATCTCGGGAAGAGAAAAAAGTCACAAGGAAGTCAGGGGAACAAGGAGGCGGAGGAGCCACAGGAATGTTTTTACTGGCTAAAAACTCATTTACTGAAATGGCGCAGATTTTTCTCATCCCCAATTCTTTAGTCAAAATCTGATGTATGGTGTAATTCAAATTTAACTCTCTCGATGATTCTTGTTGTCAACCGACGATCTGAACGCACAAGATCCCGTATTCTGCCCACATTTTAATCGGTTCTTGAAGACGAAGGCCTTCCGCTGCGTGGTTCATCTTCAATAGACTCTCTTCTCTCTGAGAATGCCTTAAACCACCGAAAAACCAAGGCTCTTGAAAAAATACTGTCTCCGTAGGCGTGTTGAAGTTTTGCAAAAGTATCCGTTGCGCAGTGTCCAAGTCTGAAGCAAAACATGATACAACACCGTTGCTCAAAATTAATTTTGAGCAACGAGCTCATTTTTAAAACGCACTAGATAAAAAAGAAAAAAGTTTACGAAAACAGTCACAAAGAACAAACAAATTACCCTAATAAGTTCAAATTTGTACTGAAGGTGCATCACATGTTAACCTACCGCATTTCCAAGTCCCGTCTCCGGAATGTTGTTATATCGGGCGCTACGTTGCCAGTCTCATTACTTAATTTACACACCTCGTAAGTGTACCAAATTTCATATTATTCTAATAACGGGAACTGGTTCAAAATTGACATGCAATATTTGAAATAAACATACAAACGTTGCAAATTAAATAAAAGCTCATAAAAACAAATATATTATTATCACACTCGATATTAATTATCAGGTGTTATATATCTATATTTTGTGCCCTATATAGCACTAGAAAACGTCGATTATAGGCCGAAAGTCGTGTCTCAAAATTGATGAGAATTGATTTTGAGTTCATGAGAATTGACTACGTTTTAGAGCTATTAAAGGAAAACTGAAATTTTCCTAAATTCTTTTCGATCGAGCAGTCTCTAGAATTACGTTGTACACTCCATTCCCAAATACCCAGTATAAGATCAAAAATTTTGTCATATCTAGTGTTCTCGTTTTAAAAAATTGGGAATCATAAAACAGTTCTTTTTTATCATTGAACACTCAGAAAGTGAAAACTGTCAACAAAAGAAAAGATAGATTAATTAATAATTTTTCTACGTCAACTTGGTCCAGACTGAAACAGTTTAAAAAATTCTAAGCACTCTAGATCCAAAGATGTACTTAAATAAAAAAATATGTGACATGCTGTGTGAGAAAATGACAAATAGGAAATCATTGTGCACAGATTGATAATTTGAATTAAAAAAAAAAAGTGAAAATAAACATGATGTGCAACTAAAAATTCGATTTAAAAAAAGGCTATTTTCCGATAAACCGGAAGTGATTAAATAATGACGACAGTGTCAATAAATTCAGTATATACATATGTCAAATAAATATCTAATTCTGTGAGCCACTTCAGGGAATCACCCGGTATTGTTTAAAAGTAAGTATAATTGTGTAAGATTTGTAAATTCAAGGGTAGAATTTTTAGAAGTTCTAAATTAAACTTCGTTAGTTTCCAAGACAAATTTATTATGCTGTTAGAGAATCATTGTTTCCTTAACGCGGATCCCAAACAATAGCGCCTCCTATACACGACTTGCATTACTACAGAATCCGCGCTAAATAGTTTCACAAGTACTGTTAAGATAGGTAGGAATGTGAGCCGTAGCTTTCGCTCTGTTACTCTCCCCTCAAATTAATAGCGAAGGTAATATATCTCCGACCGCCCCAGCTCGATTTGCATAATTTTGATTAGCCGTAAAAGGTGTCAAATAACAAAGAAACATTTCCCCAGCGGTAATAAAATTGGAATTCAAGCAAAATCAGCATATACGAATGGCATAAATTCAAAATGGAATAAAACATGCGGACGTCTCACGCATCAGACGTCACGTCAAAATCTGGCCGATCCGAACACGCACACTGAACATGTAGGTGTCAGATTTGGGAGATTTTTCCGTATTGTCGGATTCCCTCGTTATTTGGATGTTTAAAATTGCATATTTCGGTGTTTAAATCGGCATAAACTCGAGTGTATAACATGAACTGTTTTGATGGAAGGTACGTAATTCCCATATCACAAATTATCTTTACTTTAGCAATTAAAAAATAATAGGTTTTTGCTGCAAATATTGGATATTTTTGAACAAATGCGTGTATAAAACGGAAAAAAAAGTTTGACGCATACTAAAAGAAAAAATCATAATATACAGGAAACAAAATAACAACTAGGACATATTTTCATAACATCGAGACACTATACCGCACTCGACGCGAGCGTTTTCTTAATTACGTTGGCATCGTCAGGACTTATTGTATTATTGAATTCTGTATTTAATGTCTTATGAGCTACATATTAAGATATGCAACTACAGTTATCACAAACGAGATAGCCCGTAGGGAATAGGACAACTCGTGACAAAAAACTGCAAGTAAGAGGTGAGTAAATTAAGTAATGAGATTTTTTTAAATGTTTTTATTCGAATCGAATTACAATTCAGTATTGTCTCCTTCAAAATAACTTCCTTGGGAAGCCACACAGCGCTGTACACGATTCTTCCATTCCTCACAGCAGTGGCCTGTGGTGGTTTGGTTGCGTTTTTTTTTTTTTTTGTTCCCCACAGAAGGGACTTGAGGTGATTTTTCAATCTCGGGAAGAGAAAAAAGTCACAACGAGTCAAATTAGGCGAATAAGGAGCTTTTACTGGTTAAAAACTCGTTTACTGAAATGGATGTGTGACGTTTACTGAAAAGGCGCATTGTCGTGATGCACCATCCAGTTGTTCTTGATGTTTGGTTTCATACGCATGACACTTTTTCGAAGTTTTTCAAGCACCTCTCTGTAAAAGTGTTGATTTACTGTTTGGCCTGGAGGCACAAACTCTTTTTGGACAATTCCCTGACTATCAAAAAAGCAAATCAGCATTCATTTGAACTTCAACGCTCATTCTTGATTTTTTGGGTCTTGAAGAACTTGAAGTGTGCCATTCCGTGCTTTGGCGCTTGGTTTCCGGGTCGTACTCAAACACAAAAAGTTCTTGCGAAAGGTTTTTTCGTTAGTTAAAATCTGATGAACAGTGGTGTGATTCAAATTTAACTCTTCCCCGATCATCCTTGTCGTCAACCGATGATCTGCACGCACGAGATCCCGTATTATATCGACATTTTCATCGGTTCTTGAAGATGAAGGCCTTCCGATGCGCGATTCATCTTCAGTCGACTCTCTTAAAACTAAACTGAACTAAAACATAAAATAAATAAAGTGTTAAGTCATAGGTTAACTAAAAGCTCAGGTACAGGTGAAAGGTCAACAAGGAAGAAGTTCTAACGGTCTTATATGAGTTTGGTTCTGGTAATTTTAGAACCAGGGCACAACGTTCAACTGTAGAAGTATCATCGACTAGGGGGTAACAGAACTTGATCCGGGGATCTTGATTTTATTCAACATATTTCTTATGCCATTACTCATATTAAAATTAACTGCATTTTTTTATAAAATCGTACTAGATGGAAGGAAATAATTATACAGGTAGATTAAGCCCTTATAAAAAATATACTTCTCAGAGAGTTTGATTTAAACTATAAACATATTGTTTCGTAAGCAAATAAGTGTTTTTATTTAAATTCATAACATAGTTTCAAGTTAATTCTTAAAAACATTATAATATACCCTAACGTATAAAATATGTATTGTCTCCTAATAACTCATCATTCCTTCAAACAGTAACTGCCACTTGTTTTATAGAGCAAGCGTAAGCAATTATTGAAAATCTAACTATAGTGCAACATTCTTTTATATTTTGGAGCCCACCTATAGGATGAATTGTAAAACATACAAAAAAACTTTAAGTACGAACATATATTCTTTTGTTGTCCGATGATGGCAAAAAATAATGCATAAAAAATTATAACACTTTTGCTTTTAAAGTTTGACGATTCACCCTGTAAGTGGTGTCAAAATATAGAAGGACACGCTGTACATAATGGATTTGGATTTGGATTTTGATTTGGATTAAGAACTAAACTTCTTTATGTTTTTTTTTTTGAGTTTTGGTACATATATTTTTTTTCAATTATTAACATACATACATATACGAGTATACTAACATGTTATAGAAAATGTATTATATCTTCCTGTGAATGACTATTATCTCCTCTACACTCCTGCAACGAACCACCAATCGTTTTCAGTTACTGTTACCTAAGGCTATTTGGCCATAATTCTAAAATTCCGAATTGTTACCGCCCGTCCGCGCGTTCCAATTTAAAAACTACGTAATTGCGACAGAAAATTGCTGTTTGATCACGATTTATTCATTAATCGTCCTTAACAACTTCGCCAGTATCCGAGGCTCCAATAGCAATTATATCACAATTTAAGCGTCTGCAGAGAACGGACCGCTTTCCGATAAAAATTCAGGGAAGTCTCCCTACTAGAAACCGAAATAAGTTCGACAGTCCCTTTTAAGTTATAGCGTCATAATCTTCTGTAATCGCCAGAGGTTTGTCTCCGATAGAGATGAAGGACTAATTTCTCATTCCGATTGAGGAGGGCATTATTTCGGTGCGTCTACAATAGAAGAAAGGTATTATCGGACCGTCTTATCGATTTCCGGACTAATCCTTTATTTTTACTCCCGGACTAAACCTAATCCCTTCGCTAAGTAGATTTTACGGTGTGTTCACTAAGGAGGATACCGCCGAAACTTATACAAAGTGTCTCGCGAAACAGTGGATTAGTCGGGTAGGGATTTGAATTTTCCTTAGTGCCCTCTCCGGGTATTTACTGATTGATTTCGATTTCGTTTATAAACGGATGGGTACGCATCGACGGTTTTTACTTCCTTTTGTCTTGTGTGGATGCGATATGTTGAACGTTTTTTTTCCAGTCTTTCCTTGTTTACTTGGCAATCTCGTTATAAATACAGTCCACCAAATTAATAATGAAATGTGTGCTTATCAAAAAAACTGATAAAATCTGGAATCACGTGCTCATTACCCATGGACAGCGTTCCTTCCACAAACGTCGGGAGAAAATTAACAATCAGACCAGAACCATTAGAAGTCTATCGGTAGAGCGCGAATGGGCGTTTCGATGATCTATTCTTAAGTGGGACCGTAGCACAATGGGGCAAACAGTACTTTCGCCTTTCTCAAAATTCTATAACTTATTTATTTACTAATGTAATCAAGTGAGATTTGGTACGACATACGAGGTGTGGCTATTAAATAACCGAACTGATGTCGCTTTCAACAACTTTCAACAGAACTGTGTCTGGTGATATTTCCCCACACTGAGCTCGCTGGACAAGTCAGTGGGTTGCTCAGTTTGAGCTATACACCAGTGACGTGTCGAAAAATGTGAAGTGTTCAGATGGAGCAACGGGTTAATCTCAAGTTTCCTGTTAAACTGGGGAAAACTTTTACAGAAGCTTATGTAATTTTAAAAGAAGTGTGCGGAAATGAACCTTTATCCCGCACACAAGTTTTTGAATAGGAACGTGAAACGACCGAAGACGATCCGCGCCACGCACGGCCCTCAATGTCAAAAACGGACGAAAACATTGAAAAAATTGGTAAATTAATCCGCGAAGATCATCGTCTAAGCATCCGTGGACTTGCTGAAATAACATGAATCGACAAAAAAATGTAATCGCCAGATTTTGCATGAATTGTTCAACATGCGCAAAGTTTCCGCTGACATTCTAAACAACATTGACACTGATCTAGGCTTTTAGACACGGTGATTACTTGTGATCTTGAATATTGGTTTTTTACTTATGACCCCGAAACAAAAGGTTAAAGCAAAATCAACGGAGGTTCTGAACCAGATGATAGAAGCGGACTTCCAGCACTGCTTTCAACAATGGAAAACTCATGTGGAGCGGTGTAGAGATCGCCAAGGGGAATACAATGAACGCGAAAAAGTTGCTACTGTAATTGGTACCGAATAAAAAGTGTTATGACAGCAGTTCGGTTATTTAATAGCCACACCTCGTAGGAAGGTGTGGTTTTCAACACTGTATAGTATTGCAATTTCTTTTATATATCTTGCTATCATTAGTAAATAAAATGAAAGAATGTAAAAAAAATCAGAACCTGTTCCCATTATTTCATTAAAAAGGCTAGTGAAATTGAAAAAGATCAATAGACATATAGCACATTTGTTTTCTATAATAGAAACAAAAAAAAATACAATAATATTAGTACAATGTGCTTTATAGATTATGTGCTTCATGGTGAATGGCCTCGTTTTGAGGGACCTATGTACAATGTGGAGCTGAAAATTTGTATTTGCGGGGTTCTCGGGATGCTCTACACATATACAATACTTCTCTCTGGCACTTCCGGATTATATATCGGAATTAATTTAGTCATTACGCATTACTTTAGTCATTACGCATTAATTTAGTCACTTTGCAAATCACTGTCTATCTCAGAAATGAACGGTTTTTGAAGACTGCTTCGTGGAAAAAATAATATTCACCAGTTTTTTTACTACAAAAAAAAAAACAACATATAGGTAACACAAGAGTGATCAGTTAAAAAACCGCTTTTTCATCAAAACAACATTTTTTACTAGTCACTCTATGTCAAGATCGTTTGGTTTGATTGGGTTAAACTTTTGCATACGTTGTCTGAATCTTATCAGTTTTGTATAAGATATACTTCCTAAAATATAATCCCTACGAAAATTTTCAATTCCACCACTCATCACTGTTACCTACTTCCCAAATACGTTTCTGTTTAGCTAAGCGAATATAGATTGTGTTTAGTTCTCGACTCTAGTTATAAGCGACATCTTGATATTAAATATCTATGAATTTAATAATTACATAAGCGTCATGAAATTGAAGAGAAAATACCTGCTGAAATGAAGATAGGAGGTCTACGAAAAGGTGATGTTTAGTTTAAGCGAGTGACGTGTAATTTCACTGATTGATACTTTTCATCGGAAAAAATGTTCTTTGTTTCTATGTCTAACGGGCTTTAATTGAGGGTAATTTCCAATGTCAATAGGATGAAAAAATATAGCAATTACCTTCCGAAACGTCTGTTAATGCAGGATAATAACAACTTAATTTGTAATGGCCACACCTCTGGGGGAGTTGTTGCGGCTTTGTCATTTTATAGCGATCCACTAAATGAACGGAAAAACGGCGTGGAATAGTCCTATTACTTATTTATATACCTAAACACAAGTTACAATTGTCATAGTTGTGATTATTATTTTCTTGAACATACAGTAGTCTACTGAATGAACTGTCATGGGAATTATCATAAGAAATAAAAAATGACAAGTGAATTTCTCAAGATACAATTAAAAACTAAAACCAAAACAGAATTATGAGAGACCGATAATAAAAAATATATTGGATTATTAGGTACTCAAAGATTGCATAAATTAAAAATGCATTTAAAAACTTGCATAAAATACAAAAGGTCCGTGAATTTCCCAAATGGTACTTTTTGTTAATTTTTTAATACTTTGTTCTGGGATATTTTGTAGGTACACTATTATGTAGAAGAGTGTAATTGACGATTCTGTGTGAATCATCAATGAACATTTATTTTACAAAAAAATAAATGTTTCTTTATACCTGCCTATAGTTCTTTGAAAGAATCCTAAACATTTTTTTCTCGGCCTTCTTACAGCTGACCCTTTAAATATTTTTTTATACATAAATAAATAATTTATTTTGCACACTGTGGCTTGTTATTGTAGTTCCGCTACTACTAAGAGTCTCAAAATGGTGCTGTCACATAAAAATGACTAAGGCTAGGACATTCAATTTTGCTGCGTTTATAATTAAACATATTTTTGTATAGATTGCTGCAAGTGGTAGGCAAACTGATTCACTTATTTTTGTGTATTTGTATGTTGAGACACATTCGGAAAATCGGAAAATCTGCAATGGCATTTTTTTCTTGTAATGATTATACTTTGACCATGAATTCAGGATTCTCTAAAATTTTAGTATGTTGAAATCTACTATATCTAAGTAAAAGGCTATTATAATAGCAACAAATCCTCAAATTAAACTTCCTCAACTAATTTTATTAAATGGCCCATGCCTCCTTACGAAAATATAAGCATATCAAATTCCACTGGCCGCCACTGGTTTTAAGCATACTAATATTTTAGAGAATCCAGAATTCGAGGTCAAAGCATAAGAATTACGAATATGTATTTGAGATCTGTGAAATTGAGAGAGAAAAGATATTATCATCATTATTCATTATTCTTTTATTGTTTGATAATGTAATCTTTTCTGAATATAAACTTTTATCATAAGTTGTAATTTTTAGTGTATGGAAAGAGGTTCTTGGTTACCTCTCTTCTCTCCTTCGGCCACCTTATCATGAATCGAACACTTAAAATTAACCGAAAATGATAGTCAATAGATAACCATTACTCCGAAAAAATTGACCCAATACCGATTACAAATCCAAACTCTATCATTATCGCCGATATCTATTGTTTCCGAGTATACGCTATTACCCTCCATAACTGTTATGTTAATAATACATTATTATAATTGGAGCAGAAACCTGTAATAATGGATTTTTGTCACGATACATTATTTTGAATAAATCGATATGTGCTAATATATTCAGGTTTTCGTATATTACAGAGTGTTTGTAACCGTAGATAAGTGGTTTGAATAACGTAGTATATAGCTTTGTTAAAATACATTATTCATTACGTAATTTTAGATCTTTGTTTTCCGCATTTGTCTTAAAATTTACCTAAACATGCCGATCTTATTTTGTTTTTTTTTTTTGGTCTTTTAGTTTGGAAAAAATAAATCGGTGGCAATTTGTCCATTAAGGGATTATATCGGATGCTGGATTTGTAAAACTTTTTTTGGGTAAAAGTTAAAACTTTTTTTTTGTACAACCTTTTTCCAATTTCTTTGCAGAACCGAACTTAAAATAAAAATATTCTTATAGTAAAAAAGAAATGTTAATTTACATTTTTAAAGTTTACTGTTCATTTTAGTTTGATGATAACTCTTAAATGAGATTCTTAAAAACCGAAGAAAATTGCAAATATCCCCGAGATTTGTATTTTTAACTTCCATTATGGGCATAAGAGCAAAAAGAACTGAAAGATAAATTGGTGCGAAAGAATACACGTTCTATTTCTGATTATGATTCTCAATTTGAATTTAATAAAGTGTAATAAAATTATATAAAATACAAATAATAAATTGAATTCTGGATAACTGAACACTAATAAACTGAGTTTTACGAACTTATTTTAATTGCAAAGTATGGTGCACTTTATGTTTTGACGACATACATATGTATGTATTAAAAATGAAATGGAAGTATACTGTTATCACGTTTTTTCCTGTGACATTTTTTAAACATCAAATATCTCCAACGATTGCTTTTAGCTATCTATTGGCTATGACACAATGTTATCGACTCAAAATTTAGTTTCCATTTCGTGATCATTGTTTATTGTCTTGATTAGGGTTCCAAACGTGGGCTGTAACGCAGGGCCGGACTCGTAATCCGTCATGTTATTGACGGAAGATGGCATATGAGAGATCAAAGAGAAAGGAGTAAAAATGTGTTAATAATGTATGTGCATACCCATTTGCTTGTATCATTCAGAAACACCGACTGTTCCCATTGCTTGAGCGTACGTTGCCACGACCAGTAGTATTTCTGCATTTCTTCTCGTTAAACATGAGCTGTTTTGCCTGTATAGCAAAGTGGTTGTAGAGGGCAAATGATCGTTCCACGTCTACTGAAGTTAAAGGTGCAAATTCAAAATAATTCACATGGACAGAGGACATACCACACACATTATTTTCACGAATTTCGCACAGCTGTTTGTATTACTGTTAATTAAATAACAGTTTTTTGTTGTCACTAACAGTTTTTTTTGTTGTCAGTACATTATTATTTTTTACATCTACAGAGGACAATACATGTGTTACTACTATTTCTATACGTTTTGCCCCTGTTTGCAAAACCCGTTTATTAGTTATCAATATCGGAAGCATTGCCTTATTACCGCAAAATATGTTGTTTTGTCCACTGTCAGTCACAGAAATATATTACGTATATATGTCTTCTTTGATATTTCTCGTGCCATGTTGATATGTCTTCTGTAAATATGTTTTACGCAATGTATGGCTACTAAGAAATGGAAAATTGGATACATATTTGGCAAAAAAACGTGTAAAGTAAACATTGTCGACCACGTTCCTCGCAAGGCTACACGCTTGCGGGCTGAAACATTAGTATGTACAAATCAAACCAAAATTCCTCTTTTCTAACCCTACCTGGCATAATTTTTTGATGGATATTCGAATCTAAATATTTTTTACAATATCGACGATTGTAAGGAATAAATAAAATATGTGATCCGTCTATTGCAAAATTTTCGTAATTTTCAATCATATTTTTAAGTCTATTCACAAATGGTAACAACTGTGGCATTATTGCACAAATCCCCAAAAATCAGGTAATATGTATACGAATTCACGAGTAACTAATTCGTGACAAAAAAATTGTTTTCAATGCGGCGGTCGACCCACTTACACCGCCGACAGGTAGAACACTATCGGAATAGCTCGCCGTCATACGGATAAAGTGTATTACGGCGGTCCTGAGTTGCCGCGAAGATTTCGTTCGGGATAACATTCTACGCACGGACAGTGGCGTGGGTATATAGGCAAGAAACATGCACTTAAAAATACGGTTTTTACTTTAATTATCGTAGAGTTGTATAGTGCCGGCTTTGCGTGACAGCATACTTTCCCGGACCTTAGATAATCATACATTTTGAAGTGTATAACTCAGAAATTGTATTCGAATTGCGTTGCCAAAACAGAACGAGAACTTGTTAATATTTATTTTAATTTAGACAATCAAAACTAAACCAAACCTTCCTACAAACTACAGGTATAACATAAAATTACTCTAGCCTAGCTGAAAAATCGTCACGATAAAGAATAGAGCCTTATTGATTTTATTGGAGCTGGACAAAATCCAATTTGCCGTACAATGTAGACACAGGAAGGTAATTTACGGATTTGGAATAGGCTATGCAGCAAATAATCAATATTAAAACGAATTTACCTGATACATCTGGTCTTTTGTTCTTGTTATAGACGCCGTAAAGATGCCATGTACACAAGGTTTAGGGTATATTTTACAATTTATGAAAAAAGTTCTTGTGCATATGATAGATTTTATGTTGGTGAAACAGCAGAGCCCTTATCAAAACGAATTCAAAAGTACAAAGCATACGAGTGTATCAGCCACGAAGAGTTTGATAAGTTAAACGTGAGTATATCAATCAGCACGAATTTGATAAGAATCGCAGCATACAGTGGAAATAATTTACTATTTTAACAAAGAAGTAATTACCAGCAATACGTAAAAAAAGACCGTAGAGCCTCATGTTCTTTGAAATATGTATATGGTTGTTTGTAAAGGGTTTTTCATTTTCCGCGGTCGATTTTTGAAATTAAATAAATGAAGTGAAGGTGTACGAGTGATATCTTCTTACTTTTCCTGCCAAATACTGCTATTAAAATCGACCAAATTGCACCGTCATGAAGGCAAACATAATTATCGTATCATTCAAAACTCATTTCATAGATCTTTTTGGTCGTCGAATCCGAATTAAGCGTTATTTTGAACCACTGATGAAGTAAACAGATTTGATTCGTCGAAATACAAGAAAACAAATAAATTGATTGTATAAAGTTTTATGTGTTTTCAATTTTTAAGAGCCTGTATATATATAAATATGGTGCAGATGATTATGTAGGTGATACTTTCTCATATTTTATCGTGAATATTCTTTCTATTTGAATAAAGAATCAAGAAGAAACAAAGAAAGAGATCCATAAGTATAATATGTGAAACATTAATTAAATCCAAATATATGGGAATTATTTGACAAAATATGGCCGACCGAAACTTTATATAGGTTCGTGAAAGTGCTTGTTTACCAACATAGGCACACTTTGTGTCGCACAAAAAATGAAATCAGTCCCTCTCAAACGGTGGCGCACCGAATGGGACGAAATAATTTAATAAAAGGCTCAAGCTTCCAGAAACTGTAAACATCATCATATACCCTGGGGTAATTGAGAGGTCTATAGCGATGATACACAAAACCCGGTCGTGTGAATTGCCGTACTGCGTTGGATTTTCCGTTTGCCTTTCTGGAAACAAAAGATATGAAAATGATAATTTATATAATTTACTGGTTCATTATTACTGTCATTAGTATTTAGAAATAAGTCCTTATCTTTAAAAATGTTAATCGCATTTCTTGAATCTTGATTACTGTCCTTCAATTTATAATTTATTAGTGATCCTGGAGTGGGTACTGGAACCTTCCGCGTAGAAACAAAAAACTGGACGTTTTCTCACGAAACACCGAACTACTATATATGTTCTTCTCTCCGCGCCTTTCCCCCACCAAAGTTGGAACTCGGACTCGCACTATTTATACTTAGTTGTTGCACTGTCTTTGTTTATCAGATCAACAGTGGACTGTTGCGCGGACCATTCTCCTTATTCATACCACTGTTACACTTAAAGATTTCTAAACTTTCAAAAATCCAACAACAACAAAGAGCGGTAGCACACTCCCGGACCCCAAAATTTGGGGCAAAATTTTTTTCCCCCTTTTTTTCCCCCCAACCCCCCCCGGGGGGTCTTCCCCGCCCCCCCCCTAACAAAATTCCCAAATTTTTTTGGGGATTGGGGGGGGCCCCCCCCCCCCCCCCCCACATGAGTATTTAATGGTTAATGGTACTTTCACTGTATTACTTTTGCCCAACTTTTTAACTTTACCCACATCTGATTTCAAATGTTGCGAAAGAGTAGCGCAATCACATCCACTAATTTTTGTACTCATTACATCGAGTTGTTTGACATAGATCATTGTAAAGCAATTCGCTTAAATGTATGCCTCAGTGTGAAGAATTATTTACTATAGGTATAGGAGTGACTATCACCCTCCGAAGAAATTCTAGCTGATAGCTCCAATTCAGAATCGCCTCGAATCAGCTAGAATCGGTACTTACAAGAGATGTAACCGAACATTGACTGCGTAGGAACTATGAAGGCTTACTTTTACTACCCTGGTTAATACAGGATTTATACAATAATAACTTCATAGGAGCTATATAATACTAAGAGCTATAAATAACTTCCATAATATAAGGCTAAAGGTTTATATTTGACTACTGTATAATACTTGGCTGGCCAATTTTCTCCCTAAGTGTCCCTTAGATCGAGTTGATCGATGTAGATCGTTGTGAAGTACATGAAGCACTCAAAATGTCTCCTTCAACCATTGGATGGTACTCCTTAACATACAGAATCATTTATATCGAAGTGGCTGGCCAAAGTTGTAAATCTTAGCAGGCTTAACTTAGGCTTGGCTTATCTTAGGTTTCTGCTACTCATAGTTCTTGATTAGTCAATTTCAAACAGTCGTAAATTAAACTATATTCGTTTTTTACTTCTGGAAATTATTCTATGGCTAACACAACATTTTTTTTGTAATGGCAAGCATTCAAGAAAAAAATTAAATTAGAATATACCATGACATTAAAATACCGGGTGTCCCAATATTCCGTGTACAACGCAAGCTACCACATGCTCCTGACGTCAAAATAAGTTGATTTAACTAAACTTACCTATATACCAAGTTGTCTCGTTTAGCCGTTAGAGGCCGTCAAAGTTGACATAAAATTTTAGTTTTTTGCCAACTTTTGCCAACTTAGTAACGCCCTGTATGGACTTAATGAAATTTGGTGTGCTAGTATGTTCCGGCAGATGGCTTTGACATTTTGACATTTGAATCGAAGTTATTCCATTAACAGGGTGCGAAAACTACCCCTACCCTTAAAGTAACCTGCTCGTATTTTTTTGGTGGGGGTGATACTTCATCTAAATTTTTATCATAAAGATAAGCAATTTTTTAATAAATTTCCTCTTTTTGTAAAATTTTTGTATTCCTTACCGTTTTCGCTGAATTCATGTTTTATTACATCATTGTCGATTCTAATACGACTTAATTGATTTCACTTTAAAATTGATTTTAGGACGAAAGCTAAATAAACTTGCATTGTAAGAGAATATTTAAATGAGTAATTCCCAGGTAGATGGATTGGCAGAGGAAATGATGCTCCCATTTCATGGCCACCACGTTCACCAGATTTGAATCCTTGCGATTTCTTCATTTGGGGTGACTTAAAACAGAAAGTTTACTCTGTGAGTATTGAGAACAAGGAAGAATTGTGGAACAGAATTCAAAATGCCGTTCAAGAATTACAGAACGAGGAAACCCTGAGAAGAGTGCACTTTAATTTCTTACGTAGGATTGATTTCTGTATTAATGAAAATGGGGGCCATTTTGAACACCTAATCAAATCTCAAAACGGTAAGGAATACAAAAATTTTACAAGAAAGAAAATTTGTTAAAAAATTGCTTATCTTTATGATAAAAATTTAGATGAAGCGGTATCACCCCCACCAAAAAAATACGAGCAGGTTACTTTAAGGGTAGGGGTAGTTTTCGCACCCTGTTAATGGAATAACTTCGATTCAAATGTCAAAATGTGCCATCTGTCGGAACATACTAGTACACCAAATTTCATTAAGTTCGTACAGGGCGTTACTAAGTTATTGGCAAAAAAACTAAAATTGTATGTCAACTTAAAACAGAAAGTTTACTCTGTGAGTATTGAGAATAAGGAAGAATTGTGGAACAGAATTCAAAATGCCGTTCAAGAATTGCAGAACGAGGAAACCCTGAGAAGAGTGCACTTTAATTTCTTACGTAGGATTGATTTATGTATTAATGAAAATGGAGGTCATTTTGAACACCTAATTAAGTCTCAATAAATGATTATTTGAGTTTGTTTATTTCGCTTTCGTCCTAAAATTAATTTTAAAGTGAAATCAATTAAATCGTATTAGAATCGACAATGATGTAATAAAACATGAATTCAGCGAAAACAGTAAGGAATACAAAACTTTTGCAAGAGAGAAAATTTGTTAAAAAATTGCTTATCTTTATGACAAAAATTTAGATGAAGCGGTATCACCCCCACCAAAAAAAATACGAGCAGGTTACTTTAAAGGTAGGGGTAGTTTTCGCACCATGTTAATGGAATAACTTCGATTCAAATGTCAAAATGTGCCATCTGTCGGAACATACTAGTACACCAAATTTCATTAAGTTCATACAGGGCGTTACTAAGTTATTGGCAAAAAACTAAAATTTTATATAAACTTTGACGGCCTCTAGCAGCTAAACGAGACAACTTGGTATATAGGTAAGTCTAGTTAAATCGACTTATTTTGACGTCAGGAGCATGCGATAGCTCGTTGTACACGGAATATTGGGACACCCTGTATAGGCAGATAAATTTAAACATAGCAATAAAATTAATAATCAAGATCCATCAGAATCCATATAGTGAGAAATAACGTTCTAGGGTATTTTATGTACAACCGACTGTTTTATTGATATTAGAGGCAATCCTAGACACCTAGCTATTCTTTCTATATATTGAAAATGTAAACTACCTATATAATTTTATACTTACTGTTATTATACGCGTTATGTCGTCAACGCCGTTATTGTTTCTTAGCTCGTAAAGAAGGTAGAAACAAGCTGCAGTTCGAGCTTCAAAACTGCAGTTAACCATTTAAGATGGGCATAAAATACGCGCCAGCATGTGCCGGCGACTCGGGTAACCGTAATAACCCCATCCATTTCTCGAAGTTGCCTCCCGTATATAATTCAACAATGCGAGCGATATGTATACGGCGCAAGTATAATTGACATCTCCAGGACTAAACGTCGCAGACACCGGGGGCAATTAAAACTAAGTCAATAATAATCATGAGCTCATTAAGAACCGGGTTTGGAAACAACTGCGATTAAACACAAACTTTACCGACTCCCTGCTCCGATGTATAACCGCAGTACTACACCTATACAAGGCGGCTTGTACCTCCCAAAACTACGAGATAGTGGTGTCGGTATCGCAAATGAGCTTAGCGAAACGCACGCGGCAACAAACTATACCCTATCCGAAGAAGAACGAAGGCACTAACTACTACTTGTATTTGAAGACTTAGAAAAAATGTCTTAATTTTAACTCAAATACTGGCATTTTTGATGGATTTCTATTCAGTTGGGATTCAATGCCAGACTTTTAGTCGTAATTATTAGTAATTACTAGGCTTCGGAATGTTTGCTGTCACGCGTGTTAAAGTGCATAAGACTCGCCTGCGTTCCCGCGAAGACTGGAAAGGGGATAACGTATTACTGCGCATACGCGACACTACGCGGGCTCTGGAGAGTATTAGGGAAGGGATCAATGCCGTATGTAGCACGGGAACGAAATACATGCGTACATAATGTACAAAGGGCTTAAAAAATACGGTTTATACTTTCATTATCATTGCTTTGTATAGTGCCGTGCAATGCGTTGCCGGACACATTTCCGGACCCTAGTTATTACGGTTTGCTGATTGTAATTCCTCTATTAGGAAACTAAAAAAAAAGTGTGCCTCACTTTAGGTATATCGTCCCTTCTAAAAAAATTATTTGTGGTCCGATTTTCATGAACTTTTGTTTTAATAAATAGATGGGTCTCAAAAAGCCATTAAATGCGTACTCCACGCATCTCGTCGGGTAAAGTCATGGCCAAATAGTTCTTTTTTTATGCGAAGAACCAAGCAGTCCTTTTAGCGATTTTTTTTTTAATAAATAATTGACAACGGATTCTTACTCTGGACCACCGTAAACTGAATTGTATCAATTTTTATTGAGATTGAATACATGATGTTCGAGAAAATTGAAGTTTAAGGCAATATAATTTTTTTTACATCAAAATTAGGAATAACAAATGCCATTTTAAATTGTAAAAGTCGTTAAAAGTGGCACACTATTTTTATTTTATTTTTTTTTGTAAACAATGGTGGTACTATTTGAAAATTCTTAGTAACTTAATATTTTTCACAATTCATTGGTTTATGTGACGATTTATTTTTAAGAAAAAAATTATAGTGGTAATGAATAAAAATTATATTTAATATCTGGGTATTTAAAACTACAGTCCAATATATTGTTTTAGCATGTACTAGCAGCACTAAACTTGAATGTTTCTACGGTTAATTCTATTTGTCAAAAAGCAAAAAGCAATGAACTTTTAAAATCATCCAGAAAGTATAATCTTACCAAGAGGGTTACAAATACTGTAGTATCGAATACAAGTACTATTCGTAACATTAATAATAGTTAATATTTACCTGTACATACATATGTATAAAAAACTATACTGCACTATTTGTAACTGAATAGTGTTTGTGAGAAAATCTTTAATTTTTGTATAATCAAAATTTCCGTGTGCCTTTTTGTACTAATTTTCCTCCTATTAAAAAAATATTTACTAACTTTTACTACCAATGTTTTCTGCTCCTTTTTGTACTGTATGGTACTTTTACTACCATATTTATGCATCTAGCAATGTATTTTAAAATAAACTGTTCGTCAAAATTAGCGTAACAATTTTAGATTAGCGCCATTTGAGTTCTATTCGAGTTACATACTTGCGGATTTTAATTTTCGGTATTAGGTAGTAGTCTTATAGGGCTGATTTTAATATCCTGAAGTTGGTACGCTGTGACACACAGTTCGTCCGTCTACACCCCCAAAAAGTAACCCCATGTCGAAATTTGAATACGCAAGATTTTGACGGCAATTTCAGAGACATACAAGATCGACTAAAAAGGACGCTGTCGGGTAAAAACTCCATCCCATCACACCTTAAGACCTCCTCAATAAGTTCTGAGTGTTTGGTCGCTGTCCTATCTCTTCGACCCATTTCCAGACCCCCTAAGCCACCCCTTTACATTTACACAGGATTTTGCGTGGTTTGACTTCTGTTGGGTGAATCCATCGATCTTAATGCTTATTAATAAATTGATGTGGGGGTGCCACAACTCACTTTCAGCCTTTCACAACTCAAGCATCCCTCCAGGCAACAAGGCAATCGATAAAATTGAGAGAGATGCTTGGTACGCGCGACAAATGGTTCAGTGTGACTTGGGCTCATGTACCCTCGACTGGGCTACGGGGCAGACCACCCAAACAACACCTTTTTCTATTAATTTTACGAGTGAGAGCATGTTTGGGTGGCTTACCTCGCAGGCGCTAACCCAGTCGAGGCTTCATGAGCCCAAGTCACAGTGAACACTTGCCTCGCGTACCAAGCATTTCCCGCGATTGTCGATTCACACAAGTGTAAAGGAAGGTTCCACCTATCTAACGTGCCTTCTTTCAGGAATTTTCACCTACTCAAAAAATGTTTGGAGGGAGTCAAAGAAAGAGGATGATGGCTGAGCCGAAAAGGGTTCAAGCATCCTCAGGAAGGTTCTCAGAGTCACCCTACGCACAAAGACCTGCTTACAACCCCTCAACGCGGAAAAATTTCGGAGTTGAGGGGGGGTTGGAGATGGGATATTATATATCACATTTGGCGCGTTAATCATGTTCACAGTGGATTACGTCAACTTCAAGAGCCTTCAAGTAATGTCATGACATGAATTCAAGACAAAATAGACATCCCACGCAACCTTCTACAGGGGCAGAACCAGAAGGGGTGGGTGGGGGTCGGAGTAGGTGCGGCTTGGAGGGGTGCTTGGGTTGTTAAAGGGTGAAAGCGAGTTGTGACATCCCACACCAATTTATTAGGCAGCATTAAGATCAATTTGCCCAACAGAGATCAAACCACGCAAAACCATGAGTAAATGCAACGGGGTGCCTTAGGGCGTCTGGAAATGTGTTGACGAAATGAGACAACGACAAAATACACACAGCTAATTGAGAAGGTCTTAATGTGTGGCGGGATAGAGTAGCGTCTTCGGGGCATTCAAACCATCTCTATAGGCTACCGATAATTAAAAACCGCAAATCTCTAACTCGAATAGAATGCAAATAGCGTTAATCTAAATAGTGATACGCTAGTTTAATTTTAAAATTATTTATATTAATGTTAATAATGTTATAAAAAATAAGTTATTTAACAATAAATAAACACAAATAATCCATCCATATGCTAGTCAAAGTTATTTATAAATATTAAATAATTTTATAACAATATGGTATCAGTGCGCTCTAAAATTTAAACACGTGTTTGATGACGTGCATCGGTTTGTTTTTATATAAATCTATATAATATTTTCTATATATATTTTATAAAAAAAGTATATAATGTTTAGCGCTTTAATAGTATGGAAAGTATGTTCCTCACTGAACTTATTAAGGAACTGATCCCTCTGAATCGAACATTCGTTTAGATAGTAATTCCTTTAAGATAGCTTCCTATCTCAAATATTTTTCTCGTGGGTACGATCCCGATCGATTGATAATCCCCACTTTCCCTTTCCGGGAATCTACTTTAAAGGGTAAGCCGCTTCCGATTTGGCATTTACAAAGTTGCAAATCCATCCAACTACACGGTCGAAATATAGGGAAACATCCTCGGTGTAACAAACCACAACAGTCGGCACACGTAGGGATTACGTGGCACTGATATATGGGCCGCACAGTTAATGGAACAAGTTTTAACTTAAAAATAAATAGTTCCGGAATGGGGGGAAAGGGTGCGCGAAACTTTGCGATAAAACTCCAAATTACGAGAGTACTAAAACTGGCATGTCAAAGGTCAATTGTGAACTAGCAATGTTCAAATTGTTTTTCTTTTGCGCCATTTTAAATTATTTTGTCTTAACGTCCATTTTATTGTGCTACCAATGGATATAATAAGAGTTTTAATCATATCTTGATGACAATATGACTGATGAAATGCACATGTTGAGTGCAAAAAAAGTGTATTGGTGTTAAGGGAAAAGTGTTCGAGCGTGAATAAATTATGTACCCTTAGTCATTGTATTTTTCAGAAGTTTATTAATTTGAGAATTTTACGGTCCATAAAAAAATTAATTTGCTCCCTATTTTTGAACAACATAAATCGACAAAATATAAAAAAGGATGCTAATTTATAGTTCAAAAATAATAATTGTAATTATACAAGGTCGTTCCCAAGTTGAGTCATATCTTCACATAAAAGAGTTTATTAATTTCTAAAATAGCATATCTTCGATCCTGCATTCAATTTAAAGAAAAGGGAAATACGAAACACATAAAAATCTAACGTTTACAGATTTTTCATCAGAATCATTTATTCCCAGTATTTTATTATCTTAAACGCGTTCGTATTTAGAATTTGGCTGTGCAACATTTCCTTTAAATTTAAGACAAGAGTGAATACATACTATTTTCAAAATCAATAACAAGGCAGTATTTTATTTTTGAGTTTTAAAAAAAATGATATATGGAAAACATTTTGGAAAATAAGGGCTGTAATAGGAAAATAAACGAAACTGGGATTTCACAAGATATATTTGCAATTATAAAATAGATATTGTATTGAGAATAATTGAAAAGCACTAAATTGTTGAATATCTACATAACACTTTATACATTGGTCCAAAATGTGATTCTGTACAATTTTTTTCAGTAGAATTTTTATATATTTTCGAAAATGAAGCTTTAATTACTGTTTCTTAATTTTTAATGTCAAATCTGATATGTGTCGAGTATCGAGATGGCATGGACTATAGATTTCAGATGTTCTTGTGGTTTTAAAACAACTAGGTATAACAATTTTTTGATATCAATTTTCACATAATTTAAACAATAAAAGTGTTTCATGATATCTAGGCGTCTTAGAAAATCGTTTTATCTAATATTTTGGATGATCCTGTACGAGTATGTTCTTCGTAATCGGGAAATTCGGATATTAAAAACACGAGTATTAAGAATTTTCCCAATTTGCGCCAACTGATTCGCTACGTCATAATTTCATGACATCGGCGTTGTATCGGGAGTATCGGTAATGCAATTTTATCACATTCGGACTGTCAAACTGATAAAATATTTTATTAACGGGAGATAAACCGATTTTCGGGTTCACAACATCTGACTGCCGCAGAAATTTAATATAGTCGAGGGTAATTCAATAATGTGTCAGTAAAAAAATAAAATATAGTTAGTACATAACTATTTGTCGACCAACAATTACAACAAAGTATCACTATAAGAATCCTGTGTAAAGTTACATTAGATCAAATGTATCGAACATGTAACGTTAGATATGATTTATTTTTATTTTTATAACAAAGAAAAGAGCAGAATCTTAACCCAAAACTTTTTCAGCAGATCGCAACCTGTGGATTCTAAATTAATGTATTTGTGATGACTCCAAGGTTATTATGTTGGGTGACTGAGGTTAATTCGTTGCCACTAATATACTACGAAAGCATGGGGTTATTTTTACCCAATTAACACAGTACTTTTGACAGTATAATTTAGGGAAATGGGCTAGTCAGTGTATCAGGAAGAAATATTAGTAAGATAAAAAATACGTCCTCAAAGTTTGTTATAATAATTCAAGACATATGTATGGGGTATGGGGATATGTATGTCTTGAATTATTTTGTCTTGGAACTGGCAAGTTTTGAATTTTCTATTATTAAGAAAATTAAATATGGTAATCCGGGCAGAACAAAAACAAAAAGAACAAAAGGTAGATCAAAAAGTAGAGACGATATAAGGGTTGACAAGACAGTTCTTAATAATAAAAACTTTATAACTTGACAGTTCTAAGAGTAATGATTCAAGATATGTGGACACTTCTTGACCTTACGATAACTATATCTTCCTCAATAATAGGTTAAGACAGTAAACATGACACAGGTTATGATGACATATGTTATGATAGCTAAACATGATACAGTCGGAGTCCGTAAGCTCCCAATAGTTATACGAACTTAGAAGTGTATTACATCAGAGGGGGGACTACTTTGAAGTCCAATTAAATTCCAATTTTTTATATTGTCAAATTTCTATGACCATTCACCCTGGATGTTTCAAAATCTGTACCTCGGTAGGCAACAAAATATTTGGACCTTGTTTTCACTAATTTTGACTACACCTACGCTTCATTACGTCTGTTTTTGGAAGTAAAATCTGTGCGTAAGCAGTTAAAAAAGTATAAACACTGATTTTTTATGGGTTTTAATAAAATTATTTAACGCGTATTGATAAAAAGTAGTTTTAGTTCTATAACTTGTTTTAGCTTAATACAAATAAATCGTTATAGATGGTGCTACGTAAGTATCTCCCTCTAGAGTGTAAATGGTAACCGAACAAGTTTCGGCGTGACTACAAAAGTTAGCTCCTCCAACCACAGATGTCTCTACCGAATGTGATGGTTTGTAAAAAGTCTTCATATATATATATCAGTATTGTTCTATATATCAAGAAATAAAGCTATGGCTATTTTATGATAGTTTTGTTTGTCTCTCAATTTTACCTCTTTTTCATTGGAGTTAGTTGTGGTGCAACATAATAAGCATAATAAGCACACTCGAAAATTCTACATAAAAAAATACATACTATATAAAAACTTGCATTGAAAATTCTCATTATTTTTCACAACAATAACCAGATTTAAAACAATACGATCCTCATATAAAACTTTTTCTATATCTACACAAAGGAAATATTTGTACATAAGAAATAAATCGTGTTTACCACAAACAATTGGCAAGGGAAAGAAGTCGCCTTCCCGGAACAGTTTATTTAGATTTCAAATATTTTACAAAAGCCAAAATGTCGCCGGTGTAAGGTAATAAAGTGCAAAATGGGATTGCCTTAAAAAGTAAGACTAGGTAGTACGACTTCCCTTGAAATATTTACTGTAGAAAAATACGATACAGCAAAATCGATCTTGGATTAAATGAAACTGCTCGCAAAAAGGTGTCGTGTAACTTTAGTCGTTGGATTTACATCTCAAAGGGTTTTCGATTCTTATCGGCCGGTTTGAAACCCAGCGCGGATTTTAAGTACGGCTCAGACTTTAGATAGTCGGTATTCACGAGAATATACAGTGGTTTTAGGAAAACGATTTCATCTTAACCGCTTTGTGGTTTGTATTGGATAAGTTAAAGGAAATTATGCTGATTGAACATAAGTATACGAGGTGTGTAAATTAAGTAATGAGATTTTTTTAAATATTGATTTTTAAATAAACTGACTTTTATTCGAATAGAATTGAAATTCAGTATTGTCTCCTTCAAGCCACACAGCGTTCTTCGACTTGCTCATTCCTGCATTTTTGGGTCATGGAGCTTAAAGTGTGCCATTTCATACTTTGGCGCTTGGTTTTCAGGTCGTACTCAAACACCCAAGTCTCATCACCAGTAATGACACGTTCCATAAAATGAGGATCATTTTCAGTCGATTCGAAAAAGTCAAGACACCTTTCTCTCCTGATGTCCTTTTGTTCCTGCGAAAGGTTTTTTAGAACCACTTTTGCGCAGATTTTTCTCATTCCAAATTCGTTAGTCAAAATCTGATGAACAGTAGTGTGATTCAAATTTAACTCTTCCCCAATCATTCTTGTCATCAACCTACGATTTGGACGCACAAGATCCTGTATTCTATCGATATTTGCATCGGTTCTTGAAGATGAAGGCCTTCCACTGCGTAGTTCATTTTCAATCGACTCTCTTCCTTTTGAGAACACCTTAAACCACCGAAAAACCTGGACTCTTGAAAAAACACTTTCCGTAGGCGTGTTAAATTTTTGCAAAAGTATTCGTTGCGTTGTGTCCAAGTCTGAAGCAAAACCAGATAGCACACTGTTGCTCAAAATTAATGTCACTACGTCAAACGCGAAAAAAAACCGTTTACAAAAACAGTCACAAAGAACAAACAAATTACCCTAACAAGTTCAAACTTGTACTGAAGGTGCATTACATGTTAACCTACCAACCTTCCAAGTCCCGTCTCCGCAAGTGTTGCTAGATCGGGCGCTACTTAATCTCCAATTAATCGCTACGATCGCATTACTTAATTTACACATCACGTATATATTTGTCAATATACCTCATTCATTTTTAATGCTGCATAATACGTTTTATGTATAAAGAATGTTAAATACGATAAATATGTAATGTTAATGTACAAAATGTACAAAATTATGCAGTAATAAAACATTTCATTACTGAGCCTAAAATGTTCTTAAGTTTGACCGAAAAGTAAAAGTAAAAGTTTTTGAATGGTTTAAACGGTTTAAAGAGGGACGTGAAACGACCGAAGACGATCCGCGCCCGGACGGCCTCAACGTCAAAAGCGGACGAAAACATTGAAAACATTGGTAAAATAATCCGCGAGGATCGTCGTCTAAGCATCCGAGGGCTTGCTGAAATAACAGGAATCGACAAAGAATGCGCAAAGTTTGCAGAACATGCGCAAAGGTTGTGCTAAAATGATCCAAAACTCCTTACTCCAAAGCAAAAGGAATCAAGAATGAACATTTGCGCTGACATTCTAAACAACATTGACACTGATCCAGGCTTGTTAGACACGGTGATTACTTGTGATGAATCGTGGTTTTTTACTTACGACCCCGAAACAAAGCGCCAATCCATTCATTGGAAGAAACCGAACTCGCCGAAGACAAAAAAAGCGAGGATGAGCAAATCCAAATTCAAAACGATGATGATCGTCTTTTTTGACATTCGAGGCATTGTTTACGTCCACTGAGTCCCTGCGGGTCAGACGGTCAATCAGCATTATTACATCGAGGTTTTGACTGTCCTTTGTGAGCATGTGAGAAGACGAAGACCCGATTCGAGAAAGACCAAATCATAGAAGGTTTACCAAGACAATGCACCGGCTCATTCTGCTTTGTCTGTGAAGGCATTTTTTGCAAAATACGGCATTACTGTGTTGGAACATCCACCATACTCGCTCGACCTTGCCCCCTGTGACTTTTATTTCCCAAGGTCAAATCGGCTCTGAAGGGGACAATATTCGAAAGTGTGGAAGCGGTTAAAGCAAAAGCGACGGAGGTTCTGAACCAGCTGACAGAAGCAGACTTCCAGCACTGATTTCAACAATGGAAAAGTCGTATAGAGCGGTGTAAAAATCGCCAAGGGGAGTACGTTGAAGGCGAAAAAAAAAATGCTACTGTAAATGGTAACGAAAAAAAAAAATGCTATGACAGCAGTTCGGTTATTTAATAGCCACACCTCGTATAGTAATTGTAATTAAAAATGGTATTTGACTAAGAGCATTTGACTAAAGACTAGAGTTTTGACGAAGACTAATTGTAAGACTATGAATTAATTGTAATGGTCCATTAAATATTTTATTACTATAAAAAAAATAACTCAAGTATGTATTTCTATAATTGTACTCCTAGTAACAGATTCCAGAAGAGCAACAGTTTCAGGAGTGTTACTGCTGTTCGTTGTAACAACTAGTGTTTTATTAAATGTACTGTCGATTAAATGACTACTAGACTTCTGGTGGAGAAAAGCAAGTAAGCAATAAAGGCGGAAAGACATAAAATTAACGTATAGTAGGTATCGTCTGGTTTATAGCCTGTGTTATCGATTTTGCAGTAAAGTATACTACCGCAGTTACTTAAACGTCTTCTACGCTAGACGTTTCCTAAACGAAATGGTGTTCAGAATTGTTATTGACGAAAATATGCCTCATCAACTTTTAATTGACACTCGAAGTAGTCAGTGAAATGATAGAATGTGATAAAGTAAAACCATAATATGATGCAAAAAAAAAAACACATACACCGTATGTACAAGAATCGTCTCAATGGTTTAGTAAGTTTAAGTCTTACCAATAGGCTAAGCTTTGCGTAACTAATCATATTTGGAATAATCTTTGTGTAATGAAATAATACTCTGACGATTCCTCCATTGTATCGCTGTATAGGGATTTTAACCCTTCGTTTGTACACATTTTGAGACACTCTCTGTACACAGAGTCTAAAAGGGACTGTTGATATTTTTTCCAAGAAAAAGGCGTTCAAAAAATGTGAAGAAATTCTGGTATATTTATTTATAAAACCCTTTTTTAAGATGCAATCGGATTTTTGTGTATTAGTGATTTTTAATAAAAAAAATTATAACAATATATAGGTATATGCAGCAAAATCGGAAAAACCAATTTTCCCAAAAAAACCATATCTCAGTAAAATTGTATGTAAAAATAAAGTTCTTGCGGGATTTTTGTAGTTTAATGTATGTCCTTTTTAGAAAAAAAAAGGCAAATGCTATGTTTTTAAATACCATACTTATTTTGAATATTGTAAATGTCGTTCGTTTTTTGGGTAAGAAAAAATTCAGAAAACGAGTACTTATAGGTTTTATTTTCATTTATTTCGTTCATTTATTTATCAAAAAAACTACTAAAATGTAATTGAATTTTTTTTACACGCAAGTGACACAAAAATTGGTGCTATGCTCATCACACACAGGATGAAATACCGTCGCCGTCTGTACACAGGGTCTTTTTGGGAATATTGGGCATTTTCACTCCCTGCTGTTCAAATATTAACTGGCCCATCTTGGCTTCCTTGTGCGAACAAGTTCCCAACACAACCAATTTATTTTTTTTTATTTTTTTTTTCCAAAAAGACCCTGTGTACAGACGAAGGGTTAACCCTTGGGATATATATGGGATTGAACATATTTCGGAGGACCAACAAAGTCGGCAACTGCTAAATGTCCTTTCCAGAGCACTCTAACTATAAAACCCTTGAGCTCATATGACACGAGAAAGATTTAATTGTTCTGTGTCACTGGCACATCAAAAGTCATATATCCGGTTTTCGATCTTATTTGATTTCGTCAGTGTGACATATTTGAAGGCGAATAACGAAGAACATGCGGTTAAATCCTGACCCTCTCCGTCGGATGTTTTACCTCACCTTTTGTAAAGTAGTGTCTACTGGAAACCTGAAAATAATTATAAGCTCTCAAGAATGTTTAGCATTTAGATATAACTGTAGAATATTTGCAATGAGAGATAGTACCTAATTGTAGTAGAAAAATAATTTTGTGAAAAATTTGCAAAGAGCATTTGGAAATATTTTATTTATTTACACAGATGTTCCGTCTCAGCTGACCATTTTCGTACGAGCATCCCAAATTAAAACGGCTAACAATCTGCGACGAAGATGCACTAGCAGTGCCCATTTCTTTCAATACAACCCTTTTCATCCTAGACGAGAACTTCGATGGGTGCCCTGGTCTCTTGTTTTTACCATTATTTTCTTTACCTAAACGCAAAAAAGTTTTTTTATAACACTTTAAGAACGGTTTATTCTCTTCGCAATTTGTCTCTGTGTTAATCCACAGCTCCTTAAATCAAGAATTCTTTGTTGCTCGCTTTCACTCAATTTCCTACCGCATGGCATTTTGTAATAATAAAAACAATTTTCAACTGGATTTATAGTACTGCAGTTAATTTTTCAACGAAGACTTCTTTGAGAGATTCGCCCCTTCGGTCATTGTGCTGAAATGTGAAGGGCGAATATTGCGATCAGTTTATAATTAGATCCAACTATGATACACGTATTTCTGGCGTATCTGATGATTACTCGCTTTGTAGCGCGGTTGCCTATGCTGCTCTAGAATATTATGTTGCAGTACCTACACAAGGTGTGGTTAATAAATAACCGAACTGGTTGGTTAATAAATAAACTGTGTCTGGTGATACTTTCCTCACCCTGAGCTTGCCGGACAAGCCAGTGGCGTGCTCAGTTTGACGGTAGCAGTCGTTTGAATTAGACGAACGGGTTAAATTCAAATTTCTTGTCAAACTGGGCAGAACTTTTACAGAAGATTACGCAATGTTAAAAGAAGTGTACGGGAATGAATGTTTATTCCGCACCTAAGTTTTTGAATGGTTTAAAGCGGGACGTGAAACGACCGAAGACGATCCGCGAATGGCCCTCAACATAAAAATCGGACGAAAATATGGAAAAATTTGGTAAACTAATCCGCGAAGATCGTCGTTTAAGCATCCGAAGGCTTGCTGAAATAACAGGAATCGACAAAGAATGTGTTCGCCGAGTTTGCGCAGAGTTTGCGCAAAAATGGTGCCAAAACTCCTCACTCTCGAGCAAAAGGAGTCAAGAATGAAAATTTGCGCTGATATTCTAAACAACATTGACACTGGACCAGGCTTGTTAGATACGATGATTACTTGTGATGACAAGATTCGAAAGTGTGGAAACGGTTAAAGCAAAAATGAAGGAGGTTCTGAACCAGCTGACAGAAGCGGACTTCCAGCACTGCTTTCAACAATGAAAAAGTCATATGGAGCGGTGTTAGAGATCGCTGTACATTGAAGGCGAAAAAGCAGCAGCAGCAGCAGCAGTTCGGTTATTTAATAGCCACACCTCGTAGTAACTCAACCTCCGCTATAATATTTTTATTAGTTCGGAGTGAATTCGGAGTATTTAAGTATGTAATATGTGTCTGAGTTTATATTTATATCCAGCACTGTACTATCCCATGAATAAAATAAAAAAACAGCACTGATTTCCAATGATGTAAAAGACCTGATGAAAAAAAACGGAAATTGTAAAACATCATCAAACATTTCGTCTGTAAATGGGAAGACAAGGAGCAATAGAAAGTAAATAGAACAGAAAAATGATGTTTAACTGTGTCAAACATTCAGCGTTTTTCCAAAAAAAAAAAAAAAAACGCCATTTAGATTAGAATGATTACGGAGCTCGCGTGAAGCCGAATTCGAGAATTGAATTCCATGATAAAATACTGAATATAAACAGAGACCTCGAGGAGGACGCCGAACACGACGGCGACGACGATGCTGCGACGCGACACTTCCTTCCAACATTTGAAAGTACTCGAGCCCGTCATTGTTACACGATAATCACGTAGGCCCTGGGATTTCATAATTTACTTCTGCCACTTAGGACTCGCGTTCCGCGCCCCTTCGCCCCCCCCCCCCCCGTTAAGACGAACGAACTCATTTTCCCTGCCGGTGGCGCGGTGAGGCATTGTTTTCGAGTTCCGTTTCAGCGTCTCATCCGCGCGAGTGCTCTATTTTAGAGCGACGGCGGAGCCGCGTGCTTCGGTAGCGGTTTTCCGTTTCGTACGGGTCTCAGGTTTGAGACGGTTCTTGCTCTACGCGTCGTTTGTCAGGCGTACACATCGCATCGTCGCCTTTCGCACGTTGTGTTCTATCTTTATAGGAAAACCTATACGACTTAAACAAATACAACACTACAGTAAAGTACAATATGTGTCACGATGTCAACATATGTGGACATTCAGTGGCAAAAACTGATCTGCTAGCAACAAAATGGAATATAAAAACTATTACTTTGGTGGGGGGAGTTCAAGTATTAAGTAACGCAATTTTTGAAGATTATTGAACCTCCCTCCCCCCATGTAACGCGCCGTAACGTTTTTCTGTACCCCCCCCCTTCCTTAAACGTTACGTAACAACCAAGTGACCATTTTTACCTAAAAGTCACAATTATGTTGCGCAAAGTACCGTAAATTCGCTAAAATACCTTTGTTATTGTTTTAATCGCGTTTGCGGTAATAATAAATAAAACAAGAGATTTCTAACTCGCAATACATGCATATGTTGTTTATTTTATTTATTCATATTGTTATTTAATAAACAATCACACATAATGGAATAAACATTTGTTTAAGTTTAAAATATGTTAAAATGGGCTCAAATTTGTCCATAGGTACACTTTTACTACTAATCTTACATTTAATTACGCCGTTTTCCTGACTTGGCCCTGTCCTTACATGTATTTTTGGCTTCATCCATCATTGTTCTTCTCATGCATCCTCCTATTTTAGCTTCTTTTTTACTAATAAACTCTTAAAA